>ML977198.1:0-144372 GCA_010015705.1 Aulographum hederae CBS 113979
TCGAAGTGTATATACAAAGGAGACGGAGAGTGATGTGGCGCGAGCTAGCTCGCGCCACATACTTGGTACTGTGATAACCAATACACGTGACTTTGGTTGAGTAGTTACCAACAAAGTATCTAATAGAAAAAGATATGGTACTTTCCACGCGAAAACATGAAGTTCAGGTATCCAACGGTAAACGCCATGGTGTGAAAATCCGACCGTTCTTCCTGGAGCGTTTACACAGCAAATTACCTTGAATACTGCCGTCCGGAGCTGCTGATATCCAAAGATCTAAGAGTATATGACGGCCCCAGACGGCCACAAAAGTGAATGTTTGGAAATTCAAGGTAAAGAGACCATGCCAACCTCTTGAAATATAGAAAATCAGGAAATTCAACTGAAGTAGCCGAGATGGATCAGCCAGAATAATTATGATTAGAGACATCCAAGCCCATGTCATTCCGATGGACACCTTGAAAAAAAGACTTGACAGGTTGTTGCGCGTTTCAAGGAGCCACAGTCACACGCAATAGTGTTCGACATGAGAATTTTCGCTTACTGTTATAAAGAATCTATCACTTTCGAGAGTGCAATGGATTCAGCGTGTTTGCTGACAGTACCATATACTTCCCACTCCGAGATGAGGAAGCCGTCCTCAACTGTAGGAGGTGAGAAGGTCGCATCACCCAGGTTGCGCACCAGCTTCTCGAAGTCCTGCCAGTCTGCCTTTGGACCTAGCCAGTGTATAGTCTCTACCCTCGAGCTTCCATACTCCTTCATGTACCGGATAGGCAGCTGAGGATCCCGAGGATACACGAAAATCCAGGCAGTGGCATCCGCAGCTCTTTGGTGGAGATGCCGCGTGCCATCAACGTAGTGCATCACCTCTTCCGGAACATGTTTCCTCGTGGCTCTTAGCGAAGCTACCTCAACACACTCGATTATCGGCGATCTTGATGGACGAGACTGGTCGAGGAGAAGAGCTTCGAGAAAGCCATTGCCGCTTCCGATGGACAAGACGAGGTGAGGCGGGCAAGGAAGGTTTGCTCTCAGCGTCTCGATGAGGCTTTGGGAGATGAAGAGACAGCAGCCGGGATATTTCTGAGGACTGAGAGGGATGAGGTCTGGTGAGGGGATATCTAGTAGGGTCGCAAGCGGATACGAGGCATCGTTGGACAGCTTGCCCATTGCAGAGTTCAGAAGGTGAGGTTGGTGGAGGTGGTGGAGGTTGACTGAAGTTGTGGCGGTGCGCGGGATTCGCGGTGCGGTGTTGCGGCCGCGGTTGAATTAAAGTGTGGCTGGTGAAAGTACCAGGGACTCGGCTGCTTCCCCTCAAGCCTATAGGGCGACGACGACGTCTTCTACTGGTCTTCGGTGCATCCAACTGGTTCAACCACCTGCAAATCCGACATCTGCTGGGAAGAAAGCATACAGACGCAGCACTGGGCTGCTGGAACGAGAGTGTTGTTTGAGTGCTTCCTGGTAAGATATATCTCGCTCTCGCCTTATCTTCTTCATCTCCGGCGACAATTTCCAACTTCTCGCCGCCATTTCTCCACAATCACCACCCCAAAGCGTTTTTGTATGTCTTTTTCTACACGAACATGTGTTTGCTTCAGTATCCTGTGCGGTGTAAAAAGAAGACAATCAAACTGCTCTCTCTTTATTCACGTCGTGTATGGTGGTCGAGTCCATCTCTAGTCTATCCCCTGTCCATATCTCTTCTTGTGGAACAATGCCGCAGAGCAGAAGAAGAAGAGGCAGATTTCAATGCCTCCAGAGATATTCAAAGAGCTGCTGGGTGGCCCATTTTTATCCGAAGAATGCCCGCTCCTTTGCCTTCAATTGTTGCCCGCTAGTCCCTTTCCAGTCAAATATCACACCCCGGATAAACTACAGTTGTTGCGGTATTTACTTTCACCTTCGCTGACTCTCCATCTCCAGCACGCGCTCTAAACATCAACACCAACGACACCATGGCGCGCTTTTGGAACCCCTTCGCGTTCACGCCCGCCCCCGTCCAGGTGTTTATGGTGCTTGTCTACGCTGCGCTCTTCGTCTCTCTCCTCGTCATCCACCTCGTTGTTCCTGATGTGCCAGGCTCGACTCCAAAGTCCATCAGCCTGGATGCCGCATGGCTCGATCTCAAACACCTCTCTGCCGGCTTCCACCCGTACAACTCTCGCTTCAACGACGAGGTGCGGGACTGGCTGCTGCATCGTATCGACCAGATCCTGAAAGACAATGGAGTCAAGTACGAGACTGCGAGCAATGACTTCGACGCGCTCTCTAGCAAGGCTGATTCGGCATCGGTGATTCTCTATAACGATCTGATCTCCAACGCCACCTTCTCATCCAACTCTGGTCTCTCTGTCTATTTCGAAGGCACCAATATCATTGTACAAGTGCGTGGCACAGATTCAGAAGCCTCTTCCAACTCCAGTGGATCTGGTGGCGTCCTGGTCAACGCTCACTATGACAGCGTGTCCAGTGGATTTGGAGCTACTGATGATGGTGTTGGCGTTGTGACCATCCTGCAACTTCTATCATTCTTCACGACTAAAGGTCAAGAGCCGGCAAAGGACATAATCTTCCTTCTAAACAACGGTGAAGAAGACTACCTCAATGGAGCTAGGGCATTCATGAGGAATCCGATCTCGCAACTTCCCCACACGTTCCTCAACCTCGAAGGTGCTGGAGCTGGCGGACGGGCGGTCCTCTTCCGAAGCACAGATACTGAAATCACCAAGTTCTACGAGAAGAGCCCACTGCCTTTCGGGAACGTCGTGACTGCTGATGGTTTCAAGCGCGGTCTTGTCAGGAGCCAGACAGACTACATCATCTTCAATGGAGAATTGGGTATGCGTGGTCTGGACGTTGCCTTCATGGCGCCTAGGTCCCGCTATCACACCGTGGAAGACTCCACTCGCTACACTACAGAAAAGTCCATTTGGCACATGCTCTCGGCAGCTCTCGCCACTGTTCAAGGTCTGTCATCATACACTGGCTCGCAGTTTGACGGTGAAGAGAAAGACAACGGAAAGGTTAACAGTGGTAGCGGTAGCGAAGCGGTATGGTTCGACTTGTACGGGCGCACCTTTGCTGTCTTCCAGTTGCACACTCTCTTCGCCATTTCTGTCACGCTGCTGGTGGCGAGCCCGGTCATCCTGATCATCTTCAACATCATCCTGGCTCGGTCGGAGAAATGGTACCCCTTCGCACGAAAGGCCATAGTTCAGGGAGCTGAGGATGATGAACACGTGTTCTTGAAGGGCTGGCGTGGATTTTTCCGATCCCCAATCTCTTTTGTCATCGCCTCTGCCGCTGTGGTTGGCCTGGCCTTCCTTGTCACGAAGCTGAACCCGCTCATTGTCTACAGCAGTGAGTATTCAGTATGGACGATGATGCTCACGGCGTGGTTCTTCCTCACGTGGTTCCTCATGCGATGCGCTTATGAGGTGCGGCCGACCGCGTTGCAACGCACGTATACCCTCTTGTGGCAATACATTGGCGCTTTCATCCTGCTGACTGCTGTCACTGTGGGCGAGAACAATTTCCACATCGCCGGGTCGTACTTTATGGTCATCTACATGGGTGCCATCTCGGTGGCGTTGCTAATCTCGTATCTCGAATTCTTCGCGCTCCCGCGCAAGTCTACATTTGTCAAGATTTTCGGGAACGGAGACAATGCCAGTATTCGAACAGACCAGCCCGCGCCGAGTTATTCTAGCCGGCCTCTCCTCAGTCGCGACGCATCTCCCGGCCGTGACGGCTCGGCTCGTCCTTCAACTTCTCAAAATGATGCCGATGATGAGGCCACCGAGCAAACATCCCTTCTCCATGCCGACCGTCAGACCTTTTCTGGTGGCTACGGTAGCCGCCGCCGATCCGCTGAAGATGGAGAACCCGAGGAAGAGGCTCAGTCCAATGATGATATCACAACCTACCAGCCCTATCGTGATGAACAGTTCTGGTCGGCTGCTCTTCCCTCTTGGACCTGGCTTGTACAATTCCTCATCATCTGTCCTATTCCGGTCATCCTTGTCGGCCAGATCGCGCTCTTGATCACTTCATCTCTCAACCAGACTTCTGCTGATGGCTCGGCTGTTCTCCTGGTCTACCTCCTGATGGCTGGCGCCACGGTGCTCATACTCGCCCCGATTGAACCATTCATTCACCGCTGGACCTACCATATCCCTACATTCTTCCTGTTCATCTTCATTGGCACTACCATCTACAACCTGACAGCATTCCCCTTCTCAGCTAGTGCGAAGCTGAAGGTCTACTTTATCCAACGCGTCGATCTCGACACGGGTCTCAACACAGTTTCGCTGACCGGTCTGGACGGCTACGTCCAATCCATCATCTCCGAGTTGCCATCTTCCCACGGCAAAGATGTGACCTGTGTTTCCGCCGGCGCGAATCGTGCAGGTTTGCAAGAGTGCTCCTGGCCCGGTATCCCCGCCGCCGTTGTCCCACATGCAGAGATTGCCCCCGGCATCCCACCGGAGAAGAGCTATGCCAGCTGGCTCGACTTCAACGCGACTCGAACGACGGACAAGAAGAACAACACGCAGATCGAGATCAAGCTCTACGGCAACAACACTCGCGCCTGCAAGATCCTCTTCGACAAGCCAGTGACGGCCCTCAAAATCAAGGGCTCGGCCGACGATCCTAGGTTTGACCCGGTCGGCAAGAACGGCACGAGCGAGATCAGGCTCTGGTCGCGCGAGTGGGATAAGCCGTGGACTGTCGTCGTGACGCCGTCTGAGCAGGAGGATACGGCTGGCGACGTGGACGGCAAGCGCAAGAAGAAGGCTGCGGGCTTGGATGGCAAGGTCGTGTGCTTGTGGAGCGATGCGAATGAGTTGGGCACGATTCCCGCGCTGGATGAGGTGTGGAGGTTCATGCCGGCTTGGAGTATGGTGAGCAAGTTGAGCGATGGGCTTGTTGAGGGGAGTAAGGCTTTTGCGGTCTAACGGGTCAAGTGAGGAGAGTGGTGAGGTGGGGAAGTGACTTGACTTGACTTGACCTAATGAGGTAGTTGTCTGTCTCTTCTTTTGCGTAGTCTCAACTTACGGGCAGTTGAGGTATTTCAGCTTATCAATGGTCATTGGAACCACTTAATGGGTGGCTGATGTCCTTTGAGCATTTCATTCCCAAACTGTAATTGTCTTCTCGTATATCTTGGTTCTCTTACTCTTGGCTACGGATAACGCTAATGCTGAGAGGCAATGTTGCTACGTTATCCGTCTGTGGAGTTGGATGTTGGTAGTCTACTGTGTAATTGTATAGTGCAATTGATGCTTTGGAAACTGTACATGCGCGCGCCGTGTCCACTGCACCAATGTATTTGGGGGCTATCGACGACAGCTAGAGACTTGAGTAGAGGGGACAGAGAGTCGAGCGCTAAGACTGGGAAACTCGAGCACTGTGAGGCCGGGAGACTCGAGAACTGTGAGACAGGGAGACTCGAGTACGGTGAGGCTGTGAACTGTACCTGAGTACTGTGGAACTCGAGCTATACCTCGCAGGTCGTTTTCCAGATATCGGCCGGCGAGGCAAGAGCCAGCCTCACTTTCCTCCAACCTTAAGTCAACCTCGCTCCCCTTCAATAATGTAACCTCAATCTAACAACTCAGCTACATCCTCGTCCTTACGGAGGTACTGCTTGTTTCTGAATTTCAGCCTGGGGCCTACGCGGATCATTCGATAGTCGCTTCAATGCTGGATAATACCAACATGCGCATTACCGTACCTCGACGAAGGCCCGTCCTCACCTTGTAGGTTGAACTGATCTCCAAACATAGCTTCGTCTGTCAAAAGCATTAGGCGTTGTTCTCCTTTTCTGAGTGAGCATTCGTCATCTACGCGCAATCCTTACCCTTCTGCTTCTCTTGTCCTACATTCATCGTTCAACATGCGACGTCTTGCCTTTTTGCAATGTTCAATTGGTTTACCGTTTTGCTCTTCTGTCACCGTTTCACCTGCTGCCTGCCATTCGCACGTATGCGAGCATGAGTGGACGGTTTTGGTGCAAAGACCGCGCTGCCGTGCATCTCGTCAGTAGTCTGTCGTGCGGCCAACTTTTCGACATGCTTTCATGGTCGCGGGACCGCGATGGAATGGTGCTCTTATGTCGCGTGCACGCGTCTTCTACGTGTCTGTGAGTCATATCAGATGGGCAAGTGTCGTCTGCGTGTGCATATGCGGGTTGCAGTTATGACTCCGGCGTGCGTGGTCTTGAAACAACTCTCTCGCTCGACGACCAGAATGCTCGACGTCGACGACGCGGACGAATAATAATAACAACAGTTTCGAGATGGGGAAAACAAGTTTCTGCGACCAACTGTCCTGCAGGATGAGGAAAGATCCGAGAGAGGTTGAACATATGTGAGGCTGGATCAGCGTCACGGGTCCAGCGGTTTCCGTCGGCTTGCCGGGTACGGTAGTACCTGTCAAAAGACCGGAGAAACGGCAGCCGTTGAAGTCGTTGAGCCACAATCCATGCTCAGCTGACAGTTTCTAAAGTTGGAAGCATTCGAAGCAGTCTTCACAGGGCGATCCAGGTGACGGCCCGCATCTTCAATCTAATCGGAAGTTTCGCCATCTGCTCGAGTCAGGTTTCCAGAGGGCTTGGGTGAAGCAAAGATGGACTGGGAAAGAAAGCATTTGTCGTCCGAGCACTTCTATACGCCAGGATCAGTATAAAGCGCAGTCGGCGAGCGTCCCTGGGGACTGGAGGCGATCATGAAACGGAGAAAACGGCCGGGGTAGATATCGATAACAGGTTGCGGCGCCGGCAGGGAACCGCCAGCCAGGAAGATCCGGGGTTGGAAGCCCAGACGAAACATTCACGCTCACTTCAGGTTCGGGTTCAGGAATGATCAGTGTGAGTCTTGTCAGTCTGACAGCAGCAAGGTCCACGGCCACTTCTGCCATCCGGACCTCTGCCGGCATCCGAGTGGCCTTTTTCCTTCTGTGGAGACGACTGTTGAAACATCCACCTTGATGATTGACCCCAGGGCCCACCGCTTTCCAGCTCATGCGCGTCGATGAATGCGTCCTTCGCAGTCCCTGTCTCTCTGCGGCCGGAAGTCTTGTCTGCGCGACGTTGAGATGTTGGGAGAGACTTGTGGGCTCGAAGATCATGAAGCATGCTGCGCATCGTATCCTCTCGATTCTGCGCGGACATCACCAAACGACTGGCAGAAGAGAGAATAAACAGGGTTTCAAGAATCAACCCTGAGGGCTTGAGCCTTGCGGTCGTCGTCCCCGAGAAAGTGTTGAAAGGTTCCGAATGCATGCGCCACCGGCGGCGCCGTGGGCTCCCAGATATTGCAGATTGCACAGCCTCATCCGCGCGGTCCAGCATCTGCAACTCGCCGGGCTGTGGCCGTGTCCGGCGTCGGCGCAAGACTGTCTGTTGTCGTCATTTCAGATGGCATTCACGTATTGATTCCGGTCATGCGATGGCTCAACAGGCGCCCGTGCTACTCCGTACTTGTGAGTTTGTACTCCTTTTTGCCAATATTCGACGGCATTAAGGTCACATGGTTCAGCACAGTCGAGAGCGGATGGCAAGAGAGCAACATCCATGCCTTCGTGACGTGATTGGACGGGTGCCCGTGCGTCTAAATCTAAGCCTCCCTTTGACGTCTGGTGGTCTCAAGCCGACGACTGGACAGGACTTCACCTCCCAACGGACCGTGGCATCCACCCACCACCGACCCCCAGTGCCCCCCGAGCAGATCGAGAGACTTGCTGAGCTTGCTCTGCCAGTATGCTAACATTCATGCGGCCGACAGGGTTACAGCTATCCCTCTTCCAGCTCCATCGCCGCCGCCCTGGGCAAAGGTACCGTTCCCGGCCGGAGCGAGAACTCTGGCGACACTGACACACGCGAATCGAAGACCCGCCAGACTTCTGGAAAACCCTCGAGGATGGCCCATGGTGGAGAGAGCGATTAGTCCACCGCGGAAGGGCGGCGCAGAAGCAAAAGATGGGGAAGGGGTTGTTTGCTCCTGGAGTCCATGTTCATCGCGCAACCCCCGATGCAGCTTACCATATATCGACATCAACGCATGAAGACGACCTCCCCACTCTCAGTCCCAAGCGAGTGTTCACGTATGATTCTGATTAACTTTTCTTTTCGCCTCACTGGAAGCGGCGAGACGCATATCCCCCTCCAGAGCCTGAGCGCGAGCATAGTCCTTCGCCGGCAGGTCCTCATTTCTCTGGCGGAGCGTGCGAACCACGCAACGCGCTGCCAGGAAAGACGCTCAGCTTGACTGCTGCTAGACGTGCATATTCGCCCGGCGCGCAATATGCACGATTAGACAAGACCGGTGGCAGAGGAGTCAGCGATGCACCCAGCCCCAGCTGGCTCGGCAAGGCCTGCATGTCGGTGGCCACGAGCTAGGTCGTCTCCACCAAATCCAGCCTTGACTTAAAGACCTCCCACACCCACCACTAGCCTCTGCTTACCCTCACTCTCTCCTCCACCTCCTCTCCACCCTCATTCGTCCATCCTTTCCTTCTCTCCCCAGACAAGGCGTGCTAACTAATTCCCTTGTTGGGACCGCCATACTGTTAATCTTTTTTGTTTACTCCTACATCATAACCATTTTACTATAATCGCAACCTCGTCCTCCTCCCTTACTTGCTCGTTCCCTCCTCATTGCAATGCCTATATCACTGCTGCCAGCGTCAGCCGCCGCCTTTGCGCCCAGGTCCGCGCCGACCGTCGTCCTTAACACCAAGGTCGAGCCGTGGTTAACCCAGACGTTGAAGCGCATAAACCGCATCAAGCGCCCTCTCAACAGCGTTCCACAGCACTTCCGATGTCTCACCGAGACTCTCTCGGGCGCGGCGGCAATATGGTCCCTCTCCTCCCTCATGTTACCCAAGGCTCCAGACTCCGAGCTACGCAAGGACTCCAATCCCTTGGTTGAGGCTCTGTTCAACTACCAGATCATCCACATCGAGGCCTATGTTGTACACGTCGACATGGTGTCGCAGCATGAGGTTGCATTCAAGCTCACACCAGAGACTATCGAGTCACTCATCGAGTACCACAAGGACATCTACTCTGTCGACGTGTCAGCAAGCACCTGGAGCTGGGCGGAGAAGGAGGTTCAATTGAAGAAGCTGCAAGAAGAGTTTGTACAAGCTGTCAACCGATACGTCTTCCGGACTGGCGTGCGCGCGCTTGAAGGCCTGGAAGAAGATGGTGCCGGCGAACTCCTGGACGGTCGAAGCGAGGACGTCAAGAGCGCGGTCATGGGTCTGTTCCTACCGCTGCTTCCTCCGCCTCCGAGGATCGTGGACGTTGTGCGCCCTGCGCCTCTGCTCCCGAGCTCTGAAGGAAGCGGAAACTGGTGGCAGCCGTCGCAGCACATCCCGCCTGCTCATCCTCACCCGGTCGATTCCTGGAGAGTCCTCCCATCGACACCAAGCCCGACCATCGCGACGTGTAGCGAACCGTCCTCGACCTTCTGGAGTACCATGGGAGTCAACGACATCCAGCTCCCCTCGCCGACGCCTTCCTACAGCCAGCCTTGCTACACCTCGAGTCAGTACTACAGTCCACCTCAAGTGACGGCGATGCCCTCGCTTCCTCTGCCCAGCGTTCTCGCGCAGCAATGCGGCTCGAGCGCAGGGTTTCAAGGGAATGGCGGGTTCGCGTGGAGCTACAACGACTTTGCTCCGCAATACGCTGCTACCATGTAGCAACTACTGAGCGACTCGTCCGACACGGACAGCCTTGACTCGTGGTCGTGGTAGACTCTTCTTCTTCTTCTCATCCACCTGTTTAATACCTGGGCCCCCGGCGCGCATAGACCTGCGATTGCGATATGGGACGAGCATAACGATGATGTACGACTTGATGTCCTCATTACACATCATTCCTACAGCTTCATCATGGGACGGCGTTCATCAAACCAGCGATCCTCTTACCTCGGATACGCTTCGATTTTTCCTTGGATATCCCTTTCCTTTGTCTTGTCGAAACTTTAGCGAGCGAGTTTTTGATGTTTTCCCTTTCCCTTGCTTTTAACGCTGCATACGGCCGGACCCTGGCATTTCCTTTATACAATTGCATCTCCTGGGAGGTCTACACGTCGAAGCATTTGAAGAGAGAGGACGCCGCGAGGCAAAAGGGAGTGCGCATTTGTATCTTGCTTTTTTATTTTTCCTTATGTCGTTTCGGATGGAGCACAGATTGTTGCGATGAAGCTCGGCTTGCCAGCTCGACTGCTCCTCTGTTGCTCTGTTCTGCTGTACCCAAACTGGCATCGAGTGCCAGCTGGACACGTTGGGAGGCGACGGCAATGGCATCACACCATCTGGGATGTGTGTTTGTGTCCTCCCCATCCCCGCAAACCGACTCGTCAGGAACCCGGATCGGACGGTCATGAGGGTGGCGTCAGCATTTTCCCGTCTGTGGCGGGAAGCTGTTTCAAGGAGCGGGCACTCTGCTTGCGGAGGCCTCACAACACCTTGGAATTTGCTCGCACTCGGACCGCTCTGCATCTCGGGTCCTTGGTCGGGCTCGGCTCCGTGAGGACGGTGGAGCTCTAGGTTCATCTCCTATAAAGATGCTGGAGGAAAGCTGTGCTTCCTATATACGAAGCTGTGCTTCGCTGCGATGAGAGCTGTGCTCTCCAAATGTCATCATAGTAAATCTCTAATGTTCAAAAAAAAAATACGTTAAATTCAAATGTTTGTGCCGTTGATGTCTGCTGGTGATTGTGATGCAATTGACGACTGGAACACGTGGGATGATGCGTTTTATGGTCTGTGTTGTTAATGTCCGACAGAGGTGCGAGGTGAAATTGCGACGGATCAGGACGAGTGTTTCATAGCTGGCGAACAGCGCGACCACAGCAAGTTTCTTGCGAGTTGCGACTTGGTGTTGGTGTTGAACAAAGCACGCAGTCGAGGTGTTCTTTGTCCTGGTCGGGCCAGCAGTGAGCACGCTTGCAAGTCCAAGCTGGAGGTGGAACAACCGCCTTGTCAGCAGCGCCGCCGACGGTATTACTCAACCTCAAAGAAGACGCCATTCACCCCCTCAACGTCAGATCCGTAGAATCGAGCAGCTTACCGGCCGGTGGCGCAGGCGCATCAAGCGAGCGATATGTGTAAGTGCCTATAACCTCCGAGTCCTGTCTATCCTCTGTATAGTGGAGACTGGAGCTTAAGTGAGGGGGTACTGACGATCTCACAACAGCACGATCTCGCGCAAGTCCAACCTCACCGCAGCAACCTCAGGTGCGATCACAAACACTCTTTGCGTCGTGCTTTCACTCACTGACTCCCCGAGTAGCACTCTCCCACCCAGCTGCAGTCGCTGGACCCTGCACTCCACGGTTCTGCGTCCCCGCCTCTCCATACGACCGAGTCGACCCACTACCTCTCCGCCCTTCATTCAATTGACAGGATTGATGTCCAGGACCTCGCATCCACACTCGCTTTGACCGACGATAGAGACGAAGAGGAGGCTCACGAGGCGAACCTCAGTTTCCTGCGCACCACAAGCAGCATCGATACACACGACGGATGGAGAGCAAGGCTGGCCGGGCAACCGCAGCAGCAGAACGATTCGGCCCAGCAACACCGGTCACATAACTCCTCCAGTGGCGGCATGTCAGAGGACAGGAATCGCCGCGACCGGTTGCAGCGGGTGCTCACGAGGCTGACGCGGCTGCAAGAGGAGAGCTACGGGGAGCGGATACCGTCACAGAATCACTCCCTATATGGGTGGAGTCCCATCGGTGAAGGGGCCGATACAACGACGCAGCAGCCATCGCCGGCGGCCGATGACTCGGAGATGCAACAGGTCATTCAGGAGCTGAGGAGACAGCGACCCGACGCCCACCCAGACATCCTGCGAGTACTTGCTCGAGCGCAGATAGACTCTGATCGGGAGGCACGACGACGCTACGAGAATCCGAGCCAGAGACACAATCAAACCGCTGCGAGCGAAACTCAACCGCAACAAAGTGAAAGCTCGTTACGCACGTCTGCGATACTTCAGTCTGTGAGGCGGCACCCGAGATTCTCAGCGCGGTCAAGAGATTTTATGCAGAGATATATCATGGAGCGGGAGCGTTCCGGCAGCAACGGTGAAGACCAAGAACGGTTGGGGTCAATGTTGTTGAGTCCTGGGACTGCGAATCCTCCGCCTGTCCCAAGACCTTCAGAAGCCATGGAGAGGTATGAGCTTTCTCGATCTGCGTGGCAGTCGAGGCAGTCCAGTTCACAGGGAAATAGTGCTCCGCCTGCGGACCCGAGACTGAGGAGTGCATATCGGAGGAACTACCTCGAGAATCCGACGAACCAGCCCGGAGGTCCTTCTTCGTGGTTGCAGAAGACGATAACGTACTTGTCACAATTAAGGACAGCAGAATCATACGAGGATAGCCTCTCCTTTGCTGTGGACGCTGGCTTTGTGACGAAGGAGTTTTTCGGCGACAACCACGATGATTTTATATTCGAACCGTATATGCTTCCTCGGCCTGCGAAGAGCTCGTGGCTGGCGCCTGGTGCAGTGTTCTCTGGCTCCCAACATGCGAGCTCAGTCACACCTCAATTATCAAATCGATCGGAAGACCGGTATCCGTGGTACAGCAATTACAACAGCGGTTCTACTACCTATGGATCGAGAACTCACTTCCCCACATCTCATTCAAGCGATTCGTCACTAAATCTTCCCCAGCCCTGGGCAAATCACCACCCCCCTACAAATCCTACACGCACCTACCTAAATCAACATGGAGATCCTGCTCGCCCACAGCTGCCCCAGGATCGCTGGCCCGTCAAGGTCACGATACATGCGGTAGACTATGAGAAGATGACTCTCTCGGCGACCATGGAGGCTTATAATGTACCGTCTCATTCTCAGCAATCCCAGATCTACACGCCCTCCGGCGCAGCGAATTCCGGCAGCAACAACGGAAGGGCCTCCACCACTACAAACCCACCCTTTCCCATAAGTACCACAAGAACATACACTCACTCTCCACCCTACTACCATTGGTCCTCCTCCACGACCGCCCGGCCGTTCCACCCAGAAGTCTACCAGCCCACCACCTCCTCATCTCACGACCGCTCCCCTCCCCAACCTCAACTTCCCCTCCACACCAAATCCTCAAGCATAACCACCTACCTCGAAGGCGAAATCCTCGACTTCCGGTCCCTACATACGCTGCTGACGGAATCGTTTCCCTCGACTCCCGAAACCGACGCGCGGTATTGGCGCAAACTCACCCCTTTTCGCCATTGCAAGACGGATGACGAAATGGTGAGATTACTGGTTTCGAGGAGACGGATGGAGGAGATGGCGGCGGAGTGGGTTATCATGAGGTGGAAAGAACGGTGTTTCGTCAAACCCTCCGCTTCATCCACGAACACATCCTCTGATCCCATCTCTGAAACCCGGACCGGCACTGCTTCAGGAACAGGAGCGGCAACGACGACCTGGACAGAACAAGACCGAGACCACGCAACGACGACGCGGAGATGGGAAGCGGCAGACGGCCGAGGCGTCGCATTTGAAGACGGATGCGGGCTCACGATCAGTGGGTTCTATTATGTCTGTTTGAGACGCAGCGATGGGATGGTTGAGGGGTTGTATTGTGATCCGCAGAGTAGCCCTTATCAGCATTTGATGTTGGAGAGGGTGGGGCAACTTGGGGGTGGGGGGTTGGAGACGGCTTGGGCGTTTGCTTAGGCGGAAGGTAGCCGAGGTGGTGGAATAGTGAGGCGGTGAGGTGGAGTAGGGGGAAGTGAGGAGGTAAGAGAAAGAGATCAGGGAGGAAGTGAGGTGAGGTGAGGTGGGATAGTGAGTTTGCGAGATGGAAGATGCAGGACCTGGACTCTCACAACTTACATACATGGACGGAACTTCTGGAGACAGGCGTTTGGTTCGAGGATCACCCTCAGGGCTTGAATACTAGGTGTCACGGGGATGGGAATGGGATGGAATTGGGATATATATAACTTTTTCAGTCTACCTAGGAGCTTACCTGAATGGGCGGGCTTGGAGTAGATACTGATGTTGATGTGGTTCCCTTAGTTGATAGCTGTCTGCCTGAGGAACGCATATTATCGTCGTTGATAGAACGGGTCGAAGTGTCTTTTGTGACGTATGCAGTGATAAGTTATTTTTAGAAGGTGAGGTGAGGCGTGACGTAAGTATAAATGTTTTCAAGTTTAGGTTCGCTGATAACTCGCTGTACCAGCTTCTCCTCCCCTATCCATTCCCCATCCTCGCGCCACCACTACGGAAAAATTGCTGTTTTGAGTATGTCCATTCAATTCTTCTCATACTCGGGTATGTCGAATAGAGCTCTGCAGTGCCTAGTTTGGAAGCGGAATCGCCGAATGGGACCTTGATTGTTTGACATTCGACGGTTTGCTTTCCTGAATCAAGTCTTTGGATTCTGTAATTCTGTGTATTATGTGCTGTCCGACTGAAATTCCTGAGTCTTGGATATCTCGATTTGGCCTCGGACTGGTTGTCTGGGGGCGATTTCTGAAGCTTGGATTCCTCGATCTGTTCTTGGAGCGGCCGTCCGAGGGAATTTCCCAGGCTTTGGATTGCTTGATCTGAGCTTTGGATGGCCGTCTGTAGGAGACTCTCTGGCATTGGATTCTTCGATCTGAGGTTCAGATAACCGTCTGGAAGAAATGTCCAAGGCTTGGATGTCTCGATCTGTGCTTTGAGAGACCGTCCTAGTGAACTATTCGGATCTTGGATGTCTCGATCTGAGCTCCAATGACCGTCTGCACACAAATTCTTGGTGCTATGGAATTGCTGCAAGGTGGATTTTTCTGTGATGCTAACCTCACCTCAGCCCCCGCTCCCCTGCCCCATCTCAACCCCATTCCCCCTTTCCGTGACCACATCCCGCCAAACCCCTCCCGTCCCTTCAACTGCCCGCTTGATCTCATCCTCGTACTCCCCATCCCCATCCACTCCAATCATCTCTTTGGCCAAACAATCCCTAAAGCCCGCAAACGCCTGCTCGCGGCCCCTCATCCTCTGATTGCCCTTCTGCACCGACTCGACAAACTCGCGCGTGTAGATATCCGGATTCCGGCCATCCTCGACGTAGGCGACGATTTCGGCGGGGATTTCGAGGGGCAGGTGGTCGGCGGAGCGCACGAGAGTGATGAGTTGGTGGAAGAGGGTTGAGATTGCTGTTGCGGTGGCGGAGGGGTGGTTGGGATCGTTCGCGGAGGAGATTGCAGTGGTGGAATTGGAGATGGTTTGGGTGGAGAGGGGGATCACGATGAGGGTGTGGAGGGTGTCGGTGATTTCTTTGAGTTGAGCTGCGGTGAGGCGGTTGGCGTCAGTGATGTGGAGAAAAGAAATTGGTGCTCTGAGTAGAATGTACCTTCAATGTTGTCATGGATTGCAGGAGCCATATCGAGAACTGTTCTTCGGGAAGACGAAAGTATGAAGCTTCATCCGCGGCCGAATTGTTGCATCTGATGATGTTTCGTGGAGGTGAGAAGTAAAGTCAACGGCTGTTGCCGATCTAGCGAGCTGATGGTCCAAGCGCCTTGAGCCTCATCTCGGGCTTGGCGCTCGAAACCCTCCCCGTTCACGCCGCAGCCAATGACGTGACGCGTTTTCGGCGTTTCTCCAGCTTCACATCCTCACTTCCCGCAACGGATCCACCCCCCCAAGGCAATCCGGCATTCTCAGCATGCTTCCCGCGCACGAGGCCATGCGGAAATGACACAGCTCCCGCAACGTTCGTCGTCCAGCCATCTCGACCCATCTCGACCGTCGGCCCCCGAATTGAAAGCGTCGCCCGGACGAGGAGCACCACCGCCATCACGCGCAGTATCGCAGCAGCAATCTCTCGATGCCACGTCCGACCGCGCCACGGCCGCGTTCATCCGGCGTACGCTCTGCGCTCACCATGTGCACGCTGGCGGCATTGGAGAGAAGGGACGCAGTACTCCTCGACCTCTGGACGAGCTCCTACCCCCGTTGACGAGCTCTAACGATGTCGACCTCCAACTGTACGCCCTCCTAGCCATCATTCTCAAGGAGTTTGTGTACACGTGGTACGCAAAGATCACGCCGGACCATGTGTTCGTGGACGAGACGATCCAGATTATCGCTCATTGCACGCGAGCATTGGAGCAGCGACTGCGGCACGTCGACCTGGCCGCATTGTTGCTCGACGAGATACCACAGCTCTTGGACGAGCATGTCACTGGTGAGTCCAATTCAATTGTTTGCCCTCCGAAATTGTCATTGTCTCCGCTCACTCGTATCACAGCGTACCGCGTCGCACATGAGACGGTCCAAAACAACCCACTCGTCTCTGATCCCCGGCTCATCTATCACACCCTCAATCCTCATCCAGCGCTTGCACCGGTGCCCATTGACTCAGATCCTACGACGAGCCTGGAACAGCGCCGAAACGAGGAGGTATGGAGGCAGCTGCTAGTCCAAGGCGTCCTGGCCGTCCTCCTTCCAACCGAGGATCTGGAGAATGGCTGTCTCCGGGCGCTAGTCTGCGATATCTTCTCCGACATGATTCTTGGAAATGGCATCAGCGGCAAGGCGTGTGAGCCGGTGGTGCTCTGGGACGCTATCATCAAGATTCTCGACGTCGTAGTGCCCCACAATGCCAATCCAGCTAGTAGCCCCAGCGTCGTCAAAAGCGACTCCACCAAGGCGAAGAAGACGGGGAAACCAGATACGGCAACGAATCGCCTGGAGCAATTCGGCCTCCTCGCATCCGATATCAATGTTGTTGAGAAACCTGTCAAGTCGGGTGCTCCTGGTGGAGGTCGCGCCGCTGGCGCCCTGAAGTCGATGACGCGCTGGTTCTGGCTGACTATCCAATGTCTTTTCCTCGCCTGGAGCGGTATGCGAGCCATCATATTCGCGCTGGCGACATCCTCGTCGCTGCCGTCGAGATCGACTCCACTGACAGGAGCGCCTTCAGCCGCAAACAACATGGCCATCTCGACGCCTGATGAGGGGCGTCAGCACGCCATTCCTCCCCCGGACGGTGTTGCAGGAAGCAATAGTGCCATGTTGTATACGCCAGTAGTCAGCATGAGCGTGTGGTCGTGCGTGGGTCGTCTCGTGGAGCTCGAGCAACGCATGCCGTGGCTGTCGGGTCTCCTGGCTCTCGTCCACTGGGGCCTTGTTGCGGGGCCTGGCAAGGTGGGTAACACAGACGGCGTATTGGACAGGTGAGTTCGCTATTTCTTTCCATCATGTCTCAGAGTCGCCCATTCATATTCCACTCCTCGTCCTCGGCGCTTCCACTGGCCACAACCCATGCCCTCTGGCTCCCGGGCTCTGCAGTAGACCCGCATACAGCGACGGTCACTTGACTTGGGCGGCACCTATCGAACGGGCCGAGCGCACATCGAACAAGATCCACGAGGTTTCACGGCCCTTATCGTGCTGCATGGCCCGCACCGCATCCTTGCTGCTTCGTCGCGTTCGCATACGGACGTCCTGGTCGGCCAGCGTAGGATCTGCTTCCCGACCAGCCCACCCGCTTTGCTTTCTGCACCACCCAGGTTTATTGCACGGAAGCAACACATGCCGCGGCCGCAAAAGCACCAGCCATTCGACGCTCCAGATTGCTCTTCTCGAGTTACTCTGCAACCTGTCAGAGCCCCGGGGAGGGGGAGAGGGGCGCAACCCACGCGTCGTATTTCGAGTCTTCTCTGCTGCAAGCGACGAAAACGCATCAAAAGAAAGAAGCGACGTGCGCGGGGCGAACAGCGGGGCAATGATATTGCGCAAAGACATAAGCCAGAAAGGAACAAGCCTCCGGGATCCGTCGAGAAACTCTAGACGAGCGCCAAGCCTGGAATTAATTGCAAAGTTTATGCGCGAAATCGACTGGACGAGAATTTACGGGTAAAGCAACGCGAAAGAGGAGGTGCAAGTGGGGAAGGAAAGGCGTTTCCGCCAAACCAGCGCGGCCGTCTACGCGCCCGCTGCAAGGCGACGGGACCCTCACCCAGCGCACAGATTCCCGCATCTTCGGGACTGGCCGCCGGTCCGCACATGGTCTACCAATCTTTCTTTTGGAGCCTGTGCGGCCGGCCGCATATTCGGCCGCATTTTGGAGACGACGTCCTGACTTCCATTTGGGCTTGGCTTCTGGGGGGGATTGATGTGGGTTTGCTACGGAGTTACTCTCACAAACCTCACCCCCTCCCCAACCAAACATCTTGTTCCTGGCTCTTTTTTTGCTCCGCGATCACAACATCAGCGCTCGGTTGCGGTCCTACGCATCCCCCCTGGTAACCCTGTGGTGCGATCGGAGCCGAGGGGATCGCAATTTCCCGAGCCCTCGTCCAGCTCTCATGCCCTCGTTCATGTTGCGCGCCCCCGGCCAGCCTCAGCCCATCGTCGAGGGTTTGGGTTGCAGCGAAAGGTGAGAGACAGCGACATTGGGGAACCACGGCCCACGGGGCACCCACCTTGTCGTCATGCTCGCAACAGGTCATGCGGCCGGGGTGCGGGAGTGGGATTTCATGCTGCTGTCTCCACTCCTGATGAATGACGCACTTGCGAATCCCTGGCCCCTGGCCAACAGCAAGTGGGTCTCAGTGGGTTAGATGGCGATTTGGAACCCGGCCCTGCGAATTGCAAGCCGGGGGTTATGCTGCGCTTGGGAGGTTTCCATTCCCCGGTGCCCTTCGATGGGTGGGCCCGGTGCAATTTGATGCCCTTCCTATTCGAGTAGACGCTGCATTTATCGCGCATTCTAGACGCGACCCGCTCGTTTCGAAGCGGAATTCCCAGGACCAGGAAGTAGAGAACTTCCCACTGATACCGGTCGTGCTCTTGCAGCCCTGAGGGACCCCCCCTTTTCTTTGCCTCCCCCAACCCGCGCTTGTTGATTGTATCTCCATCTGTAGGACCTTACTACACATGAGACGAGAGTGACTTTTTGACAGAAGTATTTGACTAACCACCAGGGGGTGTTACCCCAATCTACAGAATCCTCATGCACCGCATCATCAAGCGGCACGTGCTCGATCCAGCACGTCTACCCTCGCTCCTGCGTACCCTTCGAGCGGCTCTGTTTCCCGGTAATGCCGTCGCTGGAAACGCAGGAACGCCGACTACGAGTACTGCTACGACTGTTAATAAAGGAGGAGATGATGAGACCTCCATTGCTGCTCGACGCCGCAGGGCATGTGCGCGAAGGATCCTCAACGCTGTCCCCGAGGCCCTGGTTAATGTCTACTTTGTCCCCCGCCGGGAGGATGGGACGGCAACGGGGAGGCGGGACGACGGGGACGTTGACGGGGATGGAGTTGGCGATGGGGAGAAGGAGGATTATTATGACGATAGCGTGCTGTCCCAGGTTGAGGCCTGGCTCGATGTCGTGGGGGATCCGTACCTGAATCGGCATCTCGCGTTTCGGCTTTTGGAGGTTTGTATCGTCCGCGTCTTGCCTGAGATGGGCGAGATGGGGGTGAAGGAGTTGATGGCAATGCGGCTTGGTTAGTTAACAGTTATACACTCTCGTTCTGTCTCAGAATTGAATAGCAGCACAACGCAGCAATAGTCGAGTGATAATGATGCAGCGAGTACATAATGTTTCTGTCATTTAAGCACGAAAACGCTGCGCTGCATGCTGTGATTGATGCTGTGGGGGCTTTGCTAAATGCTTGCGACAACATTGGATAAAAGGGGAATGAAAGAAATGCAAGAACCTCCTCCCAGAGGGTTAGGAAAAAGGTATCAAAGGAGATAGTTTCCAAGCTCTGTTTGCAAATTTCCCTGATCTTAATCGTTCCCGCGATTTCCAATGCTCGCAATACGCATCGAGAAACAAGTCAAGAGCAAGAAGTCCTGAATTGAAACTAACCGGAAAAGGGCCGAAAAGGAAACGCAAAAAGTCCAAAATTTCGATCCGCGTGAGCGGTTTGCCTCCGTTCTATAGTAAGCAAAGTGTAAGTTTGTCCTCGCAACCTCTCATCTGAGAGAAGAACCCGTAGATCAACACCAACACCGAATGAGAAAGTATGTACGAGAAAGGAAAGAAAGGGATAAACAAGTGGATAGAAGGGGGGTTGAAGAAGGACAAAAAGGAAATGCTTATGTGGATACTAAGACAGTTTCCGCAAAGAATGAGAAGAGAAGACGAAAGAAACGAAGTAACAAAAATTGGAAGGATGCTCGAGTCCTCTCTTTCGTGCATGCAACTCATCCGGGGTTCCCACAAACGCCATCGCTTGCTTGCTTGTTTTCTTTCTTTCATATTGCTACAACGCTCGATTCAAATCTTTTACAACAATTCCAGGTCGTACATCTACGACAACGCAGCGCGCGGCGCTCGTATAGGCTTCCTCGTCGGTTTCAGCCCTCCGACTTCCTCAAGAACTCGCCACTGGGTATCCTGTGCATGCCACCAGGCATCTCACCGTTCGACCCTGCGCGCATCTCGCGGCTCAATTTGAGTTTCTCCATCAGCTTGCCCATGGTAACGTACTCTTGCGGCTCGACAAAGCCGCTGGGCTGGGTCTGGAAGAACTGCATGAGGAGCTCGAGCGCGCGTCTGGCATCGTCCTGGCTAGGCGATACTGGGGAAGTGGCGATGCTGGAGCCGTTGGGACTGATGGGGCTAGACGACGTATGGAGCGTGCTAGGGGATGCGGAGAAGGACATGGACGAGGTTGTCGTTGGTGGCATGTGGCCGTGGTTGGCATGGATGCTGGCCATGGAGTCCATCGTCGCTGCGGTCGGATGGATGGTCTCGTCGGATCCATTGTTGAGATGATGAGTCATCTCCGACATGGGAGAGTCGAGCGACGTTGCGGGTATAAACTTCGGCGTAAGAGGTTCTGAAGAAGGTGGTGAGACATAAGGCTCAATTCCCACCATGGGGAATGTCTGACTTCTTGGTCGCTGGAACCCTCCGTTACCGCCACCACTGCCGCTTCCTGTAGGCATGCGAGACTGGCTAGAACCCAAGAAGGGGCTGGGCCCGGAGGCAGAGTCGGGGGTGAAAAATGGGGACGTGGGAGACTGAGCTCCAGGGGAGAAAGACGACGGCGCGTTGTCCTCAAACACGCTGGACAGGGAATTTTGACTCTGAGACTGGAATGGACGGTGACCATGCGAAGCAAACTCCATAAAGTCTGGACTCTTGCTTCCCGTCCTCTCACTCTTGATCAGACCCGAGATGGCAGGCGAGGGCGATAGGACGGGCCCGCTAGGAGAGATACCCCCGGGTGTATGGGTGCTAGAAGCTGCGTTCGATTCTTCCGAGTCTTCAGCCATTGAGTTCTTCCGGGATTTTGATCCGCCAAGGTTATTCTTCTGCTTGAATTTCTCGAGCCAGGTGTTGCCATTCAACTTCGTATGGCTTTCCGAGTTCCCGACGGTGGCAGCAAAAAAGTATGCCTTTTCTCGAATCATTTCGTCTGTGAGCGGGAGACCTTGCTTTTGGTGATTTCGCGCCCAGTTTGCAAGTGCTCGTTCTATGTCAGGGAACTTGCCCTTGTTCTTCCGAACGGGCGACCGGTTCCCATCGTCAACATACAAATACTTTTCTTTATTGCGCAAGACTTTGGATACAGTGCTGGGACGTGTTAGACGGCGTCAGTCTTTGATGACTGCAACTGAAAGTATACCTTCGTTCCACTCCAAACATTTCTGATGAGGATAATTAGCAGTAATCTAGGTGGAACACAATTGCCACTCACGTCCAATCTCCGTTTGCTTTGTAGATGGATGCTCCTCAGCATACTGACACATGCGCCTTCGGTCAACATCTGTCAGGGTCCTCCGAGGAGTTGAAGCCGGTCTTGAACTAGTCGCAGAAGAGGCGGAGACGGGAGTGTTTGTGGACGGTGAAGGATTCATCTGCATGGGCGCCGCTGAGTACATGGGAGGAGCATAGGTTGACTGACTTGTCAACATGCTGGGCCACTGCGGCATGATCAAAGGCTGAAGTTGCTGGTGGGAGGTCCTTGGTGGGGGCATGGCGCCGCTGTACATTGGTTCCATAGGCATCGGGGCGAAAGCGAATCCATTGTACTCGTGCACTGGCGACTGATGGTGAGGAGAGAAGGAGCTTCCAGTGTCGATCCACTGTCCGTTGCTGTCGTGGTACCCATTTCCATGCTCTTGATGGTGATGCTCATGCTCCATCTCAAGCTGACTCATGCCGACAGATGGTTGATGGTCAAACCTTCAAACCCGCGGCTGGAAGTATACTTCTTGGAGGGAGTCGTCGACTGTACTCATAAGAGCAAGCAGGGCAGCCAAAGGTTTGTGGCCCTAAACTGGTGTTCCTGGTTGGGGAGACCTTAGAAGCGGCCGGCTGCATGCATGAGGGAGCGGATGGTTCCTGGACAGGCTCGCCAGAGTCGGTGGTAGCACGGTTCCACGGAGGCGAAATCAGCAGATGGCGAAGCGCAGAAGAAGCGGTACAAAAGATGGACAGGCCGGCCAAGGTGGTCAAGGTCAGAGAAGGAGATATGAGCGGCAGTAGTCAGGTCGAGCGAGACAGCCAGATGCTCAGCGGGTAGGTAAGGTAGGTAAGGTATGTAGGCAAGTAGGGTGTCTTGGGTATGTAGCGGGCGGGCGATGTGCAGAGCACAGGGATTTTGTTTCGCTGACTATGGCGGTGGTCAAGGCACCCTGCCCTGAGGGGTTCCCAGTGCCCACCTGCCCCAGGCCGTGGATAAAACTCGCATGGAAGCATGGAGCATGGAGGAGGAGGCTTCTCTGGCTGGAGGCGGCCAGGGGCCGAACGCGCGACGGCGGTAGCGACGCGGCAGCTAGCATGTCACTCTGGCTAGCAATGCTCCTGAACGGGCATGGCGAGGACGGGGCATGACCAGTAGGAAGCGAGACCGCCAGCCCAAAGTCAAATCCTGTAGAGATCGCTCAGGATGGGCCAGCCCGGGAAGACATATGCAGAGAAAGCAGCAAATCCGGGATCGCGATATTGCTCATCGTTTACGACCGCGGCCCTCGAGGAATCCAGCATACAACAGTGGACACAGCCGCCGCGGTTCCTGGTCGCCGGCCTGAGAGTGAGCCCACAGCACTCGAGTACTCAAGAGTCAACAGGCACAACTTTGCGGCGAGGGTGCTCCGCGGGCCGGTTGTGCGGCGTCACGGTGGTTGGACTTGGAGAGCGTGGACCTGGCAGGCTGGCAGGTTGGTGCTGGTGGCAGGTGGTTGCTCTGGCGGCCTGGCCTGTCCTGTTGGACTCGGGACTCGGATCAGATGGCAGCGTATCAAGTAAGCAACTCGAGGTGGTGGAGCGGCGAGCAGGTTGGCGATATCTTACGTACCATATCATGGCATCGTCGCCGTCGTGATCTTTTTCCACCTTCATCGACCTTGTCACTTGTCACCATCACCAATTCACCACAAGCGGCGCCAACTTGCCAAGCACGCCCGCGCGGATCGTCCGCTGATTTCCCAAGGCTCGAGGAAGTCCTTAGTCGCGCCCTGGGCTGGACGAGGTGGTGAAGGGCAAGCCGCAAGCGTGAAAGTGAAGGTCCACAAGAGGCACAGACAGCATGTTTCTGTTAGCGCCCAGTTCAAAGCCACGTCGTGGCGGCAAGTTGCATCCTGGCGTCCCACCTCCGAGTCTCCGACCTTGTATTTTCCGATAATTCCGGGCTTGCCATTGGCCTGTCGCGCGAAAAAGGATTCCCACTGATTTATTCCAGCGTCTGGCCCTGCCGGGGAGCAAGGAGCGCAGTGGTCCGCAAAAGCAGCTCGCAGCATCCTCGCAGAAGCACCAAGCACGTCGAACCCGTCGTCCGTCGCTCGCTGTGATCTCTGCCATTTTCGACCTGAAGGGCCTGAAACCGCAAGGCCAACGTCGAGATAAGCCGTCTTCGGACCTGCGCGGGCAGTCGGCTGGTTGGCTGCTCCAGTTGCTGCTCCATCGCACGTCCGTCGACTCCACTGGGCCTGGCGACGACCAACTGATCGCCGTGAGCAGTGTTGGTGAGCAGCCCAAGCCCTTCGATTGGCGACCCTCCCATGCTCCAGCATGAAGCCAGCCGCACCGATATATCATATCTTGCTCCATATCCGTAACCGCAATGAGACAATAGTTGCACTGAATCGATCTGATATTGAAGACTTATCGAATAGAAAAGCAGAGCCGCCGTCCAGGAAGAGGAGTGGTCAGCAGTCAATTGGATGTTCGTGATCACGAGACCGAAATACGATGCGCAGCCGTAGCGTCACTCCCGCCTCCGGACTGACGAACCAGATACCGTTGACCTTTCCTGTGAATCCTGTCCCTCCAAAAGTCCAGTGACTCCAGTCCGGTTTTCGTTCTCCCGTCACGATGCCCGGTCAATTCTGCAATTGGCTGTAGTGACATATTGGCCGTGTTATCCAGTTTTATAACGCAATGTCTTTGATCTGCTGCCCTGACTCGGTGGTTGAGGCGCGCAAGCCCCACCGTGGCACGGTGGCACTGGGCCGTTCCGGCTGACCTTGTTCACGATCAAACGGTGTGGATGTACCCGCGGCTTTCTTCGGTGAGTCGGCGGTATTTTCTTCTGTCGCTGCCTCCAAGACATCAACGTCCTATTTTGGTCGCTCATCGCTTGATGATGGTCACTTGAGTGAATCGTCAGCAACAAATTCCAGTGCCACAGATGGCGTCGACTAAGAATCATCAATACTTACAAATATCTTCATCGGCCAGTTCATGGGACAAGCCCACGCGCTGAGGTTGATGCTTCACCGACTTGCCGTAGACAATCGCGACTCGGAACTGCTCGACAATGGTCTTGTGGATAGCGTTGCACTGCAATTGTAAGTAGAGTCCATCGTTCCGTTCTTCCTGGCGACCTACAAAGTCCTCAACTGTGCGCGCTGTTGACCGAAGAACAACAGGGGCGCTGTAGTCTGGCATCTTGCCTTTCGGTTTCGTATACACCCTGCACAAGTTGAGCTTTTCCCACATCATCTCAAGAAGTTCGTCGATGTTCCATCCATGCTCGGAGCTAATGGGACACGCATTCGGAATACGATACAAAAGATCCAGCTCTTCGATTGAGATGGCATCAATCTTGTTAAGAGCGTAGATGACGGGAATGTAGCTGCGGCTCTTCGCCTCCAGAATGTCAATAAGATCGTCGATCGTAGCATCGCAACGGATGGCAATATCAGCAGACGATATCTTGTACTCGTTCATGACAGCTTTGATCTCCTTGGAGGATTGTTAGCACAAGGTCATGCTGAGTTTAGGACAACAATACTCACGTCGTGGTCAATGTGCGTCAGGGGTACAGTATTTGTGATACTGATGCCGCCCTTGTCTTTCTTTCGGAAGACGATGTTTGGAGGGGATTTGTTGATGCGAATACCGAAACCCTCCAACTCGGCTTCGATGACACTCTTGTCCGTAAGAGGCTTGTTGACATCGAGCACAATGAAAATAAGATGGCATGTCTTTGCCACAGCGATGACCTGTCGACCTCGACCTTTGCCATCTTTTGCGCCCTGGATGATACCAGGAAGATCCAATATTTGAATTTTGGCTCCATTGTATTGGACTTGACCGGGAACGGTGGTAAGCTAGAGCGGAGTGCAAGTCAGATATGAATCTTCTGCTGTTCTCGGTAGGAGAACATACTGTTGTAAATTCATATGCAGCAGCTAGTTGACGACCCGAGTCAGTACATGATACAACCTGGGGCTAATCAACGGCTTACCTTCCGAATGCTGCCCTGTGAGTTTGCTCATGAGCGTACTCTTGCCCACAGAAGGAAATCCTATGAATCCGCTTGGGAGGGTTAGTTGTCTTCTGATGCTTGGTACTGAACCGAGTAGTACCTACACACTAGCGACTCCAGTTCTGGCGACGTCGAATCCAACTGTGCACTGTCAGATCCCTTGAAATGGCTCTATCTGATTTTGTATACGTACCACCACCACCTCCTCCAGAAGACGTCGGGGTCAAGAGCTCACGCTTGAGCTTCGCTAGCTTCGCCTTGAGTTGACCTGTGATACCTTCAGTCCAGCTGTCGCTTGCAAGTGCTCGCTACGAGGGCTATGGCGTACCCAAATGGAATGATGTTGCCTTGTTCTTTTGGGTCTTGGCCATCTATTATGGAGTCAGGAGAATCGCTAACGGTGACCATTGGGTCTGTATCACTCACTTCGGACTCGATGTCCTTGATCTGGAGAGGGTGTCAGTGTCTCTCGGGGCTAGGGAAGACGCGCGACTTGCCTTGTCGAGTGTAGTCGCCATGTTGACTGTTTTTCTGCTACTATAGAGGCCGCGTTTGGCTTCAGGGTTTGCTTGGAGGTTGATGTGCTCGCTCGACGGACAGTAGTACTAGTATTTTGTGAAGAATTGTCGGGGCGGCAGTTGGTGGGCTTCAGCCCTACGCCCCACGTCATGGAATTGCTCGGCAAAGTCTCGGATCTAAACCACGTCTTATCTCCATAAGGCTATCCCCAAGTCCTCACCAAATTCCCTCCCAAACACTTAAACACTCACCGCAACTCCTTTCTTTGAAATGGAGAAAGCGGGGGGAGCCGGCCACGACTGCAGTATGCTCCCGTGGCTCTTTTCAGGAGCTGAGAACTTGAGTAAATCGTGTAATTCTTGTCTTTGTCCCCCGTTCACTAGGGGAACCACGACTCATGTCCTCAGACTGCCGTAAATGAGGCAGGTAAGACGAACGAGATGTCCTTCTCTTTTCCTGTCGTCCTTCATCTCGTGCATTGTCAGTCCAAGTAGATCAACTATCGCACATCCACTCAGAGACAAAAATGCCTCTCTTTCACCCATCTTGCTATCGTTCGTGTGCCCCATCAAAATTGTTCGGCGACTAGCCCCCCCCACCACATCGCCGACCACCGGCTCGACGGGGACGGCTACAATCGGCACCCAGTTATCCAATATCAAAACAATTTCCTGCAGTCTTTCCACCATGGCAATCCACAACGACATGCTCGCCTCCGCCAGAACAGATTCCCCACACAGACAAAGCTTCGAGCAAACGTCAAACGGAAAAGATGCTTTTCAAAATCTCGTACAAGTCCTTCGAAGCGCTCTTGGACCCTGTTCTGGCATCGACTCGGAAGATGTAGATCCAGATGAACTCCAGGCGTTGATGAGGGCATACGAATCTAATGAGGCGGAATGGAAACGCTATGCTTTTGCCGATGAGACGAGGAGTTATACCAGGAATTTGGTGGATTGCGGGAATGGGAAGAGTAATCTTGTAAGTAGCCCTTACTCCCGTTCCTTACTTCAGGATTGTAGGACTGACCATTATACCTCACACAGCTTATCCTCGTATGGACTCCAGGCAAAGGCAGTCCCATCCACGACCACGCCAACTCTCACTGCATCATGAAAGTCCTCAAAGGTCAGCTTGCCTCTTTACTAAACATACACCTCCCATAACGCAAGTCTAACAAGACCACTAACACCCCCTAAGGCTCCTTGAGAGAAACCCTCTACGACCACCCCAAGCCCCCAACCCAGGAAACATCCCACCCAGAACCGCTAGAAATCACCAAAGAAACCATCTTCACCGAGAACGACGTCAGTAAGTACTCCTCCACCAACACATCCGCAGGGCAAGCTTCTCACTCCCATTGTCAGCCTACATATCCGACGAAATCGGCCTCCACCGCGTGTCCAGTGAGTCCGCGACCGAATTTGCCATATCTCTTCACTGTAAGTTGGATCTTCTCCTCTCTCCAAAGTTTTCTTTTAAAAGACAAGGAAAAGGGTATTTGTATTGACGATTATAAAGTATACACCCCTCCAAACGCCGCGACGCACGGTTGCAATCTCTACGACGAAAAGACGGGTAAAGCCAGTCACGTCAAGCAGGGCCTTCCCTTTTCAGAGCGTGGGCGCAAACTGTGAGGTTCGTGATTTCTAGGATGTTGGTTCTAGGGCGCTCGTTGGTTCGAGGGAGGCAATAGAAGGGATTCCAGAACAATGCTTCAGGGCGGCGTATGGTGGGCTTTTGAGCTTTCTGGTGTTGGTAAATAATTTCTGCAGGGACTTGGAGTTTTATTGATATTCGCTAGGTTGAACGTTGACAAGCCTTCGCAAGTGTTCTACTTGCCTTGAACTGTTTGATAGTTGGACAATGGCACTGTCTGGATGACCACGCAAGGTCGCCTTTCAGGCTATTTGCAACGCTTTTCTCGTTACGACGAGGAGTTTATTCTTGAAAGGAATATTGTCACATTTGTAGCGAGACAAGAGACGAGATGTGAGATAGGCGCTTGCGGTAGGGTGCAGTGTGAAAAGAAGCAAGCAGCAACATCTCCCCGAATGTCGGCACAAGGAAAAACGAACTTCTTGTATGATGGCTCTTCCACATAGAGAAGACGAGCGTATATTGAGATGGACGAAGATTGTTTCACAGAGATCTGCCATACCTGACTCATCCACCTCCTCTCAACAGACTCGGATTCTCCGTCGCTGATTCCTCCACTCGGCATCCGGAAAAGAGTGATTCAACCAGCAACTGAACCCATCTCCCGTTCACACCAGCTCCCCTCAGCAGCATTAGCCATAGTACTCCTCCCTCCACTTGACCGCCCCAACTGCCCCCTGACCCATAAAAGCCGTCTCCGCATAATCAAACCCAAGAAGCGTCCTGGAACCGGGCCGCTCATACCAAACATGCGCCCTCGAAACCGGCTTCAAGTCCACCGCAACGCCATCACGGCTGCGCTCGGGCTCATCGCCAGCCCTGCTCTCGTCCCCGTCCTCCTCCACATAATAGAAGCGTTCCTGCCACAGCTGTTCCTTGCGCGTTGGTTGGACATTCCAGCCGATGTAGTCGTCGTGCTTGCCCATGACCAGCAGATCCAACTTGTTGCATCGGCCGGGCTTGGTGAGTTCGGTGTAGATGACGCCGGCGGTGTAGAGCATGAGGTCTGTCCAGGTAGCGTAGCTGGCCGAGGCGTGGTCGAGGACGTTGAGCTCGAAGTGGCGGGGTCGCTTGAGGATGTGGAGGGTGCGCAGTTCGTGCAGGTTGAAGATGCAGTCGAGGGATTTCTTGAAGAGCCGGGTTAGGGTGGGAAGTCTGGAGAGGAGGATGTCGTTTCCGGGGAGTGAGATGCCGAGGTGCTTGAGTTTATGGGAGGCGTTGCAGATTGCTTCGAGCTCTGAATGCTTCAAGAAAGATGGAGGCTCCCCGCGTGCTCTGTGGTCATCGATAACCAGTGTTTCGAGAGTTGCACCGTGGTTGGCGATGCCAGAGAGAGAGAGATCTTCGGGAACATGTCGAAAGCTAAGAAGGATCACTTTCAAACCTTTGAAAGAGAGGAGGAAGTCGTTGATATGAACCACAACCGACGAAGGCAGGTAACCCGGTTCACATACTTCCAGATGTGTCAACTTCGGGCTAGCCGCGGCAGACGAAGAAAACACATCTCGAAGCGGGGGAAAGGCATTCCTGGGGAGTTCCAAAATCCTGATTTGAAGGCACTCAAGTTGAGGTAAATCAACAAAAACCAGTATGCTGGCAATGTCGAGGTCGCGGTCAACGAACGCCCCGTTCAGACACAGGCGGCGCAGGGCGTGCTTTGGAGCCTTCGTGTTGAGCAAATGATTCGCTCGGCGGTCTGCTTCTGCGGGTGTGTTGTTGTTTCTTTGCTGAACTGCACCCCGTTTGTAGATGTTTACCGGGCTGGTGGTTATAGAGATATTGCGGATGCGGTCCAGGGTCCTGGATGGAATCGGGGAGTGTGAAAAGAGCAGATCCCCTGTTTCGAGCCATTCGAGAGTTGACAAGGGCTTTAGGGTGTAACTGATTGGATTGGCGGCAAGACTAGGAGAAGAAAATGGGTTGTGAGTCTGGTCATTTGGAGAGGTTTCGACACCATACGAAGAAATTTGCCCAAGCTCTTGAAGCTTTCCTTGGGTCGCTACGAGGTCAGAGTACAATCCTCCTACGCCTAGGTCGCTTGTTGCGAAGCTGGATTTGCCAGTTAGTCCAAGTACAAGACGCTTTCATATGAGACTGACTTGAAGCCTTTAAGGGAGTTCGGAGGAAGTTGCTCAATGAGCTTTTCGATCCACTTCCGAGCGTCGGATGTTTGCTGTCGATATTCTGCCTGGCAGTCCTCATAGCGGTACCAAAGGAGATAAGTCGTGGCAGGCTTGTCCTTGGACACCACAATCCTCTTCACCTCCCTCAACCCGGGATTCCTCCTCCCTGTCAAAGCCGAGGACTCGCTCAAAAGCTTGATCTGCTTGAGATTCCAGATGTTGAGTTCAACATCTCGATACAGCTCTTTGTACGCAGAATAGCTGAGGCCAGAGACAAGGCATAGATTCTTCAAATCCGAGGGACGGTCGATCTTTCACATTGTCAGTGGATGCTCATTGGAAACCCACTGTTTGCGCGATAGAGAGGAGCTTGATTTACATAGCTGATGATCCAGGCATGAAGCTCGACCGGCAGCTTCAGCAGATAGCAGGGTGCCATGGAGAGGCGAGGTTGGAGTTGAACGTTGGGTGGAAGGAGAAAGGAGGAGAGAGGACCGAACTGAGGTTGTAGTTGATGGGGAATTCGGGAGAACAATAGAAATGACAAAGTTTTGGCAGTACACAGTCGGTTGAACTTTTCAACGTGAGTCGTCTGTCGTCGTCAGTCAGGTGAGAAGAGATCGATGAGGTGAGTCCGGATCCTGTATAGAGGCAGGTAGAGTAAGGTAGAACAAGGTCAGCTGATCTCCACCCCCGTGAAGTTTTCGTCCCCAAGTGAGGCCGTATTAGAAGAGCCAGTAAGGACCTAGGAGTGACATCAAACCAGACACCAAAAGCGCCTTGCAAAATTAGGTTCAGGAAGAGAAGAAGTACCGCTCAGTCAAGTGAGAAGAGATGGTGAAGATGAAGTCCAACATCCTCCCTCTCGTCTGATAAGGTGTAGTAAAAACCGCCCCCTTCAACCATCCGACAACTCTACTCTCTCCCGTGTTGTCTGCAGGCGGGCACGGCGGCACGGCGGGTGGTGGGAGGATTGGATATACCATCCGATTAACCCCTTCGGGAAAGGTGTGGCCATCCAGCCAATCAGACTGGCGGAAGAGCATTCCGAGACGGAAGCCGAATTTCTTCAATTCTTCACCGCCCTGGAAGTCTGCTTGCGTGAGGAAGGGAGGAGATCACATGACGAGCAAAGTTAAAGGGGGGAGGAATCGATATAGTTATGCGGTAAAGCAAGGCTTTTTCTCCACAATCTACAGAGACCACCTACCCTATCTAGGTAAAGCAAACAAAACCTTTTTGTAGCAACGCAATCATACAAAGTCTTCTCTCCAGCTCCATCCACAGGTTATCTACCATTTTCACCCCAGGGTCCCATCCAACCAAAGCAGTCGCAGCAGCAGGAGCAACCACCTCCAAGAGCAGTAAAAAAAAAGCAGTAGCAAAAGGAAAACCCAAAAAGTCCCTAGTCTTTACCTTCCTCCCCGGACAGCCTAGCCCAAGCCCCTTCCAGTCCATTCACAAGAACATCAATAAGGTGGCTTCATAAGCCCACCACCCTGATCCCCCTTCCCATCCCCCTCATCAACCTCAATAGCATCCAGTAACGCCATAAAGTCAACCTTTTTGCCAGTCCCCGACCCCATCCCCGCGGCCATTCCCGCGCCCCTACTTTTCAAGCTCCTGGTACTCCCAATAGACAGCGGGCCCGAACCAGTCGAACCCCTGACATTTTTAAGCCCATCCAACAGCAATTCTTCCTTGCCATTCCCGTTCTCCGTGTTTTTACCCACCAGGGCACTTTTCGGTTTCGCCGCACCACCACGACTGCCAGAACTAAGCGCCCTCGATGAAGGCGGAGGAGGGGACCTCCCAATAACCACTTCCCTACCATCCCAATTGACTTTCCTCCCCGTCGCTTCAAAACCATACCCGTCCTCCGTCTCCGTCCCGCCATATCCTTCCGCACTGACCAGACTCTCACTACCCGTATCATCGCCATCGTCATCAGCCCTATTCCGATGACTCATCGGCCGCGTCGAGTAAGCCAGCGCCGACCCCTCCGTTCCGTCCAGCACGCGCCGCAGCTGCTCTATCCCCACGGCCGCGGGTCTGGACGACGAACGCGGCGTCGGCGAAGCAGAGGGTCGCCGGGCAGATGAGACGCGGCGGTTCGCTGCTGTGGCGGTCGAGTATCGGGTGCTCTTGCGGTGATGGCCTTTGTTCTGCAACGCATCGCCTCCTTGGGCTTGGTTGCCGTCGTTGGGGATTTGTAGGGCAAGGTGATGGCTATGATGTTTGGCGGCGCCGGAACGTCCAGAGGCCGCAGTGGCCCCACCAGCAGTCGCAGATGCCGAGCCGGTCATGGAGCCACTGCGTGGGGAGTCGCGAGCGATGGCTTGGACGTAAACTTCTTTGCTCCAAGTGTCCATGAGGGACTGACGGGCTTTTGCTGGGAGTTCTGGGGGCGCTTGGGGGAGGCGAGGGAGGAGGGATGCTGAGCGGCCCTTCAGGCCCAGAGGGGATGCGGTAAGATTGCTGTGTGCGCTTGGGGTGCGGGGTGGGGATGATGGAGGTGAAGCGAAAGCCATGGCGGCTGTCATTTGCAGTCTATAGGCTTCGGAGATCTTGTCGGCGAGGGCTGCTCGAGATCGGAAAGGTTTCAATGTGCTATCACCAGTCTCGACTGGAAGCGCTCCGCTCGCCGTCCCTGTGGGATCCGTTATAGAAGCAGGAGGCGGTATCCTATTGACAAACAGCGGCGGGACCTGAACGTTCTCCATCCACGAGCCGGCTTTTCGCCTTCTGTTCACTTCGTCGAGAATTTCCCTGCCGGTAGCACTCGCATCGAATTCGAAGTGGCTGGCGAGGGTCCAGAAGTAGCCGTGGCACAAGCTTGCGACATTCTTCTTGCCATGTGCTGACCAAATATCGTGCTGGGTGTCTGCTTGCACCTCTTCTTGCAGGGCGAATATCATAGGCAAGCCGTAAACCACAGCGTTTGTTCCTAGCCTGAAAACCATTCCAGCGAGCAAAAGATGGAGAAGTAGAACATCAGACTCCGAATCAGCAAGTTCATGTGCACCGTCAAAGATTGCCAGATGCAGACGAGCAAGAACCGACGTTTTGGTTTTCTCAGACTTGTTTGCTTTCTTCGACGAATTCGACACCGCCCTTTTCGTGAGGCTGCTGGATCCGTTGATGTTTTCCGACCAGCCATTTTCGTGAGAATTAGCTGTGTCTTTCTCCGGTTTGCCCTGAAAAATCCGTAGATCGCACTTGGACGACTCGAGCTCAACATATGCGAGGAATGCAGTAACGTATGCTTTGCGGACTTCCCAATCCGGGTCATGCAAAAGCCACTCGGTTCCAAGCCAGACATCCATGCCTATCTTATTCGAACGAGAGCCTGCATCTCCGGTTCGAAGTGCAACCCCGAATGTGAGTTCGATGGCGCCAAGGGCAAACGAGCGAGCTGCGGGGAAATGAAAGAACCCGTCTCGCGAATGAGGTTTGGGGGAGGTCGTGGTGGTGGTGCTAGGATCCTTTTGCTCAAAGCTTGATAGACTTGCTGTTGTTTCGACAGCTGATTGTGGAGGGGGAATCGCCTCCGACACGGCTGAAGAAGGCTTCATGCGCCGCAAGATTGCAGAAATCATGTCTTCAACTTGGTCTCGGTAGTACACATGGGTGGCCAAATTTGCAATGCTGCTCTTCATCATAGCAATGGTGCGCTCGCGTGAGTCAAATAATGCTGCACTACTGGGAGCATCTGTCGTGGCGATGGTTGTGTCTGCATCTGCACTCTCTCGAAGGCGGCTTTGCGCAGTTCTCGTGATCGAGAGTAGGACGTCCATGACGCTAAGTCCGATGAAGCTGACGGTGCTCGACAGCAGGTGAGCCACAATCATGGACAGTATGTACTGGGTTTCGAGTGACGGTTCGGTCCTCATGGCCTCTACCACGGTCACTATAACCACGAATCGATCTTGTACAGGGGCCCACCAGCATGTCATCTCAAATAGAGTAGGATACCAGGTAGTGATGGGGTCGACGGGCAGCTTTTCTTGCACGTTGGACGTCGTATCGGCCGTGATATCGGGCTGCCCGATGCGCTTGGTGGACCATGCAATAGCCCGATCTGTCGCCAATCTGAGAAGCGCCCGCGAAGCCGTCCCGAAAATTGTCTTTAGAGCCTGTAGTGCCTTGACACCAACTGCCTCTTCAGCAATGCGATCGGCTTCTTCCGTGGTCTCAATTGCGGCAGCGGGATCGGCCTCTTCTTCACCAGTGCGGACGGTGGCTATGCTTTGCCTCCTCTTCAACGCCGCAGCCTCCTTGTCTGCCTCCTCTTTCTCTCTGTCTTTCCCCTCCAGAAGGCGCAAGTAAGTGCCACTTTCTGCAAAGACGTTTTGTAGCAACACAGGCATAATGGTGGTCAGTTGCCGGCCAGACTCGGCGGTGAAGCATTCTGATTCTGCAAGTGATTGGATGGCCTGTAGACCAGCCTTTCGAAATCGTACTGATTGGGGGAAGCTCCGTGGCTTGGATCCTGTGGGTAGAGGTGCATCCTTGGAAGCACAACCCGAATAAAGCTGCACCACCTCTTCAAAAGCTCGCATATACTCCTGATCTGCCGACAAAACAGCCGGATCTTGGTGACCCGCAAGACTTGCCCAAGTATCAAGCGAGCTCTCAATCAACGTGATATCGCCATGTTGCAAAACCAGCCTCAGAATTCTCAGTATATGTCCCGCATACAACTGGAGATCGCGACTGGTCTTTTCCACCAAACTCTTCAATATCTGGAGCGTGATTTGAACGTGCGCTATCCTGCCTCTTCCCACATCGCTGACTGTCCTTTTCTCCAGGAAATCCGCGACTTTGGTCAACTTGCTGCGACGGGCGTTTGCATAGTATAGGAGGTAGGAGAGTTCGCTTGGATTGGGCTTGATGGTTTCGGATCGAGAGCCTTCGCCGACGCCGGTCGATATGTCGACGCGCTTGCGGACTTTCGGGTAGCATTTGAGGACGAGGACCTGGTGCTTTGGGCGACAGGAATTGGGGAGGTGGTTCATTGCATTGACTCCGGTTCGGTAATTTGTGGGGGTTTCCGCTGTGCTATGGAGGGTCGCAGCGACCAGAGTAGACGATTGGACTCAGATGGAGAATATTTGATGTCGCGTTGGCGGAATGATAGGTAAATACCGGAGATTGAGGGTGCTTTTGGAGGCAATTAGAAGAAAGTGTCTATCGACGCTGGGAGATTATGAATTGGGCGCCGACGGAGGCAGAAGCACAGAGGCAAGAAGAAAGGTAAACCAGCAGCTGTCCCATAGGGTAGAAGAGTGGAAAGACGATAGTATGTACATGAGGGAGGCCGAAAAAGCGTGAACGAATGGCTTATTACGGTGGTTGTTTGAATGGAGGGAACGTGTTCCCTGTGAAGTTGCGCCTGGAAACCCAGTCAACGAGCGTTGAGATTCCTTGGCCGCGGCCGCCGCGGACCCCTGCTCTCACCCACCAGGTGCCCATCCTACCACCACTCAGCCTGCCACAGCGACGCACTTTACCTCCAGCTCGTCCATACAGGGCACTCTGCAGCAGAGCAGCCACAACAGCGAGATGTGAGATGACGCCAGCCAGTCCCTCGCTCCCGTGGCCAACACCACAGCCAACAATCGCCCAAGCAACCTAAGCCACGGTGAGAGTCGTCATGAGACGTCAGACCTGCTGCGAAGCCAACTCCTCGAAGCCGCTGCGAGGGATTTCGAAAGGAGTCGAAAGCAGTCATTCGGTCAAACTAGAATTCCGGATGCCAAAGTATTTTCGAAGCTCAAGTGAACTTACTCTGTACTAAGGATAAAATGATGAGAGTAGATTAAGTTAGCTGGTATTGTCTGATGACATGTTCCTCACGAAGTCACCACACAAGTCTAGTTGCAGCCCTGTGGCTTTCGACCAACTTCATTACGGATATGCTGTAGCACCAACGTCGAAGACAGCAGAATCGTGGAACAGTAATCGTACGATATTCTCCTGAGCAGTGCCAAAGCCATGAAGAGGTCGCAAAGTTCGCCATGACAGGAAGGGCATTGCGTGGATTTTTAGGGCAGATACTCTACTTGGTTGCGAGTCCTGCCTCTAGCAGATAGAAATTATGGAAGGAGACTTGGGCCCGAAAGGAAATGTGATATTGTGTCTTTTGAATGTCGCGGACAGACGAACCTCGTCGTTCAGAGGGTCCAGCAAATCGATCTTATGCCGCCGCGCGTTCACATCGTGGGGGAACCGATGCTTAGGGGGGATGAGAGTTCAAGGAACTGAAGTAACCCGGTTGATTCATTGACCTTTCTGATAGGTCTCCCAGAAGTAGAATGATGAATTTACACAGGAACTCCTCGAAAGAGCAACCACCCTGTGATGCAAGTGGATGTCATTGTGTCTCGGTCCGTCCCTAATCCCATTCCTCCACCGTGGATCTCCTCTAGTAGCCGTAGCCAGCTAGCTGCTTCTTCGCCTCGTCAGATCCAGCCGTCTTCTTCGCCTCCGCGATCTGCCTCGTCATCTTCTTCTTGCGCTCGTAGTATGCCGCACCCTTGACTTTCCTCCTCTCCTCGAGCCTGCAGAGATGGTTAGTGTTTGTGGTCTTAAAAGGAATGGCCCGAGACGCTCAGGTCATAAAATACGCACCTGGCGACAACATCCTGGTACTTCCAGCCGAATTCGTGTCCCAAACGGCCGACTGTGCAGTACTTGCGGCCCGGCTTCAACCTCAACACCCTCAATGCCTGGGGAACGACCATGCGCTTCTTGTGGTCGTATGGGGGAGGGATGCCTTCAAAGGTCTTCAGGCGCTCCATCGCGGCCCTACCGCGAGCAGTCTTGTGTGGGATCATGCCGCGAACGGTTCGCCAGAACATCTTGGAGGGAGCGCGGAAATGGAAGGGACCTTAGAGGAGCGTAAGTACGTGATCGGACAAGGTCGCAATCGGGAAGGCGGAGGAAGTACTCACCTCCTCGAGTCGGGTTGTAACGAGTCTGCTTGCGGAGGAAGGCTTGGTACTTCACTGTAATGAGTGTCAGTCAGTAAAGTCCTCAATTCAATGCCGCATGCCTTCTTCTCTTCCTTATTGCGGGTTGACGCCATTGGAGTGAGGTGAACATACGCTTCGCACGGAAGAATTCGCCGGAGATATTGAGAGCTTCGCATCGCACAACAACGATCTTCTGGCCATTGAGCAGCTGTTTAGCTACCGTGCTGGCCAGGCGACCGAGAAGATGTCCCTTGCCATCGATGATAACCTGGTGAAGCCCACAGTCAGCCAAACATGTTCAGATTATCGGAGCGACAGCTGTAGCAGTGCCATGACGACGCAGTCGAGGGCCGAAAGAAAATACGGAACATACGACAGGCTCGAAGGACGACATCTTGCCCGAATTCCTGAGTTGTTAGTAGAGGATGCGGGTGGTGTTGGTGGTGCGGATTCGCTTGTTGGTGGTTGACGTTCAAACCGATTTTCTGAGTGCGAGCCCTTGGTCTTGGCGGAGCTCGCTTGAGCTATTCCACTTTAGGCCGCAAGGCTCAAGGCTGCTCATCACGTGATTGGATGTGAGAACAAACCTGCACACTTCATCAGATTTGAGAAGGAAGCTGATAGAATGAACGGCTGTGTCAACGTCTGTCAAACACTTCGAATTTTCATTTCAAAAGCCACCCAACGATGCGAAGTGTCATCATTGGGATTGCCACGGAACTGTTGATGAATCACATACGCAAATTAACTAAGGTACGTAGGCCTAGTAGGTGCGGTGCAGGCAAGGAACCTTGAAGTGAGGTAGGGAGTTAAACGTTCAATTACTCTATTTGCCTCGTTCTTTGCACGATAAGCTCCAGTCTGATTCCCCCGTCTCTCGTCCAGCACCCAGACCTCTATCGTCCAATGCAATTTCATCTCCGTGAAGCATTCTTCATTGACTTAACATTTCTCGCTGATGCATTGATAGAAGAAGGAAAAAAGTGAAGGCCATAAAAACTAAGCCCACCAAGCTGCCCTAATGGCTGCGATGCATGCATGCCGCTTTTCAGAATGGAAGTGGGTATCTCTGCCATCCATGCCTGCAAGGTTGAGAGAAAGCAGAACGTGGTGGAAGGGTTTCAAAGTAAGAATGCGACCCGAATTACGCCAAATGCTGCATGAGGAAGTACATCGTAACAGAAAAAGGGGAGATTGCCCAGGTGAAAAGAATGGAAGCTTCGCTCCGTAGAGTTCCCTGGAAAGGAAACGGTGGGTGGTTAGTCGATAACGAACTCTCCATCATCGAGATTTTCGTCGTCTTCCTCGTCGTTGACATTTTGGTCGTCATTGTCGGGTGCGCTGTTTTGATGTTGGTGCTGAGCCAAGGCCTGTTGCGCTTGCAGGTGCTGCTGGAATACCACCTGCAGATTCTGGAGGCCATTGAACTGTTGCGTCTGTGGCGATTGTCCTTGCTGGTTGTGACCATTTGGTGCCGCATTGAGAAACGCGCCGCCATCCTGTGGATTCTCGTTCTGGGATGGGGTCGGCATGGGGAAAACGGGCATGCCGTGTGCTGAAACGGAAGTATTGGGATCGAAGGGAAATGCTCCTGGAATATTGTTCAAAACAATGTCATCAGGGAACATTTCGCCTTCCGGATCGAAATTGCTCATGTTGACACCTTCATTCAAATATCCTCGGAGGCGTTGTACGCCAGTCCCAGAGAAGACACAGAAAACATCGCGCTGGTGGTCGTTGAATTCTGCGCCCAGTTAGCAGCATTCTCAATGATATTGACGAGCCGGTGATCTTACCTGAGGGAGCTTGGCGGCAGAACACGAGCAGATCCTCTCGCAAGAAGGCTTGAACACCCGTAAGACTCAAATGTGTGAGCCGGGGGCAGTTGTTGAGCAAATGATGGATTCCCTGTTGCCAATTAGCCTGATGTTTCAACCACATGGAAAAGAATGCAATCTTACCCCGAGTGTGAGCATAGTGCAGTAGCTGAGATGGACGCGTTCCAGCGAACTCGGTGTCGTAGGACCTCCACATCCGACCATCCTGGGCTGGGCAAGCGACATGATGCTGCGATCGGTGATGCTGCTGCATTTCACCAAGCCTATGCGCTTCAGCTTCGGTAGCGTGGCCAGCTCCATGATGGACTTGTCGGTCAGGTTGACACAGCATGCAAAATCGATATAGCGGATGCGGTTGCATTGCTTGATGAGCTGCAAGACGCCCATGTCCGTGATGCGGGAGCAATGGCCGAGATGGACATAGTGGAGATTCTTGCCCAGTTTGGTGATGGCCATGACGGCACGGTCTGTGATTTGGCGGCATTTGGCGAGGACGAGATTGCGGAGGCGAGGAGCACACTGGACGATCTTGGACACGCCTGCATCGTTCAGTTCGTTGCAGTCGGTAAGATCAAGGATGCGGAGATTCTCAAACACCATCTCGTTGGGCACGTTGAGGAACGCATGATCCGACAGCCGGGAGCAATGAGCGAGGCGAAGCTCCCGCAATTGCTGGCACTCGGTCAATAGCGAAGTAACTGCGTCGTTTTCGAGCAGTCGGCAGTCGTGGAGGTCGATCTCGAGAATATGGCGGCAGTTCTCCGCAAAAGCCATGATGGACTTGTCCATGAGCTGAGAGCAGCCATTGAACTTGAGCCGCTTCAAGTGCCTACAGTTCTGGGCTACAGCCACCAGGGAATCGTCCGAGATCCGCCTGCAGTTGGAGATGTTGAGTCCTTGAAGACGATGGCAGTTCGCAGCGACCGCCATCATGGTTCGTTCGGTGACCTGCTCCAGCTGAGTGACGTCCAGTGCGAGGAGGCTACGGTTCCCTTGGAGCATGCGAGCAAGACTCAGATCAGTCAGCTTCGAGCAACCCGTGAGGGTAATTCGTTCGATACGCTTGCAGGCCTGGAAGGGCGACAAGGTGCCATCGCTGATCGCCGTGCCCAAGCTCGACAAATTCAGGCGCTTGACGAGGTTGTAGTAGTCGAAGTAGGTGTTGACGTTCCTGATAGCCTGTGCAACGACGTGGAGACTACTCCAATTGGTTGTCGTGGGCCTGTGCCAGAGCAATCCCACGCTATTCCGAGCCCATTCCCTGTTGACCAGCATGCAGGAGAACTGGTCTACCGACGACAATCTTGAAATCACGGCAATCATCAGTTCGGCAGGTAGCCGGCTGATGGGAGAAACGCGGAAGCGCTCTTCCATCTCGCGGGAGGTTGAATCATCGTAGTCTTCTGGGACCGAGGGCGCGAGGGAGGATACCGAGTCGTTGGCTTGCAGCATGAGGGAGTCGTTGTCGTCGTCGAGATCACGTTCGGGAGAGGTCGACGAAGATGAGGTCGAGTTGGCGCTGCTGGAGAAGCGGCGTCGCTGCTGCCTCACGCGCATGCTGTCAAGATATGTGGCCATCTTGGTGGATGGTTTGCAGACTGCGATTGTCAGGCCAGGAGAGAGGGCCTGTGTTTGCGTGTGACTGAAAGACGGAGTCTTTGAGGGAGTGTCTTGTTGAGTGTTGAGTGTCGTTGAGGAGCGGTGGGTAGAGGTGGTTGTATCTAGGGGAGGATGGAGTAGGTTGGTTTCTTGTGGAGTCTGGAAGAGGAGGTGATGGGCGCGGTTGGAAGGATATTGGCGGAAGCGTGGAAGGAAGGTTTTGTTTTTGGGCCAAATCTTCCTGCCGCAGATGACGCGCCGAGGGTGTTGGGTGACCAGATGTTGGGTCGGTCGGTGGTCTAAGGCTGGATGACGCCGGCCACTTGCGGTGGACCCTGTTGCCCTGTATGATGCGTGTGGCGGTGTAAAAGTGAAAGGAGGCTTTGGAGGCTGCCGGCAGAGACGGGCGTGGTTGGCGTGGTTGGTAGTGTCGATCGAGCGTGCACAGGAGAGGAGGCAAGATCTGATGAATTTGAGGGTCGAGGTTCAGCTGTGTTCGCAACAACAACGGCAGCGAGGGGGAGGAGCGTGATACATATGAAGGGCACGGGACCAGGCACAACACTCAGGAGTCAGGACTGAGGAGGAGGGGCAACTGGGGCTACGACGCTACCTAACATTCAAGGCTCATTCTGGCCTCATTCATTTCGCGCCTGCGACTCCACCAGTGAGCCAGCGGACTCATCACAGGCTGGCCTTTCCGCTGCGAGGTGCAATCCCTGACTGACGCCTGCCAAGCAGTGGAGATGGCGGCTGTTCCAGCCCTTGAGGCTTGCCCGCGCTGGCGCTGCCATGTGGAAGTCTGACATCGCCAACATGACGAGAAACAGCCAGCGCGCCTCCAGCAGTAGCTTGCTCCACCCCCAGATTCCTGTTGCTTGACGTCCTTGGGGGTTCTCGTTATTTTGACAATTGTCACAATTCATGTCTTTTCTTTGCTCATCTTCTACGCCTGTCTGGATGCCTCCCAGATCCATAGTAGCCTCCCCAGTTTACCTCCTCATCACTCCCGCCTCTTCGACTCCGCGCGGCCCTGTCTTCTGCCGGGCCCGTAAGAGGCAATCTGGAAACATCCCCATGACCGTTTCGCGGCAGCTTGCAGGGCACTGGGCACGCTTGAACGCGTAACTACGCCATGGGCATTCCCAAAGCCGTTCCCCTTCAAACACCGCAGAGCAAAAGCACCACCATCAGGTGATCGGTGGTCGGCGAAGACAAACACCGACCCCACCGACCCCCTTGGTCACTTGGTCACCAACACCACGCCCGCTTAACCCCTTCAAGCAACTCTAACGTGGCCCATGAGTGACGTTCCTCTGCTTCGTTGGAACTTGGAACTTGATACTTCTCAATCGAGGGCGATCGTCTGGGTGGGACTCTCTGGTCTTCTTCACGTGGAATTTCTGCGCGCCCATTTCGTCATGCTCCGGATCGACAGGACCCTCAACGTCGCAACAGGCTCAAGAACTCAGAAAAGACCCCGGTGATGCCGTGCAAGTCGGCGGCCGACATGCTGACGATGGAATGCTTCGTCCCATCAACCTGGATTCAGGTTGCGAGATTGGAAAGTCAATGGCAAATCTCTGGTGGCGACGCTCCAGCGCCAAGGTTCACCAACGCGTGTTCGCGACGTCCAGCTGCGACTCCAGTCACTCCACCACCGTGGCCAATCCCTACCGAGCAACAGGCCAAATAGTTCGGCGGAATATTGGTATCGTGACCTCTTCCTCGGTGCACTTTGTTCTCCAGCTTTTGCGCTGACTTGTGCTGACACAGGCACACGGGGTTCGCGCTGCAGATTGGACGTCTTTGACAGCACATGACCAGCACTGGTTTCATGCACGCTGCTCTCTGGAGTCTGAAGCCTCGCTTTTGCGTTCCCCTCTTTCCCCATGCTTTTGAACCCTGTGTGGCGGCTGTGGGACGTTTTGGCGTCGAGCCGTTGACTGCAGGGCGCCAACGTGCGGATCCGCCCGTTGAACGCTTCTGCGTGGATTCGCCGTGGAACTGTGGAAGCTTCCCCCAGGCTCCTGGCGGTCCCAGCGGAAACAACCCTTTAGTGGAACTCTTCTCCTCGGTGGGGCGGACGTCGTGAAATGTTGCTGCCGACCGCCGATGTTGATCATTTCATGGAGATCTGTTCCCAAAAGGCCTTTGGGTACTTTCAACCTCTCCGAGACGAGCCAATCAAGACCGTATCGCTGTGGTTCGTCTCAACTTCGTACCAAGTCTCGATAGAGAAGGACGATGCGGCGCTCTCGGTAACCTCGAGATGGGGCAACGAGGCCGGGGATTAAAGGCTTGAACTCGCCGACCTCCTCCCAAGGTTTGTTCGTCCACATCTTTTCAAAAAGTTCCCAGTAGTGAATTGACCCATCAGAGTTGCGGACAGCCCGCTCCCTAGCCTGACGCCGTGCCTATTGACTAGGTGAAGCTCGCTTACTTCTATAAGGGAAGACAAAGATGAAGTGCACCACGTCCACGTCTCAACCACAACCTATTCGAGAGGTCCCGCTCTTCCACTGAGGACCGCAAGGTAACATCCTCTCACCCCAGGCCATGCTCTCTTCCATGCCAATAATTCTTTATATGTGAATGATATTCCAGCATGACCTGCATGCTGCATGCATGCTCAGGCAAAAAGGATTCCTGAAAACCGAGTACAAAGTATGTCTCCAAGGTATCCCGCTTCACAATCGCTGTACTTTGTACAAGGCACCCCGCGCTGAATCGTACCTGATTTCCCCACGGGGTACAACCGTGGACGGTCCGATGGCTCTGCAGTCGAATACACACTTGGTGTAAGTGCATGTAGATTCCTCTATCCGTACATCCAGAAACTCGAGACGAGCACCTGGGTGCGGCTGAAAGCCAGTAGCGACCGAAATTAGGCGAAAAGCTCTATGAGTCTCTCCGCAGGCAATGTACAATTGATCCAAGATAGACCTTACGGTACACTTGGTCAGCCACACTGCCACAGGAACGCTTAGTTGTACAAGCATCCTCCACACAACTTACCATTTGTACTAATCAAGTGAAACGCCTGCCTGTTTTCAAACGTGAGGGCATCATGGTAAGTCTAGATTCTATCGTTAAGCGAGCCGAGGATATGGCCGAATGGTATGGGGATTTACTAGTTCTTTCTCACTGCCTATACAAATCCTTCGAATGTGAGAAGGCATGTAAGATGTAGCCGATGAGAAGACACTGCGTTCCTTGGTATTAGCAAGATATCCGGAGAGGGAACACGTTTTCCAATAAATCTCTGGTGTGTTCTCCAACTCCGTGCAAAACACATTTAGAGCAAAGGGAATAGTTTCCACTTGCGAAGACACCAGAAGGAATTTGGAGTTGGTGAAAGAATAGGAGTGTCGAACATCATAACAAATGGTGGAGAATTCAAGTCAGCAATTTTTTTTTTTGGAAGACTCGAGAAGAAGAGACCATCATGTTGTCAGTCCAGCCTGTGCAGCCATTCGCTGGTCAGGTCAGGTGACCACATCCGGTGAACATGTCCTTCTCGATAGGATTTTGTATATACTATATGTTCAATTTCAGACTGCCAGATCATAAGAAATGGGGATTGCTTACAGCCAGTATCACATCTGGTTACAAGTGCCTAGTGATGCGCGGGTGGAAACACACGGCTTTCATTTCTTTGGGGAAACTAATTCCATTGGAGAATCTAAAACGTATTTGGCATTGTCGTTGTAAGCTCTAGTACAAGCAAGACAGCCATTTCCGGACAGAACAATAGCTAACAGGGTATTCCAAAAGTGGAGTTTGCTACGGTATTTGCTACCACGCTGGAGTCCGAGACAGTGCCCCTTGAGGTATCCTAGGTGGAGGGTAGGATGCTGTGGATGGTTTGGTTTGTCCTAATTTTGCAAAAAGGTCTACCTTTCATGAGCGCCATAACTGATGAGTACATTCATTGAAAACTTGAATCCCAAAATACTCGATTTTGACTTGTTGGTTGATGTTGGTCGCCGACGTCCAAACGCAGGATCGTGACCTTGGAGTGTTTTCTTGGCGGTCTCAGCGCAGGTAACGTCAACTTGCTTCGTCTGCGCCTCCCTGAGCTCCCCAACAACCCGCGGCATTGCAAGGTTGCAAGCAAAAGCCTTCCAGGCAGACATTTCAACCCGAACTACATGTCTGTCCCTTAACTTTCCCTGCGATACCCACCGCCCGCGCAGAGGCGCCCACCGCATTCTCACCCTCCACCTATCCATCATGGCGTACCATCCCTCCTCCGGCTCCATGTCTCAGCGTTCCGCAGCCTACAATGCGCCGACCACCCTGCCAACGTCCAGCGCCCCGCCAGGAACTTTCGTGCCCGGCACAAAAGTACAATGTGGCAAGCACAGGGTCGTCATCGAGAAATATCTCTCCGAGGGCGGCTTTGCCCATGTCTACGTCGTCCGCGTCCCCCGGGAAGATGGAAAGTCGGAGGTTGCGGTCCTCAAAAGAGTAGCAGTGCCAGACAAGGACGCTTTGGCGAATATGAGGACCGAAGTGGAAACGATGAAGAAGCTGAAGGGCCACAGGAAGATTGTTACATATATTGACTCGCATGCTTCACAGCTAAAAGGAGGAGGATATGAGGTTTTCCTACTCATGGAATTCTGTGCAGGAGGAGGTCTGATCGATTTCATGAACACGAGGCTGCAGCACCGGTTGACGGAGCCGGAGGTTCTGAAGATCTTCTCTGATGTGGCCGAGGGCGTTGCCTGCATGCACTATTTGAAGCCTCCGCTATTGCATCGGGACTTGAAGGTCGAAAACGTTCTCATTTCTACCTCTGGCTCTTCGAGGGTGTACAAATTATGCGATTTCGGATCCACTGCTCCTCCACGGCCCGCCGCCAAAACCGCTGCCGAAGGCAGACTGATCGAGGATGATGTACAGAGGCATACAACCCTTCAGTATCGAAGTCCAGAAATGATTGATGTGTACAGGAAGCAGCCAATTGATGAGAAGAGCGATATATGGGCACTGGGGGTCTTGTTATACAAACTCTGCTACTACACAACACCATTCGAAGAGCAGGGTCAAATGGCGATCTTGAATGCGAGCTTTAGGTTTCCACCGTATCCCTCCTTTTCGGACAGGACGAAGAAATTCATTTCGTCGATGCTGCAAGAGCAGCCCCAGCGGCGGCCGAACATCTACCAAGTTGTGAAGGAGGTTTGCATTATTCGTGGTACTGATGTCCCTATCAAAGACATATATGCCAATCGATCGCACTCAGAAGCACGAAGATACGACCAGCTTCCATCTCCGGAGCCTCAAGTATCATCTCCTCCTATGGTTGGCCTGCAGAAGATTACTGCACCGGAGAAGCCGTCCACAGTCATCCCCGACATCACTCCCATGCGCCGTGGGCGTCCTACCGCGCCCTCCCAATCGGGGCTGAAACCGAATCCATCACCAAATCGAGCATCCAGTAGTGACCCATTCGCTGCCCTTGATGCCGACAATGACCCTGCGAGCAGAGCCGCTGCCGTCGACGAGCTCGCAGCTAAGTATCCGACGCTGGATGAGTTTTCGCTTTTGCACGATCGCGGCACCAAATTCCAGTTTGGACAGACTTCATCGCCCAAGCCAGACGATGAAACTTTGAAGAAACGAGTTGTGCAGGCTCTCGCCGATGACGCGTTTAGTCAGCGAGCAACTCCAAAGGCCGAACCAGCCCCTATATCTAAATCTACTTCCGTACGTGTTCCGTCCACCACCGCAAAGAAGTCCACACCCTCTGTGCCATCTTCTTCTGCGCCGGATGTTAATACGACAAGACCGCGAATGGTGTCCACCGGGACGAATACCACACCTCCTTCATCGTCGCCTCCCAAGACCATCTCCAATGAATACAAGGGTCGTCCTATTTTCCGCTTCCCACCTTCTGATGATAACAGTCAACAGAGGCCTATTAGTGAAGCTCGCCCACAAGCATTGTCTCCTCCAATCTCGAGAGGGGCTTTCAACCATCCGTCATCATCAATGCAAACACGCCCCTCGCCTCTTGATCTGTCTCTTGAACGGTCAAAGTCACAGCAGAATACGCTGAACATACCCTTGTCTCCAGCGTCGTCCAGGCCATCACTTGAGAGCCCGCGACCGTCTGCCCTCGAACTTGGCGGTGAAGCTATCCACCGATCGAAATCTGCAAATTCAAATTTCAGGCAGCGCCCAAGTAGTGTCTACGTGGAGTCGAACTTGGACTACCTCCGCGACAAAGAGCAGACGCGCGGCTCAAAGCATATGATGTCTGCTCCAAAGCATGGAATTTCCAGCATAGGTCACAGCCTAAGCATTGGACATGGCCACAGGCATGGTCATGTACGTGGGCATGAAAGCGTGAGCAGCATCGGTCCTGGTTCTGCAGGCTTGAAGGGTTCGGCAACGATGTCGGGGGCGCTATCCTCAACTCCACGGATCCCGGACGAGGATGCAGTCGATGACTTTGAAGCAAGCAATACTTCGAATCTTGAGTTTCTTCGGGCCATGGAAGGTGATGAGCACGGCAAGCGAGATAAACGACGAAGTAGCAGCGGTGCTAAGAGATCGAGTATTGCAATGATGCCAGGACTGAACACCACGAAGAAAACCCTCGGCAAGTTTGGAGACGCCTTCAAACGATTCGAGGGCAACAACCACCGCAGCAGCAGCGACAGGGTAAGGGAAGACGAAAAGTGGCTGAGCTCCCAGAGGAGAGAGCCTGGTGGAGAAGAAGACGATGTCTACAAACAGGATTACAGCTACAATGAAGAGGCCATCGATGAGGAACAAGACTTACCTCCGGAAATGCGCCGAGAACTTGAACGTAGGCGTCTCAGTCAGGAGGAAAAACGAGTCGAAGCCGCAGCAGCAGAGTACAGACGCAGACTGGCCGACGGCAATGCACGTGGAGCACCAGGTCCATCGATAGCGAGCACAATTCAAAACCGCGTCCAGAATCTTCTCAGCGAAGGAAACCGCGCCGAGCCCGTGAGGAGGACGGCAGAAGGGTACGGTCGCTTCACCACAGAGTCACAACAATCACCTGCCGATACGGCGAAACCACCGTCCCAACCATCCCAGATTCAGAGGAAACCTGTCGTCGGACCGGCGGCGGGTTCTGCAGCGCAGCAAGACATCTCGTCGATGAAGATCCGACAACCACATAACAAGATACCCGTTCAGTTCACTGCGCCCATGCCCCTCCCTACTCAGCCTCCCTCGGCCTCGGCGCCTCCTACCTTCGCCGCACAGAGGAATATCACCGGCCGTCCCTCGGCGCCGCCAAAGCCCAAGGCATTACGAACGGGTAGTGGCGCTGGACCTATCGTTGGTAACCAGTTCTCGAGTGGGGTCCCGGATAGCCCGACCAAGCCCGCAAGGTTGCAGGGAGTTGCATTGAGGAATGCGACTGCGGCGGCAGCGGGGACGGAGAAGGGCGATGGGAACGAGCCGTATGGAGGCGAGGAGTGGGAGACGAGCTTTAGACGCAAATATCCTAGCTTGCAGGGGCTGGAGATGGTGGAGGCGGAGGTGGGCGTGGGAGTGAGGGATGTGTAGACGTGTACGGGTTTGGATGTATTTGGTGAGAAGCCAAGTGCCGAGTCCCCTTTGGGAGGAGCCCATAATGAGGCTTTGGAGGCGCGCTTGGGAGTTGAAAAGAATACTGTGGCAAGATAGATAGAGACGCGTCACCTGTCCGCGACCTCGGAGCAGGCGAATGATTGAGTGTGGATAAGTTAGGTAGGTAGGTAGATATACCTATGGAGTATGTGCACGCCCATGTTTGTACATTGAAGGAATACTAGAATCCCTGAAAGGCTCCTTCCCGGATCCTGATCCTCTTTACCAAGTCACTGATCCTCTTCATCGTCACACAGCACAGCCTCAGGACAGGAACCGACTGAGGAGTCGAGGGATTCTGTGGGGTGCATATGCAGGCATGTGCGTCGCTACGCCTCTTCCTTCCACCACTCGGACATTTCATGAAACGACATCTTCGCTCTCATCCTTCGTTCAGATCCACCGATGGATTTGTGTCACCTTCTTTAGAAAACGGAACACGCTGGACAGACTGCTGGATAGATGTGTACTTTTCCGTGTAGATATTTTGGGAGGTTGAAGCCAAGGGAAGAGAAGGGAAGAAGCGGCGAAGGATTAGGATGCTTGGATGGACACACACCTGTAGGCGCGATGAGGTGGAGGTGGGATGCGAGACCGAGGCTTTGATGGTGGCGGCTGTATGCGTTGTATCTATGTCTGCTGTCTTATATTGAGATCTTGAGATCTGGCCAGATGCTTGCTCGGGAGGATGGAGTTGGAGGATGGCATGTCACGTGGTCTTTACGACTGCAAAGCTGTCTGAGGAGTGGGATGAGTCGAGTGATTTTTAGGGGGCGTAAAAAAGATTTAGCAAAAGGGAAAGGGAAGTGGGTGAAGCGGACAGAAACATCTGAGTAGAAGTAGCGGTTGGAATAGAAAAAGAGAAGATATGATATATATCACGTGACTCTTCGCAAACTTGGGATTGGCATTACATGCTCAGAAGGGGTTGATACTAAAAAGAAATACTGGATTAAACTAATAATGATGCCTCTCATCACCACCCAGTCCATCCCATCCAGATGATGAAAAAGGGGGGAGTATCTGTCTATATAGGTTTCTTTCCAAACTGCCAATTGCCAATTTTCCAAAAAAAATAACAGAAAAACAGCAGCAAAAGGGAGCAGCCACCAAGCGCCGATGTTGCTCCGCACTGGAAAAAAAGAGCCAGGCAGAAATTTCAGCCACAGGTAATCCTTCAGTTGAATATGAAGACCCTTTTTCCCAGTCCTTAGTTCCCCTTTCCATATTGCCCTATTCGTTACCGATACCGACAACATGGACCAGACCACTCTTGTTGCCTTGCCTGCTGATATTTCTACTCCCTTTGCCGTCGAAACAAATCCAAATCAAATGACAAAGGGGAAAAAAGAAAAAAAAAGTGTCAACGTCTGATTAAAAAGGGGAAGAAGTCAATTTGAAGAAGTGAGGTATAGAGCGCTGAAAGTACTATTTTTGGTTTTCCATCGTGTTCCTGAAAAAGGAAAAAGTATTGTTTTTGTTTTCCCCGTCATCCACAGAAACGTCGTTCTCATGTCACATTCGTTATTTCGTTCCCGTTTGTTGTTGGTTCCGCCCTTTCCCAGCTATTCCTGGTAGCAACCGCTCTCGGCTTGGGAATACCTGACAAAGGAAAAAATAGGTAGGTAAGAGCTAAGGATGCTGTAAGAAAACAAAACAGGGAGAGGAGAGGAGAGGAGAAGGGGGGGCTGGTGTGTGTGAAGGGTATATCGGAAAACGATGAGATCTCGAGAAAAACCAAAAAAAGACTCGAGAAAGCAGAAAACAACAAGCAAAACGCGAACAACAAGGCAGTCCCTCCACGATACCGAGCCGTGGTTCAGCAGAGCGCCGGCCTAGAAAGCCGACTACATACGTGCACCATCCCCTAAATCATCCCAGCAAAACTATCAAGCGGATTCATAGTCCTCGGCGCACTCCCACTAATCAAATCCGCAAAATCCAGAGCGCCCTCCGCCATACTGAGTCCGCTATCCCCGCCAAACCCTGACCCGTCGTGGCCATAATGATGATGGTGGTCACCCCCATGCTGCGACACGGGCGTGATCTCACGCTCGCGCTTCAACGGGTTGTGGGTATGGTTGCGGCTGTGGTGCGATGACGACGCCGTCTCAGACACCGAGGACAGCTCGGAGAAATCGACGACGGAGTGTCGCGAGGCGGAGGCGGAGGCAGAGGAGGAGACGCTGGTGGAGGGTGCTAGCGCGGGTTTGTAGTCGCCCATGGCGGTGTTGAGGGAGAGTGCGGTGGAAGAGGAAGAGGTCGTGGAGAGGGGTGGGGCTGAGGGAGGTGCTGTTGAGGCTTGTGGGGTAGCGGATGTGCGGGCGCGACTGTGTGCAGTAGTCTCGCGGCGTCGTTTGGGGCCGTCTTTGACTTTGGGGTGGGTGTGGCACTTTTGGGTTTTCATTAGCAAGGGACATTCAGGGATCATTGATGGTGTTCATTCTCACCTTGTAAGCGTGTCTGAACCACGTTGTCCCCTTCTTCTTGCTACTGACAAGAGCAATCCACTCGCCGCAACTCCCACACAAGCCCTCCCAAACATCGAGATTTCCTTCCGTACGACGAGTGTCTTGGGGTCCTTGGAAAGCAGCACCTGTTGCGGCACTCACGCCATGAGTGAAACTCTTATCGTACCAGAATGCCGAATTCTTCAGAACCAGCCAACGGCCAGGCTTGCAGAGACCGCACCAGCCTTCGCGCTTGTTACCATGGCCACGGACCCAGCGAGGCGTGTACAAATCGCCTGTGAAGCGGAGATCTTGCTCGTGTGGCATCAAGTCGGGATCAGACGGGTGCATATCAGACTCTGGGGGATTGCATGGTTCCTCGAGGAGAGACGAGTACAGATCAGGAGGATCTGAGAGATCCGCGAAATGTGACGAACAGCCGGGATGTCTGTCTGCATTGCTCTGGAGGAGTCGGAACAATCCCTGAGATGGTAGTGCGCGGGAGACCTCTGGTGCGAACCCGGAATCGGTGGAGTACATGGTACCGTTGTTGGGTTGGAGATGTGGCGGTTGGGAGTAGAGGACATTCTGGGTGTGCGGATGGAAGTTGCTCATCGCCGGCGCATAGGACCCTGGTATTGAATGGTGGGGATTCAATGGCGAACCGTAGAACGAGGAATAGCGATTTGCGTTGTAGGGGTTGATTCTCGGAGCAGGTGTGGCATACATGCCGGTGGACCATCGTTTGGCTCGGCTGCTGTCCATGGCGTATGGCGAACCTCGAGTGTTGGCATGAGACACGGGCGATACTCTTGTTCGGACGTTGTTCTTCATCCCATCGTGAAATGAATGCCTTGGCGAAGCTGTTGGAGACATGATATTCGGGGTATTGTCAAGATTGCTCCATGCATCGCAGTCTGAGGCGTACGAAATCCCTTCGGAGGCAGAATACTCATCGTAACTCGGCATATCGGTCAGGTGACTGGTATCGGAGAGTGAGTATTGAGATTCGGACATTCGTCTGGAAAGAGTACCGTTGAACGAGTCAGGGTTGCTGTCGTTGAACGTGGTGTATTGTCTCAAATCGATGATGTTGTCCTCCTCGGAGGTCATCAGACTCTGATTGAGATCTGGCATGTCAGAGTCGACAGTTGAAAAATCAACATCGCCGAATTGCTTTGGTGCCCAAGAGCCTATGGAGGATGGAAATGAGCTTTGATCTTATATTCGCACGGATGAATGACTTACTGCGATTGCTCGTGGGTTGCTGTAGGATATCGCTTTGCATGGAAGACGTCTGGCCACCGAAACTGGTGATGGAGGTTGCGCTCATGCTGACCGGACGCGAAGAAACGTACTCGGATGCATTGGAAGAACGAGTCGACGGACGGCCGTCATTCGTCTGGTTGGTGATACTGCGTCGGTTCAGGGGATTATACGAAGTGGGAGCCAACGACCAAGAGCCAAAAGACTGCGGGCGCTGGGTTGAAGGAGCGGCCTGGTTTGCTTGTGTCCCCATATTCCCGTAAGAATACATTATCGGGGTCGCATTGCGCGACTGGTTCTGGTTCTGCTGAGAGAACGAAGATGATCTATTAGGCGAAGACCGCTGATACCTGCATATGAGGGTCAGCTGGGTGGGCGCGAGGGGGAGAGGCACACGCACTGTTGTATCGCATTAAATTCCATTTTTAGGGGAGCTTGAGCAGCTCTTCATTCGGCGAGAAGGGGAAACTCTGGAATCTGATTCGAAGCGTCGGGTCAGACCAAGCTGGATCTTGCATTACAGCCTTAAGGCCATGAGCGTCGAGGTGTGTCGGGTAGGTCCAGAAGTATGGGGAGATTGACGCAAGGGAGGAGTGGCTCGAGGACGACTCACCAAGTGGAAAGCCACAGCCCGGCCGGTTCGGGAGGGACGGAGAAGAAAGAGGGTGTCAGGCCAAGGGATTCCAATATTGAGCGAGATCTCGAACGGGGTATGTGTGTGCTTGTGCGTGTGCGTATGCTGCTGCGGATCCCCCGAGAAAGAGTAAGGAATGTAGGCAGACTGATTAATGTACCACTTTTGCTACCAGCGCGGGAAAGGGTGGACCGCTGAAATTAAGTATAGTGAAGGAAAGGTAAGTATAGTATTGGGGCACAGAGGGAAAAGAGTGACGACGCCGGACAGGCGTTCTTCGGTAGGTCGGCCGATATTATGTATATTGGGGGATGGCGGCTGATGTTACAGCGAAATGAGACTGGCCCGAGGATGATTGAAGCAGCGGACAGGTGCGGCGGTTTGGACTGGACATGGACGCCGCCTTGGCCGGGAGAATCTGGAACGAGGAAAGTAAAACAATTGCGTGGTCGCGAGCTTTGCAGATGGGAGGGCGAGAGGGGGATGGATATGGGAGAGACGCGAAGGGGGGAGGGCATGGGGGGGGGGGAATGGGGGGGAATGGGGGGATGGCATCTCATCCCGCGATGGGTACGACAGAAATAGGTATCTTGTTACCTGCCAGGTGGCAGAAGCATCGTGAGCCCAACGTGTGCGAAGAGCCGCTTGGAGCAATGAGAGCCCAGAGGATGGTGGCTCGAGCCCATGGCGGAGGAGGAGGGGGAGGGGAGGGAAGACAGATGGTCTGGGGGGAGCTCTGGGGACCTCTTTCCTGAGCAATTCTATACAGCGAATGGCGGGCACGCACAAGCGCGGCAGAGGCGAGGCTGCGGCGTCTCTTTTGGCAGAGACGAAACGGTCGCAGGGAACTGTGTCTTGATGCTGTGGCCACGACGTGCCCGAGTCGCGAGTCGGGCGGGTTTGAGGAGCTGTTGGATGGCCATGTAAAACGTGACTTGTTTGAGCCGACCCCGGACGCCGACCAAGAAGCCAGGAAAACCCTCCCTCGAGTCCCTCCTCCACCAAACACACGACAACTTCACCACCAGTGCTGTCCCCGACCATCATGACACCAGCCATGCCTGCCCACATGCCTGTCCGGCTGCGCCAGAGGCATCCGCACCGCGGTCCGGGGCAACGCGCCCTCACTGACAGCAACGCGGACTGTGTTTGTTTGACATACAGCGTCGTCTGCGCTGTTTCCTAGCATCATCCCCTTCCAGAAGGTCTCCATTCTCCATCCTCCATCCTGCTGGCCTCCATAATCCATTGCTCGTCCATGGACCGTGGCCCTACCGGACTCTGCGCAGGTGGGGTGGGACTTGCGGTCCAGTCACTCTATCGTGAGCTACCATATCCCGCGTGCTGATCAAAGTCTGATCCGCCTCGCGTCCAGGAACCTGACACGACGCGACGTGCCTTGCGATGAATGATGAAGGTTGCTGCGATCATTTCCAGAGTCCCGGCTTTCCCACCGCTCTCCCCAGTCGCGATCCATTGCAGCCTTGCTCGTCGGTAGATCTGGAGCAAGTACCCTCGAGGGTGAAGTGGATGCGCAACATGGGTTCAACCCTTGCCCGACCAAATCACTTCGTCTACGGCCGTCGCCGGCCATGCCATCTATCATTAAAGGGGACCCGACCAGAAGCCACGCTTTTTGAACCTCTCGTGAACAGACAACACTGGAGGTTGACCCATGCCATGTTGAACACGCATCCGAGATACGACACCCGCGAAAGAATAGAAACAGATCTAGAGTTTCGACCCAGCCCCATTCCCAATCCCGCGTTCCTGACGGGTCTCCCGCGAGTAACCACGGTTGCATGTGTGCAGCCAGCAGACTGCAGACTGCAGATGCGCCATTCGGGGAGAAGATTTGTGTCACTCCCGACTGCTGCACGTTTTGTTCTAGAATAACGTACCGTACACGCTCCAGCCCCGTGTTCGTGCGACATTCCTCTCGCCTTTTCCGCATTCCATATATTGCAGTTTCAATAATACAGACCATCAGCCCGGTCCCTCGCCCTCGTGGCCATTTTCTGATGGCGCCATTCGTTGCTGTGGCTCTTCCGAGGCAGCCTGACTGGCTTGTAGGGCCGATCGTCCGATCAGGATACCCAGAATTGTCACGTCCACTTCTCTTTTCAGCTTCAAACTTTCTCAAAGGAGGTCGAAACCCTCAATCTGTCCAGGCAAGCTATCCAACTTAGCGCTGCGCTCGACAATTGGTCATCTTTGATTGAGGGCAACTGCATTGGGGAGGGAAACACCCATTTTCTTTTCCAATTTGCAGCTATCTCCCTGCTGTGTTCCACTTCAAGGACCAGCACAGTTCAAGAAAAACAACCCACCAGGCGAGGGATCACGAAAACATAACAAAGCCAAAAAGGAAGTTCCTTTCCATTGCGGCAACATGGGTGGAGCCACATTGGAGCCAGTTCATCCCGCCAAGGCAGATCCTTCGTTCTCATTTCCAACGCATAAACGTGGTCGACCATGACTGCTGCCTTGAGAACAGAAGCGAACAATCACATGTGGATCTGCCGGAGCGGCTGAACATCCCATGGTGCAGGCTTGCGTGACCACCGCGACAGGAAAAGGAGTCTGCCAGAGCGACTATGAGTAGGAATTTGGTTTGACGCCGGCGGAGGGAGCGGAAGTATCTGATACTTGGTCGGCATCGGAAGGTGGTGTTGTCGAATCGCTCGGTCGTCTCGTGACGCTCCCGGAAGTCTCCTCGATTTCCGTCCACCGAAGTGACTAAACGGTTGTCGAGCTCGCTCGACTTCCAAATGCTGAAACTCGGTGTACATCGACTTCTCGCTCGGCTCGGATTGGAACAACTGGATCACACCTCACGCCTTGCAAACCTGCAACATGTCATCCGAGCTTGTCTTGCTCAACCTTAAGCCTCACAACCATCTCGGCATGTCACTCCCTACGACTCGTACATGGTGTCGTCGTTTCGATGTTTAAACGCAGTCCATCTATGTACTTGCACGGCTGTTGAGCGAAACACAGCCTCGTGGTCGCCTTGTTTACTCAGTCTGGCCATCGTACTCGTACCTCCACACATGTCTCTCACTGTTTCTAATTACCTTGACTAGAAGACCGGCAAACTACCAGAGTATTCCGGTGCGCACGCTATGTACAATTTCGCACAAATTCTGCTCTCCTAATGTCTCGCGCATTCTTTGAAATCAATTTCTCAATCTTATTTCTTGTCATTGGTCCGCAGTCATTCGCCACGCTCTGGCCGCATCCTCACCCATGTGTAGGTTTTCGGACAACATTCCCCATGATGTCCAAACAGCCCGAGCCCTAACTCTTTGGACCGAACTGCCGAACGATGCACTGACTTATGTCGTCAAGTCTGCTGCCTAGATCAGTGATAGTCGGGTATCTCGATCTTTGGATCGTACTCGTGTTGCCAATCTGATTTAAATCTTACTCCAGAGAGAAAGACTGTACACCATCAACAGACATAAGTTTGATATGTCAGACTCTTTGGACTTAACGGTCAGAAGCCATCCTTTGCTCTCCACACTCAAGTGCAGAATTGTGAGCAGCGACCACCAGTTCCTACCCAATCGGGCAAATTAAATCTTACAAAAGCGGCTGCGCTCATCTCATCCCATTTCAACCCATCAGCAGCACTCTACCCGCTATAGCAAGGTACTCTCAACTAAGTAAGAAGTCCTCCAAAAGTCTATTAAACAAGCAGACACACTTCCCAGGATACACCACCTACCGTCTTTGGTCTCGCTTCCTCCATCCCTCTCGGAGTCCATCCCCAGAAATCTGGAAATTTCCTCCAAACACATCAACGCCGCAACGCGTACCCGAAGTCGGCTTCCGGAACCGCAAGCCCTCCGCCGCCTTGAACCTTCTGGAAGTATGGCAGGGAGGTCTCTTGTATGTGATAGTGGCTGAAGCTGAAGACGTCATTGAGGTTTGTGGGATTTTCCGTATAGGTGACCAAGAGACCAGTGTTCGGCTAGGGCTTGGTCTCGCGGCGGCAGTTGCAATTCGGGAAGTTGCGATTGATCGGTGAGAATCCGAACTGATCGAGGCACGTGGAAATTCCACGTGATGCGTGGGAATCACCGCGAGGGAAGAAGGTAAGGATGCCAGCGCTTTACATGTGACTATTCAATCAGATCGTTCAGTCACCTTCACATGTCTGCTTTGCTTCTTATAAAATACATTACTCGAGTTCGCACGTCGTCAGCTCGATCCTTTGATCACGTGACTATCTCCAAAACTGCTGTCGCACGTGACCAAAGTTTCCTCTTACAGCGTTTGAGTGGGAAAGATCTTTGAGGTATACTATACTCGTCAAAGAGAATAAAGAACCCCGTATACGTCTTCAATTGAGGGCTTTGTTTTTCAAGTGGACGTTGATCTCGAGTTGCGCGGCTTGCGCCTGGAACTGCGAAAGGGAAATGCCGCAACATTAGACCGTACGCCACTGGCTGGTGCGTAACGGCTCAATTCGACTACCTATATACTGTTGATCATATAGCTGGCTCACATGAAGTGACAAGGGAATCTTGAGGTAGTAGGCAAGAATTTCATTCTAGAATGATTTGGCTCTATTAGGTACCGAATCAACAGAACTTTCTGACAAAGTCAGTCATATTTGCTTTGGCATAGACGTACAAAATCTCCTTTTACATCGCCACACCTGTCCGACCCACGCAAGATAAGGCTTCCCCTTACCGACCCCACACCTCGTCTTCGCGATCAAGCCAAATACCCATCCACCCTCTCCCCAAGCACCTCCTCAAGCACCTTCTTCCACCTCGCTACCTCCCTCTCAACCCTCTCATCGTCATCATCCATCGCCTCGCTCAAGAATGGCAAGATCTCCGGCAACAAGCTCGCCCAATCTTCACCCAGCTTCTGCACGAGCGCAACCTGTGTCTGCACGGCCGCCATCCTCACTGCGGGAGTGTCGTGGCGTAGGAGCTGCAGCACGGCGCTGTTGATAGTTTTGTAGTGGCCCGAAGACGAAGCAGCGGTGGCGAGCGCTGTGATGGTCGGGATGAGGGTGGAGGAGAGGAATTCAGAAGACAGGGGTTGGGACAATTGGTTGAGGATCGGATCGGCGACGGTGGTGAAATGGGAAGGGGACTGCCAGAATTCTGCGTTGGGGGTTAGCCGTGCTATTTCACGTGACGTAAGGAGGAAATCAAGCTCACCATCTTGATCATGCTCAAAGCTCTTTGTGAGCGTCTTCAAGATTGCTGTCAGCAGACCAAGTCCATCCTCGTCCTTCAGCTCCACCTCTTTGATCCATGCAGACGCGAGATCTATAATGTAGCTCGAGTATCCGGTGACGATGCTCTTCAGACTCTGGAAGAACACCTCCAGGAACCCGAACAGCGACCGAGCTCGGCTTGCTCGTCCAGTTATGTCGCTCTTTGGTAAGCCCTTTTCTGCCCATTCAACCAGTCGTACGAAGAACGGCCGGAACGACGAGTCGTTCAATTTCATCGTGATCGCTATGGTCGTTGTGCTGACACGCTGCTCGCAGATGTCCATGCCTTTGGAATCGAACTGCTTTTGCAAAGCGTCATCAACGCTTTGAAGACGTCTCAGATCGAACGCTTTCAGTATGGTGTTGAACAGGGTTGACGAGTTCTTCTGTATGGTGGACTTTGAGTGATGGCCGGCAGTGATGTTCAGAAGCTCAATCTGCTCGTGGAACGCGTCCGGTCCCCTTTGGATAGCACTGTCCATGTTCCGGAGGATGGCTGAGAAACACTCCTGAGCATCAAGCCGAGAAGCTGCCAAATTGTAAAAGCCTTTCCTGGATTCCTCGGTGGTTTCGTCCATTGCCGCTTGAGCAGACAAGTGATTCAACTTGAAAAGCTCATCGAGGTATTCGCCAGAAACAATGTAAGGAATCTGGTCTAGTAAGGCAGTAAATAGGGCGTAGATGGCATTGTGCAGTCGTTCTTCTTCGCGGTACTCATCGCCCCCGCTGTCTGCCACCTTGATACTCTCTTGGAGGTACTTGAAGGCTTGAGGCATGATTACAGGGAGTAGCCCCACAAAATCATCACGAAGAATCTCCACCATGGAGACGAGACAAAGAACCGAAATGGTCTGGAGGGAGACAACAGAGGAACCGAGAGCAAAATCGCCAGAGACCACTTCTGCAGCTTCAAGAACAGCGGATGGCTCGCGTTTCCCAAATTGTTCGGAAATCTGATCCACACAGACGATAGCGTCATGTTTGAGAATGGCATTGTCCGAGCTCCTCAAAACCTCAAGGAGTCGTGGAATGAAGTGAAGAAGGGCAGTGCTGGTAACCGTGTCGCTGAGCTTTGTGCGCTGGATTTGGAGACTGATTGCCTTCAGGAGCGCACGGCGCACTTGGAATGGCGTATCGTTGCTTTCTATTAGTGTCTCCGTCGACTTGAGCACTTCCACTGTAGGCAACAAGCGGAACACAGCGGCGAGTACTCCTTGGCATTCATCATGCACTGGGTACCATTTAGTGCCATCCGTCAAACGCGTGGGTGTCTTCTTACAGTTCTCGTGATACGATATGATCTCATTCGTCATTGTGATGATGCGCTCAATGAGAGTCGAGAAAGCTGAACGCTGAGCGCTCGGTACATTGTCGCCCGTTTCATCAGCAGTCTTCACCGATGAAGCCAAGATGCGTCGGAGGTTCTTATCTCGCAAAAGTTGAGACAGACCATCCAGGAGGTTTGAAACCGTGATCGAGACCTCTGCTGCGTCTTTCTCGTCGACGTTGAACAGAGCATCTGCCCACAGCCTATTTGATTGCTTCATGACATCGAGTACGAGGTCGACGTATTTGACAAAAGCCTAAAAAGAAAAGGTGTTAATAAGGCGAAAAAATCGACGACAACGGCAGAACTTACAGTTATTGTAGATCCGGGACCGAAGATCTCCAATAGTTCCGATGTGAATGGTAGCAACTTGCTGTCGGTCGGGTATCGGTCGAACAAGGTTGCAACCATGGCAAAAAGACAATCGTCTGCGCCGAGAGCCTTCGCAAGGTGCTCGAACAGATGAAGTCTACGATGCAGCGGAGTATGCTCAAAGGCAGCGACAAAGCTGAGGATGAGCTCAGAGGCTCCCTGAACAATATCTCGTTTGCCTTGCTTTCGTAGAGATGCTGCTAGAAGCGGAACGATTTTTGCGATGGTCGTTATATCATCGTTAGTATCCTCGTAAGAATAGAAGATGGAGTGTCGTTTTCTTACCTGGTCAATGACGTGCGCTGAGTAGTTGTCTCGTTGCCGAAGTATTGTCGAGCTCATGAATGTGAAGATCGGCATCACGCTCTGCAGCACCATGTCCGGTATCCATGTGGCAAGGCTCGAGATGAGGAGCAGAGCTGCATTTCGTATCTGGGGACTTGACGTATCCCTTACGCAGTTTACCGGCAGATCAATGCGAACGACAGATGGGTCGAGCTTCGAGTGTGGCGAATCCTGGTTCTTGTCAGACACAGCTTATCCAGTGAGAATATGGCCAATATACCTTCAAGTTCTCAACAATGTCGTACAGACATGTTAGCACCATTCTCAGGACGTATACTAGGTTAGCCTCGGTCTGGGATTTGAATTGGAGAAGCTCGCCCAACGCAATGAACAGCCCTTTGAGTAACGCAGGATGCTTTGCCGGTGTCGACGCCTCGATCAACTCCATGACGATAGAGTAATGTTGCAGAGCAGCCATAAGCTCCTGAGCATCCTGGTTGTTGTACTGGGCTACTTTGCCACTGCTCGTTCGCCGCTTTTTCGTCGCCGGCCCCCTATCAGATAATCGAGTGGCGTGCGGCAGGTCATCGAGGAACGACACAAGAGCTTCTGTCGGCAATTTGACTGATCGCAATGTCTCCGAAGCACTGTGTTGCACTTCTTTCGAGTAAGCCGTGCCGGAATCACCGCGAGAAAGCTTGAAAACAGCCAGTGCAAGAGGTAGCTGGTTCGGTTGCTTGACGGAGGGCCATATTGAACGTAGGCGATCAAGACTTGCGAGGCCAATGTCCGTGCGATTCGGTCCCCTTTCGCCTTCTATCGTTTTCATCAAGAAATCCACACTGTTTTGTTCTCGACTAGTGATAATCCTAAAGTATTCTTGGTTCATGTCGGAAAGGTTGAGCTTGTTCTCCTGGCAAATGCCGGAAATTTGCTCAATTGACATTGCTGTCCAGCTTCTCAGCCCGGCGATCAAGTGCGTGCCCCGTCCACCTGATCCTGCTTTACCAACCCTGTTGAGCATTTTCAGGAGACAGAAGCGTGGCGCCCAGGCCATGCTCAGAAGATTGGCGCAGAAGAACGAGTAGGTGGCACTTCGAAGCGATGATTTCAATTCAACATGGTTCGACTTTGGCTTGGACTGGTCTTGAACAGAGTCGCTGTTCAGAACCATTACGAGACCCTTTGAGATTTGACTGGCGTCCAGGACAAATTCTTCTAGCCTTGGTGTAAACAAAGCCGAAAAAAGTTTGCTAACTTGGCTTTGAGTTAGACGTACAACCTCGGAATCTCGGAATTCGTTCGGGGTGCTCCATGAAGCAGAGTCTGACTTCGAATTGAGCTCATCGGAAGTTCCAAAAACTTGAGTCAGGGCTTTGATTGCATCGGAGGCGGATCTTCGGACATTCACAGACGGATCGGCCAAAGCAACGACCATATATGGTATCAAAGGCTGCAGATCAACCCGGAACTGGTCGTTGTCAGAAAGAACTTGGGCAACAATACGTAGAGCTGCGCTTCGAGCCAGAGCAGGAAATGGGCTCGACCAGATACGCACGAAGAAACTCAAAAAGAGAGGATCGTCATGTGCTTGCTCGCGACGCAGAACGGGAAGGTTGGCGAACTTGCTGCAGCCCTTTTCATTCTGAGAAGCTTGAAGAAACGCGTGTGACAAGTCTTGAAACAGCTTCTCATCATGCAATTGTAAGAACGATATTTCTGTAGTCCGACTGGGAAGTTCTGCAAAAAGGTTGTCCATGGTCGGCTTGACTGGTTTTGCATCAATCATGGCAACATCCCCGTGATCATCATTCGGAAGAGAAGGGGCATCAGGCCGAATGACAGCTTTCAACTTCATTTCCAGAGAGTCAACATCGAGCTCATGCTTGTTGATGACCTCTTGGATGGCCTGACCAACAGAATCTGATCGGTACAGGCGTACGATCAAATCTGCAAGGGTGTCTCTAGCAGTCTGGTCGAAATCGGGGAACTCTTCCAGCCGGTCCACCAACGACAACAAAGCCAACAGGGCTGCTGAGAGGTTGGTCGGATCAAGTACCTGAGTGGGGATGATCTTCTCGATGAAGTCGAGGCTCGCTGAGTCTTTGGACTTGACGAATCGATCCATCTTGGCCAGGATGCACCCGAGGACCAGCCGAGAGGCTTTCTGCTGCGAAGACACATCGACCAAATGCTCTTCTAGCTTTTCAATGGCAAGGAGTCTTCTGCGTGTCCTGTGTGGGAGCCTTTTGTTCTTACGGAACCGGGCGAGCAGTCCCAGACACCGGAGACCTTCTTTCATGGTTACCGCGGTCAGACTTCCAGCAACAGCATCCATCAGACCGCTCGATACCTTCTCTTCAAGGTCCATTTTCATGGCTACAACCAGAATGATCATATATAGACCGATTGGAAGCTCAGGACATGCTGTTACAGAAAATCCATCGTTCAGGATAGGGAGCACACGGAGTAGAACATCCTCTTCACGTTGATTCTGAAGATTCCCCCGTCCAGACCGTGCAGCATCAAGCATGAGGTTCACTCCCTCAGTAGCAACACTTGCCCAAAAGGATAATAGCCCTTGGTAGTGGTGACCGTCTTTTGCTACTTTCAGTGTGTATTGGCTGAATGCCGAAAAGAATTGTGGGTTTATCGCTGCGGCTTGGACTATAGTATGCCTGGGTGGACAGGAGAGAGATGTGATGTGCGGGTACAAGAATCGATACGTTTGCGAGAGCTGCTTCGGCAGAATCGAGAGTACGGTTGCGAACAGAGGATGTGTGTGGTAGGTCAGGAAGGTGAGGAGCAGGCATTCTGTGTTGTACTCGTGCACACTACATAAGTTGTTAGTAGGCATTGCGGTGGACGAATATTTTGAACATACCGGAATCGTCGAATGAGCCATTCGATGGCTTTCTGGCCTGGCTTGAGCAGAACCCTAGCACCGACAAGCCCCAAAAAAGATTCTATGACCTCGTCCAGGCTCTTGTTTTCCTGCGCCGTCATCTGCGTGCGGTCCTCATTTTTGCTCTGTTCGCTGAAAAGATTTCGCGCAAAGAGCGTGAACCGAGCGTCGAGTAGACAGAGTTCTCGAAACCCTTCATAGCAAAGGTGATATATGGTGTTGAAATCCTGCGAAGCGGCGACTCGAGGTTCGAAGAGGAGTGACTTTGCGTGGGCGGATTTTTGAGCTCGGAGGTCAAGCTCGTGAGTCGAATGCGCCGCGATCGCTGCGAGCTGCCGCTGGAGAGAAGTCATGGCGGCGTCGAAGAGGTTGCTCTCCAAATATCGCGTTCAAGGAAAGGAGTCGGAGCGGAGCATGGTGTGTGGTGAGGGAGAATTGTTGGCGGCGGCGCACATCCAAGGTGGACGAGGAAAAGTTCCGTCAAAATTTCCTATCACGTGATTTCTGGCGCCTTTCCCCGGATTCTTGGCGCACGTTGAACTATCAGGGCTTTTGGCCTATCCAAATCGAGTAAACATCGCTCACCCAGGGGCTCAACTTCACCTGATCTCAGTGTACCCTCCCCATTCTGATCCGAAAGTCTTTGAGGATACGAGACGCGTTAACATGCTGTGAATTCCATCTCAACCTGACGCTGTCCACCTGCGGTCACCTGCAATCCACAAACTGGAAATGAAAGCTCCATCATTAGCTGGTAACCGCGCAACTGTCTTTGAAATGTGTGACCGTCTCTGCTGGTTTGACCCAAATGATTGCCTTCGATCGATTGGCAAGGCAAACTTCCTGCCGCCAGACAAGCGGGCAACTAGCAAGGCATGTATAAAGACTGAGACAGACTGACAGGGCAGTTAGAGACAGCGAAGTTAAACTCCAGAGCTCAGCTGCCAGTGTTTTGAGAGACAACATCAAGGCTACCCATCATTTCTTGAAAAGATTGGAACAACGCTCCTCCTCTAGACCGGCCAAGTTCTCATCACTCCCAACTGTGCTGTTACTACACAAAATGGATGTTGCCGACGTTACGACGAAGCATCGTCAGGCGCTTGAACGCTATAGACTGATTTTGAAAGACGCGAAGAAACGTCAGGGAGAGCGACCACGGGATCGAAGACCTAGAGACCAGGCATATGAGAAGTTCATGATGCACTTTCTGATGAACAAAGCCCAAGCATTGACGGTTGGACACATCCTGATCCACTCTTCATTCGTACCGCCAGCCTACCCCCCTTGCACCACATCTGTGGAGCAGTTGAGCCGTGTCTTCATCGCGGACCTCCAGCTTGAGACTCATCATCGGGGCATGTATCTCTTGTTGAGATCCATCACGCCAACCCACCGCATGTCAGGCGTGCTGGCGCTCATGGAAGATGAGAATGAAGACGTCATGCTACTTCAGCTTTACCAGCAAGAAGACGAAGATACCCGTAAAGCCAACGACATTGTCGATGTCGGCACTGTCCTACTGGTGAAAGAACCTTTCTTCAGGGTCACAGGAGATGGCGAGTATGGTTTGCGTGTGGATCATCTCTCCGATGTCATTTGCATTGAAGACAGTAACGCCAGGATCCCAGACAAGTGGCAGCCACGGCTTGTTGAGATAGTTGACGAAACATCTCATTCATTGAGGCTCAAAGGAAACAAGGCCATCACGTCGGCCAAGTATCGAGAAGCGATCACATTGTAAGCATTCTACAACCAGCTATTATGTGAATTCAACCAACCATTCGAATATAGATACTCAAACGCGCTCCTTCAACCAGCAACGGAGGACGAGTACGACGTCATCAAGCGCAATAGATCGCTTGCTTTTCTCAAAACCAAGCGATTCGACGCTGCTCTTGCAGACACAGGATACCCATCTTTCAAGCCCAACCCTCCAGAAAAGGCCCTTTTCCGCGCTGCTGAGGCGCTCTACAACCTTGAGCGGTTTGTCGAATGTCAGCAAGTAGCGCAAGTCCTTCAGACCAATTTTGCGGACAACGAACAAGCATTGGTGGTTCTCAATCGAGCTCGCAGCCGAGTCCATGAGCAACAGACAGGCCAATACGACTTCAAGCAGCTCCAAGCAACGGCAAAGCATCTCAAGGCCCCAGATTTGGATCATGCGACATATGAGGGACCTATTGAAGTGCGGCAGACAAATTCAAAGGGGCGGGGTGTTTTTGTCACCCAGCGCGTGAAGGCTGGAGAGCTTCTGTTGTGCGAGAAGGCTTTTTCAGCCGCCTACCCCTCCCAGCAAGCTGACAGTAGTTCGAAGATGAAGCTGCTGTTGAACGCAGAAACAAACAAAGGCTTTCAAGGCGGACAGGTTGACCTGATCAGGATGATTGTGCAAAAACTCTATCGAAATCCATCTCTTGCTCCTGCTTTCAAAGCTTTGTATCACGGAAATTACGATGCAGTGACAATACCCACCGTTGATGGCCAGCCGATAGTCGATACGTAAGTCTTCTCTACACAAGAGAAGATGACCTAGTAATGATTCGAGCGGTGCTGACATGTCCAGGTTTCTTGTTGAGCGAATCATGACCCTGAACGTCTTCGGTTGTCCGATCTCGAGTCTGGCGTCTCACAGAAAGCTCACAGCGATGGACAGCAAGAAGGAAATGGCCCATGAATCATGTGGAGTATGGACTATGGCATCTTACATCAACCACAGTTGTCTCAGCAATGCCCGCCGCTCATTCATTGGCGACCTGATGATTGTACGCGCTTGCCGCGATCTGGAGCCTGGGACTGAGGTCCTATTTTGGTACCAAAGCCCATTCATCAGTGACGCGAAGGACATGGAGAAGAAGTTGGAAAACTGGGGGTTCATCTGTGACTGCGCCATTTGTTCGGACTTCAAGGCGACGAAGAGGTCGGTGATTGAGGGCAGAGTGAGGCTGAGCAAACAGATCGAGGAATCATTCAAAAACACACACAACGTTCAGCTGAACAAAGTCGAAAGACTGCTCGAAGCATTGACGAAGACATACAGACGACCGGCCGCTGAAATCCCCCGGCTGTTGCTGTGGGACTCACAGCTAGCTCTGACACACATCTACTACGTGAAAAAGAACATGAGCAAGACGTTGGAGTCGGCTAGGAAGGTTTTGGAGTCGCTTGGTTTCATCCTTACCGGTGCAGACTCTTCGTCCACTCGGTTTTCTGTAATCAAGTGGGGTTTGATGTTGGATCCTTTGGTCGAGACTTTTCTATACGCCCGAAACGCGTTCGCGGCGATGGGGCTTGACGAGGACGCAGCAAAGGCCGAAAAGTATGCAAGGACTGTATACCTCATTGTGGTTGGGGAAGAAGAAACATTCGATAAAAGTTACCCGTGAAGTCGAAAACTGATCGATCTTGACTAGATCAATCCGAAGATAAGCCGCTTGGAGTTGGTAGGTATCTCATTTCGTGGGTTTCATTTAGTCTAAGTACGAACTCAGTTGTGTGCTTTCCATGAAGGTTTTAGCCCCCGTCTCATAGGTCAGCTACAAAGGTACTTTGAAATCATTCGTGGAATTTGTCTGTTGATCATGTTCACTCTCTATTTTTCCGTACTAAGAAATTATTGGAAGGCCTCTGTCGTCCTAGGTGAACGTTAACGTATTTTGAGTCCATCATCAGTACATCCACTCGGGAAAAGTGTTATTCGAAAGCAGTACCAAGCCACCCAAAAAACAATTCACAAATCTCAACACCAATTGTTGTCATCCACTATTTGATTCCTGATTTCATGCCTGTTTCCGCATGTTTAAATCAAAAACCTAAACCCCTTCCCAGCAGCCTCCTCCGGCACACCGACAACATCATCAACTCCTCGCCTCGGCCCATTAACCGCTCCCTCCACAAACTCACCCCTGTCTAACCTCTTATTTAACCTCGCCAACCACACCCTCAGCACCGCCGCCGCAACCGCACTCATCCCCACCATCGCACAATTGACCCCCATTGCAACCTTATACCGCGGTCCGGCACTCTTCGGATACATGAAGCTGGCATAAATCGAACTGGCATTACTCAACGCATTGATCGCCGCCAGCGCCGCCGCGCGCTTCGCCGGCGGCCGCGGGATCGTATTTGAGATCCAGGCAAGCGCGACGACGTAACCGGTGTAGACGCCGGGGATCATGAGCATCATGGCGACATAGCGGGGCGCGACGGCTTCGGTGGTGGCGGCGATGATGAAGGCGGCCAGGCCGACGATCAGAGGCAGCGTGATGTGGAAGAAGCGCTCGCCGGTGCGGTCCGCATGCCAGCTGTTGATGAAGGTGGTCAGGAGGCCCAGGATATAGGGGGGTACGGTTAGGAGGAGGGAGTTGACGTTGGAGTATCCGAGTGTTTGGACGACGGTGGGGAAGAAGTTTGTCACGGAGCCGGCCGCTACGAAACCGAAGAGCAGTACGGCCAACGCCCAGACTTTGGGGTCGGCGACGGCGAGGTAGAGACCGTGTAGGAAGGTTTGGTCGGTGCTAGAGGTCCAGTCGTCGGAGCCGATGTCTTCGGCTAGACGGTGGATGGCGAGGGCGCGTTCTTCTTGAGTGAGCCAGGGGGTTGTCCTTGGGAAGTTGGGGAGGATGAAGAAAGCGGCTACGGCAATAACGACGGTGATAGCGCCCTCGATTATGAAAAGCCAGCGCCTGGTAGGGGTTAAGTCAGATGATGTCTGAAAGAAAGGGGTTGGAGTACCTACCAAGCGCGAAGTCCGCCTGCGCCGTCCATGCCGTTGGTGATCCCAGCGGCGATTAGACCTGAAAACGCTCCTGAAAGGAGAGATCCTGAATACAGCAATGCAGTTCTGAATCCAAGCTCTTTTCTCGTATACCAGCAGCTGAGATAGTAAAGACATCCCGGCTATAGCTTGTCAGAACTTTTCTCGAAATCTGGAATAAACTCCTATGGCAGAACCTACAAAATACGCAGCTTCCACAAATCCCAGGAAGAATCTACAAGCAATCAAGCCTCCAAAATTCTGGGTGCCAGCAGTGGCACCTGAAATGATGCCCCAAATAACCATGCATCCGGGGAGATAGAGCGCGGGTTTGCCCACTTTGTTCAGAAGGAGGTTGGAGGGGATTTGCATGAGGATGTAGCCTACGAAGAGGATACTGACTGCTGTCTGTGGAGCAAGAAGATCAGTTTGTTCTTTTATTTGGAACGCATTCTGGCAGATGTACCTGGTATTGCGGTCCATCCGCAGGAAGTCCCAAATCCGCTTCTAGCCCACCCAGTCGTGCTGAAGCTATATTGTTCCTATACAGTTCTTAAGTCAATCCATCACTTTCACAATGAGATTGATTCTGCACTTACCTATCCAAATAGTTCATGATATACCTATATTAACGGAAAATCAAATTAGCAATCATGCACTTGGTATCAGAGTCGAGATTCCAGTCACGTGACATCTCTATTTCCCCCTTTACTCCCCTCCAGAAACGAACTCACATCAAAATCACCATCGGAAGCAACCTCAAATCAATCTTCTGACACAACTTCTTCTCCAACTCCGCGCGCTCTTCAGGCGAGAGCTCCCGGAGCAGTAGCGGCGTCTCCATCTTTTTCTGCGCTGAATCTCCTCTCTTCACCGGGTCCGCGCTGTGCTCGATGTCCTCGGTGTGCATGAGGATTTCTTTTCCGTTTCCGTTGGTGTTATTGTCATCGACGCCATCGTGGTTCTTCTTGTTGAAAAGAGAGCCGAGGATGGGTTTTTTGATGTTGATGTTCGGCGGTGCCATCTTTCCTGCCGGCCGACTGGGTTGAAAGATTGCTGATCGCTCCGCCGCCCGAGGCAAAGCAGCAGACAATGACAACTTCAACAATCCCGCTCAAAATGATTAGCCAAAAAAAACCGAGAACAGGAAAACTGGTGATAGAGAGAAGAACTGAAAGTTGTAGAAAGTCCCAAGAAAGATATAACGCTTTCATCTAATCCCGTGGCCACAACAGAAGCCGATCATTTCGCCTCTTCCCCAAGTTCCCCTCCCCTCTGTCAAACCCCGTGGTCGTCGATCTCCCTCTCGCTCCCTCTTCCCATGTAACGTTGCTCGCCCATCACATCCCATATTGCCTACTAGTACATCTACCTACCGTGAATTTACCAATTCCGTGGAACTAGTAGTGTGGAACGGGAGTGCGATCCGGAAGAACAATAGTAACCGCGTTCAAAGCACTTGTAGAGTGATGGACCAGGATATGCGGAATGGGTTGTTCGCTTCGAAGCATATCCTAGACGTGTCCGAGTGTTTGACTCTGTGGACCCATCTTCTCGGGAGGTCCGCGGGCTGGGGTAGCCGAGTCAAGATGCTAGATGATTATATGTGAACCTGGGATTTTCCCTTGCGAGAAGTTGATGACCGGCGGGTGTCAGCACTCAATCTTTGTCGCTCTTGGGCTAGAATCTACTCAGAAAAAACTGATTCCATGGAAATCGGTCTGCGATTCTTCCAAGAAGCGCTAAATGTGCAGAAAGATGGATAAGTGAAGTCGCTTTGTATACCTATAGCTATGCAAAAAATGAAATCTAGTATTACAACATATCAGTCGTGAAAGTCAGAGATGCCAATGACCCAAGGAAAAGCCCCCGGAAATGCGAAAGAAGTCAAAATACAGGAAAGGAAAGTCAGACCACCGTCACAAACCCCAACAAACGACCATTCAGAAACCCACTTCTCCTCAGGAAGACTGTCAAAACTCTTAGTAATGCACAGCCTTCCCAACCTGCGGAACAGGAACATGCGTCCCATGAAACCCGAACCCAACCACTCCCTCCACCTCCGCCCTCCCCAGCTCCGACAAATCCCTCGCATCCAGACACAGCAAGTAGCTCTTCCCCTTAATCCCGTCCAACACCACACTCAACAACACACCATCATCTTCCTTCTCTCCTTTGGGGTCCGCCACAAAAATCGGCTCGCCGGGTGAATGCGCATGCATCTCCCATCTTACGGCCGTCTGCGTCTCCGCGTCAAACTTGGCGAGTCCATCAGCAAATGTGCTGAGGCCACGATCCGTGATGCCGTAGATGTAGCGGTTGGGCTTGGTGATGAACTTGGGATTGAGAGTCGGCAGTTCAACGCCGAGGGACTTGGGAGTTTTGAAATCCAAGACGGCGCGCTTGATGTCGTGTTCGGGCGTCGCAGGGACATTAGGGAGTCTGAATTTTGTGACCTGGCCGCGATAAGCATCGCCTTTGGGACCCGTGTAATCCTTGTGGCCCGCGGCGGTCGAGAGCAGATTCTCGTAGTAGAACTTCTTGATGACCGAGGCATCTTCGAAGGCGGCGAGGGTGGCGACGATGTCGACTTTGCCGTCGCCGGAGCGAGAGGGTTCGGTCCAGGCATTGACGGTGTGGAAGCAGAAGAAGGGGTCGCTTTCGTAGGTAGCGAGGACGCCTTTGCCGTGCTTTCGGTCAATGACGAACCACTTCGCGGGCGAGTCGGATTCGGTAATGGCGTCGAGGATGTTTTTCGTCCAGAGCATTTGGATGCCGCCTTTCATGAGGTGCGAGTTCCACACGCAGAGGATGACGTGGTCGGCGGTTAGGAAGAGGGAGTGGATGTAGGCGGCAGTAGCGGTGAAAGTCGCGAGAATATCTGTCTTGCCGGTTGATGCCGAGACCTTGAAGACTCGGTACGTTGGTTGTCTGCCGAATGCGAGATTGAAATTGAAGACATCTCCAGTCACTGGATCGGACTTTGCGTGAGCTGCTGAAAGGGGGCCCGTCAAATCAGGGTGCAATATCTTCTGGTCAGTGACTCCCAGAGGCTCCAGCGTCTCAGGGTCGATTTGTTTGATCATCGAAGCATCCGTCTTTGTGACGAGCGTGTTAATGCCACTGGCATGCCCTTTGCTTGGATCCCGCTTCTTGTCGCTGATGTCGATGCTTGGCATATTGACAGACAAAGTGACACCAACATTGGCCCCGTTATCGCTACTGCTGAACGTCGACATGACCTTTTTGAAGTAGCTTTCACATGGATCATGCTTCTGGCCAAACGTGAAGCCCCTTAGTGTTCCGGTCTGCTTGATATTTTCGATACGGGCGTCGGAAATGATACGGGAGTTGTAAGCGACACCGACGGTTCCGTCGTCCTTCTCGCGGAGCTGAAAGCGGTGCACCTGGGAATTGCCATCGAACCAGTGAGAGAAAGAGATGGGTCCTTTCTTGGTGTCGATGTTGAAGCCTCCTGGACCGGTTCGATAGAGCGTGCCACATGCGTATGTAGGAATTGCTCCCTTTACGGACAGCTCGACTGGAGTGCGCTCTTCGAAATGGGGTTCATACTAGTAACTTGATCAGCCCAGGATCATACCAGACACGTGATCCTTGAATACTTACGCCAACGTCATTCGGCCAGTTGCCAAAAGGCTCGGATTTTGGCATATCGGCCCCTGAGTCTTTCCTGACTTGAGACTTTTGGGAGCTCATGGTGATGATTCGTAGTTGGCGTTGAAGTCAAGCTTAAATGAAGCAGGTAGACTTAGATATACTGATAGAATTTGACTGATGTGATGGAAAGCTTGGGAGCTAATGCAACGCAGTAGAGGAAGAGGAAGGTGATATTGAATCTGATGAACAAGTGAAGATGTCAAATCCACCACAGAGCACACAGTTCAGATATATATACTCTTCCCATCAAGCAGAGACGCCTGACCATCTCCCCATCATGGTCCGAAAGCAGAGAACGATAGTAGAGGTTCGGCCGTACATGGGGAACGAACAGAGCGCAAGGGAGTGGGAGTCGGGCAAACATAAGAAACGACTGTCTTCCTCCTCGGAGCCCCAGAAATCACAAGTCGACGAAGTTCAGCTTACCCCAGTAGGTCCTGGAGACATGCACCATGCCATCCAGCGCCCCATTCGTTTAAGAACATGGAAATAGATGAAAGCCCACCCCGTCGCGGCCGCTGTTAATACAAGCCACGGTTACGCCCGTATGCTCGATATCGCTTCGCGCGTAGTCTCATTGGCTCCATGCCCCGCGTTGCTGAGCTTACTGACGCACTGCTAGACGAAGGGAAATAAGAATATGGCGACATGGTCAGACGGCAGTTGTTATTGCGAGTTTGCGACGTGCTTTAGCGAAAGTTCGGCGAAGAGTTAGCGAAAGGGAAGCGAAAGAGAAGCCATGCGGATTTAAGCTTGTTTGGGGTTGTCGTTACATTCGCTTCCTGACGTTGCTGATTGGTTCAAGCATGCTTACATTCGACAAGGTTTAGCGAGAGCCAGCATCTTGGTAAGTATCACGTGATTAGGTCGTTCGGTCTATATGAAGTATTCAGTATCCAAAAGAGCACAGACTATGAACTCAATCTAAGTGTGTAAGTATCCCTTATAATCAGTCATGCCTAAAATTTCCAATTCCCAGATTGTCCTGATTTGCTGTTCGCCAATGTCACCAATCCCCATCGCCCCTTTTCATGACCATTAAATTACTCCCCATAAATGTTCGAGTTGAACTTGACAGGGAACTTATCCCTCCCCTCAGCATCCTTGCGCACGTAAATGCTGACGCTGATTCCAGAACAAGAGAAAGTGCCGTATCTGCGAATATCAAAAGTCAGCCAAATTCGTTCCAGGGGGTCCGCGGAGACCGAAGCCCCAAAAGGACTCACCCATCCTCAATCGTCACCTCTTCCTGACTCCACCCGAGGACGTCTGTCCACACTTCGCCATTGTGCTCGTCACCAACAGCCATTCGTATTTGCCCAGGTTCCGCATTACTCATCAAACAAGCGAGGCCTGCTGGCTTGTCCCAAGTACCTCTACGAACCCAGCCAATGCAGTTCGGGTCATCCCAGTAGTCTTCTTGATCGCCGTATGCGTAGAGCTTCCTTGCGAGGATCATGTCTGGGAGCTTCTCTCCGCATGAAGGTGGTTCTGCATACTCGCCTTTGATGCCGTATAGGTCGCCGTAGAAGATGCAGGGATAGCCGCTGCTGCGGAGAAGGATGAGACAGTATGCGAGAGGCTTGAAGAATCCTTCGATGGGCGTCTCCATCACCTGTCCCCGTTCTGTGTCGTGGTTCATTATAACTGTGACGGCATTTTGGGGCTGTACAGATCTGTGGGCTGGTTAGTACTGAGGAAGAGAGGGATGAGGCCAACCTACACCAAAGACCCATCAAAAACTTTCCTCAAATCAGCCTTCTCTTGTTTCGAAATGCTTGCGAAATTGTACAGCAACGGAGCATCAAACAACGAGAACTTTCTCTCCATCTTCTCCAACCAATCTGACATGGTTTGCTGATCGCCGACCCAAAACTCCCCAACCATGAACTGATCATTTCCACACTCTTTCCGAATTTCACTCACAAACTCGTTCGTAAATCTCTCTGAGAAATGCTGCACCGCATCAAGTCTCATTCCTTTCAATTTCAGCTCTTTCGTGACCCAAACACCCCAGTTCTTGACGTCTGCACAAACCTCGTCGTGATGGTAGTCCAGATCCGCAAACATCATGTAATCGGCGTTTCCCTGCTCCGTATCCACCGACTCGGCCCAGCGCTTGTTGTCACCCACGATCTTGTAGATGGCCGTCTTGTCATTGTCTGCGTTGTAGTCCGTACCGGTCATATGGTACCAGTGATATTTCTGGGTCGAGTACTTATCCCCACGACCAGGGAACGTGAACCCAACCCACGCATTGATCTCATACGGATCTCCCACCTCCTTCGTACGATCATTCTGGTCCACTTCGACCGCCATGCACTTCTCCTTTTCATCAGCCCCAGCTTTGTGGTTCAAAACCGCATCTAGGTAGAGACCTATTCCCAGCTCTTGCGCCTTGTCGGAGAGCTCCAGCAGCTCCTCCTTGGGTCCCCATTTCGTGGATTTCCCGCCCTTCTGATCGAACTCGCCGAGGTCGTAGAGATCGTAAATGTCATATCCGTTGCCTTGATTGCTACTGGCTTTGCAGGCGGGCGGAATCCAAAGGTTGTCGATGCCCGCAGCTTTGAGGTCCGGGAGCGCACCGAGGAGACGCTGCCAGTGCTTCTGATCGGCGGGAACGTACCATTCGAAGCCCTGCAGGAAGCAGTGGTTGTCTGGGGTGGGTTTTCGGTCTTTGTATCTCTGGTTAGTCGGATTTACGTGGTAGCGCGGACAACGGTCGAAGAATTGAATCAGAATTGGAGAGTGGATACCAACCTTCTGGCATTTTGCAAGATGTCGAGAATTGCGGAACAAATAGAATGTAAACAAGATGCGAAAGAATAGAAACAAATGATTCTATGGTATAGCCTTCTAAAAGATTGCGCCCAAAGATAACCAAAAAAAATGGGGGGTGAAGCTAGATCTTCCTTTTGTACCTTTCAGAGACCGCCCAGATGCCGCTACACTAGGTACCGCGTAGCGTACATTCGGAAGATAGAGCGTGCCAACTTCCCAGCTATCAGTGGTCTCTTTCGAGAAACCATGTCAATTGCAGCCAGTTGTATAGCCAAAACCAAGGTCAAGTGCGGCGAATGCGATAGGTGACGAAGGTGTGCATTTTCGCGATGCACATGGTTCGGCGATGAAGGCCGAGACCCTGACAACAAGTCCGACGTCATAGGGGAGGTAGTAGCAACTTAATGAGGCACAGAAGTGCCAGAATCATTCACAGGAAAACAATCAACACCGACAAACAAATTTTTGGCTGCTAACACGAAAAATTAACCATTGGTCAATTTTGTAAAAAAGGAGAGACTGGGATTACTCCTGGAGACCTCGAGAGCAGAAACATTCCCCTGAATGGTGGAGCAGCATTTATACGACAAGTATTAACTGCCCTTCCACTTCCTATGTGTTCTCGAAGGCTGCTGATTATTATACGCCATGTCACAGCCTGCCTCAGGACACCGAAAGTTCCTTTCCGTACTTTGAGTTTGCTCATGACCACGTAGCTGTGACTGGGTCGTGAACTTTTTCTGACATCCGCTGAATCCACAAGCCCAATTCTTTTTTATCTGTGGAGGTTTGAAGGGTACTTATTAAGACATCTTCAGCTCCCTCGATGAATACGAGATCCTCTTCGAGTTCTTGCTCGGTAGCTAGGTATTTGACTAAGGGCATCTCTTCATTGGCGCAGAGGCGGTAGAACAGCTTCTTGGAGGTTCCCTCCGTCTGGGCTTTCTTGATGCCCGCGAAGTGACCACCTGCCCTCCATATTTCCCGACGAGCCGATATAGAGGGCCTTGGCGCCTACTATAGCATACACTCCGCGTTATCGGCATCTGGAATTGCGGAAAGTCCCTCGAACGTTAGATGCTCGTTTGATAAGAAGGCTCTGACCTCGACCGGAAGCTGCGAGATGATGTAGTTGGAAACGCTCTCCGCTTCCCATCTTTGCAGCTATTTGACAAAATCTTCGTGGACATCGCTCATTTTCTTCAGCCAATCTCTTTTCTTTTTCACCTAGCCTTTCCTCGGTAGTCTCTTTCTTGCACCAGTCTTCTTCCTTAGAAGTCTCTTCGGAAGGACATTGGTAGTAGAATACGAGCTAGGTGTCAAAGACGGCTAGGGAGCTGGACAACTTAAAGCTAGGTAATTTATCTTTCACAATAGCCTCGCAATGATTCAAACTGACGCCGGGAATGCTGCTAGGGAGGTTGAAAGCTTTGGATCCCACCTGCAGTCATTCAGCAGCTGTCATCCAGAATTAGCACACCGAACACCATCATCGGAACCCTACGCGATTGAAAAGATGTGTTGAAAAAAAAAAAAAAACCGGAACCAGAAGATTCGAAGTTAATATGCTATTGTCGTATATGAAGAGCGGAAGATGCTGCTAAAGGTAGGAATTACTAGCAGCTAACAAGATATCGAGGCGAGGGAAAACTTAGGCCCTAGCGCTCTTAAATTTCCACTACAGCCAAGCAGCTCCAGCTGACATCGGACGCGACATTGAAGTTGAGAAATTGAAAGAAGAGAAGCAAGCAAGCCATGGGTATCACAATCCCACCTGCACCTGATAAAACCCCGGAACTCCCATCCTTCGCCAGTCAGTATACAATCTGCACTCTCGTGGAACATCTCAAGCACAGCACTCTGAGCCGAGCACGCCAGCTTGCTGGAGTCCCAGCCCACCGAGCACGAAAAGTCCCCAGCCTAGGGCCGCAGATTCAGAATCTCCAACCAGATCTTCTCCGTTGTGATCGTCCTCGTGCATATTGCCATCTACCTGGGCTTTGGCTGCAGCACTAGGGACATAGTCCGGATCCGTCTGCTCAGTCATCTGACTTGTAGTCCTTCGATGCCTGGTACTTCGTCGGAGGTTAGCATTTTCATCAATAGCCGAAGCGTTCGCTGCGGGCGTGTTCTTCTTTGGCCGACCTGGTCTGCGTCTTGGCTTGACCTCAATGGTGTCGTTCGGTGCCTCAGATACTTCTCGTCCATTGATCTGCGGGGCTTCTTTTTCGCTGGCCGACGAGTGCCACGGGAAGATGCTGCATTTCAGGATACCGTCGAGATTGGTGCTACGATCAAATGCCCAGACACACGCGGTGAGCGCTGAAAGCAAAACGTCCCACGCGATGACACCCACGACGGGGTCGGAGTTGAGCATTTCCAGGACTCGACCAATCGCGACGTGAGTCTGACTGAAGAGCGTAACCTCCACGTCTTTGTGCATGTTCCAGACATAGTTGTGTCGTTGCTTGTGCGCTGTCGGCGTGTTATCAAGAATGGAGATGAGGCCTTGCTTCAGATGGAAAAATAATGAGAGGCCCCCGAGCACGTAGAAGATCTTGGTCTGGGATGTGCGCAGGGTGTGGAAATTAGAGTGCTGCATGCCGAGCCTCTTTGGGACAACCTGTCAAAAGATTAGCTTTTCCAAGTACAAGTGGTTACCGAGTTACTCGAACATACAGATGGCATCAACGCAAGCATCAACGGCGCCGCGTAGTACACCATGCGGTAAATTGCGATAGCTGATTGGCCAGTTCGTGTATACGGAATACTCCCCGCCATCAGCAGTGCTGCACCACCGCTAACTAAATAGATGAGAGGATGCGGAGTCCATAGAGGGTCCTTCTTTGAGGACTGTGGAAGTGGCACTGCGGTGAAGATGATCGCAATGTTGAACAGATTTTGTGCAACACTGAGTCCTGAGAGCCTGGCCAGGAGGACGAAAGCGGCGATAACGATAGAAGACATGTTGCGACGTTGGCCTGAGAGTATTATTAGTTTGTGTCCCATTTTCTGCATTGTTCTTATGATACAGACCTTCGATTCCAACGTAGATGCTCCACACCAGCGTCCCCATCAGCTGTTGCTGAGTCCACCAAAGTGCTGCCGAAGAATCGACAACAGCTTCGTCCACTTGCTTGGTAAAGTCGACATCCGACCACCACCGTCCCAACTGCAGTCTCATTCCATTTTCGCCCTGCGCGTACCATCCATCCCACAGGGTATTCGGAACAGCGACGTCAACCTGCTGAGCCCATGTGATATAAGAATCGTAACGCGCCGCTAGGGCGAGGTAAGAGAGGATTGCAGCGCTGATGGCTGCAAGGCCCGCGAAGAGCATGGATCGAGACTTGTGGACGCCATCTTGCGAACGCGTGTGTTGGGAGGGCGGAAGAGTGCGGTGCGCTTTACTGATAGTCGCCGAGATGATCGCGATGAGGATACCGATGAGGGTCGTTTGCGCGTAGTGCACTGCGAGAGGCTTGAAATTCGAATTGGAGAGGTCGGGATCCACGGGCGCCATGTTGACGAGCGCGTGGAACGGCTCGTTGTGTTGCTGAGGAGCTGTGGACGCGCGATATGAGAGAGGTTTGCAGCTGGAAGCTTGGGAGAGATGTCGGCGCAAACAGGAGTAATGAGGGGTAGTGTGCGCAGCGACAACAAGGAAGGGTGAGAGAGAGGGTGAGTGGTGCAAGCTTCGGCTGAGGTGGAGGTGGGAATGGACGGTGGGCAGCGCGTGCAAGACGTTGTTTTGTTGTCGCAAGATGACGTCCGCGAAGCTAGTGGAGCTTGTGCCAATCACAACACGGGAACGTTGAATTCCGGGGAACAAGCTTGATCGCCCAAGATCCAGGCATCCAGGCACATCTGAGATCGCAGCGCGAACTTCTCTGTCCAGATCATGTATCACTTGTTCAAGGGTCTCTACCTTTACGCGACAAGCAAAGAAGGTGAATAGACAGCCAACAACTTCTTTCCTTCTGCTAACCCCTTTAGAATACTCTGTCCTCCTCCTTGGTCTCGACAATGCCGGCAAGACCACGCTCCTCGAGCAGATAAAAGCAGCACACTCTCCTCACGGTCACCCCAATCTCAAGACTGTTCCGACTGTCGGTCAGAATGTATCGACAATTACCCTACCCGATATGTACCTCAAGATATGGGACGTAGGGGGGCAACACTCCCTTCGTGGCCTTTGGCAGAGCTACTACTCCTCGTGTCACGCCATCGTCTTCATTATTGATAGCACAGATGTTGGCGACGGCGACTTGGGGAGACTTGGATCGGATGACAACGGTACCGGCGCAGGGGACGATGAATACGGAAGGTTGAACGAGTGCAGGCTGGTCCTGGAGGATGTCTTGCAGAATGAGGACACCGAGGGTGTACCAATCTTGGTGCTTGCGAACAAACAAGACAGAGAAGACTGTGTGGAAGTAGTGCGGATCAAGGAAGGACTTGTGCGGAAGGTCTTCGAGGGTGAAAAGGGGGGAAGTGTACGAGATAGTCGAGTACTTCCTTGTAGTGCTCTGACGGGGACTGGAGTTCAAGAGGCTGTCGAGTGGCTATGCAGTAGGGTGAAATGGAACAAGGAGTCAAGACCACCGGTCATGCGATGAGAGACTGCTATGTCACGGGAGGGTACGAGGTATGACTCCTCCACTGGAGATGTCGACTTGAATCATCTATGAACAAGAGAATCGAAGTATCCGATGATCATGCTCGAGTGGATTACCAGCTGATCATTAGTATCTCGGGCTAGCATGAAAATCCTAGCTTTGGACACGTAGGATTGCGCCAATTCGAGATATCCAGTCCCCTAAATACTGGATCATCAATGGCGCAGGCGGGCGAAAAGAGGAGAAAACTCGTGATCGAATTGTATTTCCCTTAGAGGCTAAAAAATCTACACCACACAGTCAAGTCTAGGCGCTCTTGAATTCTATCATCCAAGCTCTCGCGTTGGATGCACTGACTTATACGAATAAACACCCTCCGACGCGCACAGAACCTTCGCAGACATACCAAGCCGGGCAAGGCCACGATGCTTTGTCCCTGTTAGGATGCATAAAAAAACACATTATAAAGGAAAAGATTTTGTACTATGAATTTGGTCTTAGGCAGATACGTCCGCTTCGTCATAGTACTAAACAGTTTCCAGATCCCAACTCCATCCCGGTGTGCCCCTAATCCAGCGCGCCGTTCCCGTTCCCGTCCCTCCTGCCCTCATCAGTACTCCCAAATTCAACCAGATAGAAGCTCAGAACCAGAGATCGTATCTCCTTCCAAAATCATTGCCGCTTAAGCACGCGGCTGGCTCGCATGGTTCGAGGTCGTGTCGGTACTGTAGCTCGAGTCCGAGCCTTGTCGAGAATTTTGTTGCGACACAGCATGCTCGTACGAAGGTGGAGTGGGTTCGGAATAGCTTTTGTTCGATTTGGAGAGATACTCCGCTCGTCTTTGGTTGCTCGCCTTCAAAGTCTCAAAGTCGTCTTCCTCTTGGAGCTGGAGAGCTTTCTTTTGGCGGCGCTTGTCACTGACTTTGCCGGCAAGGAGAGTGCCACAGCCCACGATGAATGCTGCCATGGTTTTTGGATGATTTTCGACGGTCCGGAGTCTGCGTCTTGGTTGTATCTGATGTGGCAAGTTGTTGTGTGTTGCGGTGTGGTGCGGGTGGCACAGGTGGTGTGGTGGAAGAGTTTCGATGACGACAAGAAAACAAAGAGAATTGTTGGAAGAGAACCTTGGAAGACTGCTGAAATACTGACAGAAACAGGAGAACACGACGATGATTTATAGAACAAGAGACCAGACGCCCTCTGTGGCAGTGCCGGACATATCCATGAAATCAACACTTCTCAAATACCTGCCTCGTCATCATGCTTCCAAATGTTTGTAAGGAACTCAAATTCATGCATATCCCGAAAAAGCTAAGCCTCAAATCACGAGACAGCGCGTTGCGCTATGACGCGAAAACACGTGCGCTGCCGGGCCGACCCATATCTAGCCGCTGTAGCCTTGCTGCCTGGTCCCCGCCCGACCCGTCCCGCGCACAACCTTAACCACTCCCCAAACACCTTCCCCCCGACAGTCTATATTATTCACCCCTGGGCTCTGCATCGAGACGGCTGCCTGAGGCACCTATCCTCATGACCACATCATTCACCTTCACACTCATTCTATCCCCTCGCTGAATTGGCTTGTTGTCGCCCTTCTATTTGCTTTTTCTGCCATCTCACCCTCATTATTTGACAATTTGAGCGACTTTGCATGCTTGATCTCAGTCAGTGGCCTGTTTCTGTACCTTCAATGTTGTGCTCAATCGAGTGGATTTAGCAGAGCCCGAACGGTTTTGTGCCTCGCCTCTGGCGACAGTTCTATCAGTTGCACCTCTTCATTCGAATCCAGGCGTTGTCATTTCTCGACCGGAAACAGGAACGCCCGGTATCCTCATTATTCAATGTACTTCTCCCGCAATTGTCTCACATGGCCTCGAGTTCGGCATTGGTCATCGAATGCTGACGCTTTCGAGCATATTTCTACCTTCACAGATCATGGTATACCGAGTGGACACCTTCCGAACACCGGGAAAACCAAACTCAAATGACGAGCTCAACTCGATCATCGATCAGCTCGAAAGATGTCACAGGATTGGTCTGGTTTCCAGGCGTATACCCAAGTCACCCGGCGACACCCCGAAGACAAAACCAAACAGAATTGTCAATGGGATGCAGTACCTCTTCTTCTCCAAACGAAGCGAACTCGACCAAATATTGCGCGAGTTCGACTCACTTGCGCATGGATGCACAGCGGATGAGAAGCGAGACCTTTTACTCGAGCTCATGAGACCGCACAGAGGCCATCATCCTGTAGGACTGGAAAACAAAACCCCGATTCCAAGCCTGGGAAGGAATTTGACAGCAGCGTTCTTGGACGTCAAGCAGTCTGGCGAGAGCCGGGACGATGGGCAAAATACAAGCAAACTTCCCCTGAGAGGAGACATTGCCTTGAAAAGTCCCCCTGTCTATTCAAGTAAGGATTTAGCAACATTTGGCGTTTACTAGTGTGAAAACTACCTTTACTGAAAAACGCTGACCTCTATTCCAGTACCAGGCTCCTCCATGTTCACACCGACTCAAAGCAAGTTCAGCCCCCATCGCAACAGCATCAACGTTCTACTTGATGAAGACGACTTTCAAACTGCGCCGCAGTCACCTTCACCTTCTTCCTCGAAGAGTGAACACTTGCAAAAAAGGCGCAAGAAGAGACCGAGTGAAGAGTACGGTCCAGACAAGTATTCGCCCAAAGCCACTCGGACATCAAGTGAATCCGAGTCGGCCAGCCGCCGAAGTAGCGAGATCATGCCCAAGCCACATGCGATTCGCCGTAGCTTTGGCTCGCAGCCATCTACGCTCCCCTCCGCTTCTTTTGCTTCTACCGCCAAGTCCGTACAAGACTCTTTCGCGTCACAGAGTGGGGCTGATACGGCTAATACCTCGTTCATGAGCACACTGGGGAACACTTTGGAGCGAGATGGACCTAAACCGTTCCGCAGCTCTGGGATTGATTCATTGGATGATAGTGCATTGATTGAGTTCACGGAGTCGGAGGGCAAGATTGAGACCATGTCAAATCCGAGAGAGGACCGTGTCGAGAAACAGGACTCCGCGTCTCCGCTCAAGCATCAGCCAGGAGAGCATTGGAAAATCGAACGATTTCCTCAAGGAGGCCTGTTTGCTCCCGATTTTCCTCCGGAAGCGAAAGCAGGCGTCCTACCTTTCCGCGTTCGATGGGAGAGCCTGCGCGTAGCTCTGGCGTGCGATGCACCACTGGAGAACATATTGCCCACTGACGCCAGCCTCAGCGAACAAGACAGCCTCTGGATGCATTTTCGAAAGCAACTGCCGAGCATAATTCTCCCAGCACGAAGCTCAACAGAAGCTTGGACAAGGTCTGTTGACGTATTTGACGGCATCACACTCCAAGCTTCTCTTTCTATCACCTATGATGCTCGCTCAGGGTTGCGAACCAAACTTAAGCTCGAACCACTGAAGCTCGATGCCGCTTGCCGTTTCCAAAGAAAATTCGGTGGAAGCAGGTTGTTGTACTTGAACATTCCGTCTACTGATCAATTGAGAAAAGCTTTTGGCGGTCAATTTTCTAGATTTTTGGTACGCTTTCGGGAATGGCTTGCTGAAGAGAAAGAGTTTCTCGACCGGACATGGCGTGTTTTCCACATCGATCCAAAGAAAGGCAAGAAGTCAGCCGCTTTTCAAGAATCCACACAAAGACTCGTTCTTTTTGCGACCCGAGGATCTGATCTTGACTCGATCCAAATCTCTGACTTTTTAGACTGGTTCATTCCCTTGGAAATTAATCAAAAGCAACCGTTTTGCAAGGCATATGCGCGGCTCGATCTTGGTAAGACCTTCGAACGGCCTAATTACCACAGACACTGACAACACCTTTAGGCCTATCGAGAACGACACCGACTGTATGTTTCCTGCCTTCGCAGCTAAGACGTGTTCGCGACGTGATGTCAAACGGGCAGTCTGATCAAACGCCATTTGACGATGCCAGTTGTCTGTGGGACGATAATACCTTGAAACCGCAGGTTATGAATGACGGTTGCTCCAAAATCTCGCTTAAAGCAGCTAAAAGGGTGTGGTCTTTTTTCCGTGACTCGGGACCTGTTCCAACCATCTTCCAAGCTCGGTTTGGAGGCGCCAAAGGTGTATGGATGACCAACTTCGATTACAGCGACGATTCTGAATGGATTGAAGTATCGGACAGCCAGTTGAAATTCAAACCTCATCCCGAAGATCTGGACCCGGTCACATACGATACTCTTCGACTGACTTTCGAGGTAGTGAAATACGCACGAACAGCGACATCCTCTACACTCCATGTTTCTTTTCTCCCTATTTTAGACAACCGTGGAGTTCCATATTCGGCTCTCAGAGATTTCGTGGAAACGCAGATGGATGCTGAGCGCGAAGAGTTACTTGTGTCTGTCCAAGACCCAGTCAAATTCCGCAAATGGGTTCATGACCACCATGCTCTTCTGGAGGAAGCTAACCGTGACAAGAATAAAGGAATTACTTGGCAAGGTGGTCTGCCGCTTTCCAAAATCGAGCAAATTATTCTCCTCCTCGAGAGCAGCTTTGACCCTGTCAGGTCACCGTTTTTGTCCGTCATCATCCAGCAATTTGTTCACAATTACTTCACCAAGCTAGAACAGAAGTTTACTGTACCCCTGCCGAGATCAGTGAATCTCATTGGCATCGCAGACCCTACCGGCACTCTGGAACCCGGCCAAGTTCATGTCTCGTTCTCAACCGCGTTCGAGCCTCTGAACTCCAATGAAGCGTTGTACCATCTAGGACATAAAGACCTCCTGATTGCCCGTCATCCAGCCCTACGCAATTCTGACATCCAGAAGGTCAGCGCAATTCAGTCTGATGCTCTGAAAGCATACGTTGACGTCATTGTGTTTCCCGTGAAAGGATCTTTCCCTCTCGCTGGAAAGTTACAAGGCGGAGACTACGACGGAGATGTCTTCTGGGTCTGTTGGGATCCCATTCTAGTCGACCCCTTCAAAAATGCGCCAGCTCCTCTGACCTCTCCTCATCCCCAGGACTACGGCATCCAAACTGACAAAACCACGCTGGAAGATATGAGAAAGAAGGAACCTGAAGGTTTTTGGGATAGATTCCTCGATGACAGCATGGCCTTTCGACTCCAGCCTGATCTTCTTGGCTCTGTGACAAACTTCCACGAGAAACTCTCCTATGCTCAGAACGCGATTGACTCCCCAGGAACCAACCTCATTGCTGACATTCATGACCTGCTTGTCGATGCTCCTAAAAATGGCTATTTTTACGACGAAGCTGCCTTCACTCGCTATGTCCGTGGCAATAAAGAAATCATGCCGAAGAAGCCTGGCAAGCCCTTCTGGAAACAGGCTCTAGAAGAAGCCAGCAAAGGGTCTAGTAAACGCACGGACGTCATCGCGAACAAGAAAAAACATATATGGGCATACAAGCAAACAAATGTCATTGACCGTTTGTTTTTCGAGGACATTCGGCCGCACAATGTCAAGACGCAGGAGATGTTGGAGAGCGTTCTCGACCAGCTGCCACACCCAGATATTGACCTTATCCATCTGTACGATCGGGAAATGGAACTGGGAGACCCAGCGATCCGACAAGAGCTTAAAGATTTGACGCGTGAGAACGGCCATCTGGAAGTCATCAATAGACGGTGGAATCAGCTGGCTAAAAGAGACGGCGAAAATCATGACCCAAAGCTATTCATAGAAACTCTGGACGCATGCTACCGCATGTATACCGAGCTTGAACCACTCGACTCCTCTCATCCTATCATCAGCCGGTGGATGCGGCCTGATGTTCCAGGAGCTCCGTCGACCTGGGAGCTGATCAAAGCTTCAGCATTGTACTGGAAGTACAACAAAGTCAAGCCTATGTACAGATCGAGTGATAAGACCTTGTCCAAGTCTGTTCACAAATACAATTTCATCTTCTTCGTCGCGGGTCGCGAGCTCGCGTACATTAAAGTCCACTCGCAGAGCAAGTACGCTGGCTGGGGCAGAAGCACTGTTCGGACGATCGATCCAGCCTTCTACAACCGGATGAAACCGAAGAAAGGACTTCAGCTACCAGATCAAGCATCTCGGAATTCTGAGATTGCCGCTCAGGAGGCTGATCTCACCATGAAGAACTCGGATGACGATGACGAGTTCTTTTCCGCCCTCGACGGGAATGATATATTTGACGACTGAATCTGCAAAAGATCGTTCGAATTGCTCTTCCATGGAAACCATATTTGGTCCTAAGGACATGCCATGTTACTATATATTCTCCTCGTCACCTCTGGACCATAATCATTTTCACTAATCTCGGTTTTGGGACCCATCTTTCCTCCTTTTCTTATTCTTCTCTCATCGAATGCATGGGCGAATCTTTCTGCCTGGCTGGTGTAGCGTCTGCAGTAATACCTACAGGCATGGCGACGGCGAGTTCTTTTCATTTCTACTGTGATACCCCTTCATGTTGCATTTGAGCTTGTTTCACTGGTCCCCGAACAAGGACCGGTCGATGGCTTGAAGAGAGAGATTTTGGCAATACTAGATATGCATGATGACTGGCCGTTTCAAGGAAGAGCAGTGAGAAGGGCGGCTGAGTGGGATAGGACTGAGAAGATAAATACTCTATATACGTCCATACAGAATCCATGTCGAGTATAGAAGTACCTATCTTTGCTACTTACTTTTGTGACTTCGGCAAATGCCCCCTAAGGCAGCCGAAGATTCTCTCCAACAAAAGCCGGACACTCTCTCACAACACCCTGACCACAAACCAAATCCTCCTTACCTCCTCATCATGAAACTTACTATGCGTCCCCTCCAACTCCTTCAACCGCGCCTCAACCTTCAGCTCCACCCCAGCCTCCCTCCCCACCTCCTCCCACATCGTGGTAAAACTTTCCACATCATGCTGTCCCATAATCCCCTCCTCGGGATTCGTCTTATGCGGCACCTCCCTGGCCTTCACACTGCCCACCTGCCGTCCCACAATCATACTCCCTCCTTTCACCCCACCACCACCACCCTCCCGCCTCCTCAGCAACTTCAGCGTCTGCGCACAAGCAACCTTCTGGACCGTGAAGCTGAACAGATGGAAGAAGGAGCCCGTGTAGACGATATCGAACGTCCCTCTCGCCTTCACGAGCGCCGAGTCCGCGTCGTTGGAGAAGATGTCTGCGGTGATGAAAGTACTTTCCAACGTCACCCTATCGCGAAAGAGATCGTATCCCAACTCCACGAATTCAGTCTGAACATCACACCCCCAAATCCGGCCACTCGCCGCCCCATCCGAAACCAATTTCCTCACTTCCTGCCCCACGCAACATCCCAGATCCAGCAACGTCTCATCGCCAGTCTTCAACCGTGACAAGATCTCCGCATACTCATCCACACTTTCCATACTGAGATCCAAAAAGCGGAACTGCCCGATGCAGGGGTACGGACATATTTTCCAGGCGCGGTCGCGGACGGCTAGGATGTGGGAGAGGATCGAAGGGGAGGGGATGTGGCTGTAGGTTTCGAGGAGGTGGTGGGCGGAGGGGGGGATGGTGTGGGGGGTGGCGTCGTACCAGGGGACGGTGGTGGAGTGGTTTGGGTGGGTTGACCAGGAGTTTTGGGGGGTTGTGGATGACATTGTGGGAGGGAGATGAGGAGGAGTTGGGCGTTGTGGATTTGATGGTACTTGAGATTGGTTTGAGCGGTTTTTAGCTCTCAAGTTTAAAGGATGGTTATGTGGTTTCGTGGTTTGCTGTGTATGTTCTGCAGCGAGGTGATGTGTGACGTGATGCAGTTGTCGAGTTGGATTCCGTGATCATCATGCGGAGGGGTCTCGCAGGGAGAAAATGAGTCCCTTCTCTTCCAATTGAATTGATTGACATCTATTTCTGCTTTGGCGAAATCATTCTCCTAGCGCATTGAGCCAAGCACACTCTGTACTGGTTTCGTCTAGGATAACTATCCCGAAAGAGGGACGAGATGGGAGTGATGCACCCTTGGATGGGTATGCTTAGAGTCGGAAACTCCAACCCATATGCTTGCGAGCGATATAGAGAAGATCAGTGGATATGAAAGATTGCAGAAACGTCTTCCGAGCTTGATTTCATAGGGTGTGATCTACATTGTTGGGGGAGGAAGACGTCACGTGACATGTCAACATCTGATATGAAGATACAGCTCAGCAAAGAGTTCAAGCAGAAAGTCCTGATGGAAATTGAGAGCTTTGCAACGTGATGCTGTTGAAGAACACATATTAGACATTACCAAGGTACTTAAGCTACCGAAAATGACAAGCGAACGAGCCAAAACCACATACATTAAGCAACAAGCAGCCCATCCACCTCAACCAGCGACGGAAATGGACTGTGAGAACAACAATAACAGCAGTAGTAGCCACAGACAAGACTCTCTCTCGCTGTATCCCCGTAAACCATAGCCCGACAACGAAAGCATCACATGAAACGATCAACCAGCGACTGAACAAGATCCGAACCTTCCTCCAAGCAACCGTCAACCTCTCCCAATGCTTTCCTCAGCAGACCTGAGCAGGTAGAATCAGCAACGAAACCTAGATAGCAGGCCCAGCCCCGCCACCGGTACCATGACCATGACCATGGCCATGGCCATGACGCCACGGGCCGCCGGCCAACCCACCGGAAAACCCCTGTCCGAGATTATCCTCAAACCCACGACTCGCAAACCGTCTCCAATTCTCGATATACGACGTCTTCGCCTCGCTGCCAGATGCGTGCGACGGAAGACGCGAACGCCCACCCCTGCTCCTCGGGAACGGCGCGTGTGGATAAAGCTGGCGGAAGCGCACCTCTTCTTGCGTACGAGGTGGAGTCGGCACCCTCGGAGCCGGCGACCTCGGAGTCGTCGATGCTTGTCGTTTCCGCTTTGTCTGCGCATTCGCAATCACGGCGGGAAGAGGCCGCGGCTGCGCCGGAGCGATTGAGCGGGTGTTGCGGTACGGGCCTGGAGGTCGCCCGTAGTGGCGGTGGTCCGGATTGAAGTCGGGACCGAGAGGATCATTAACGGGTTGGAAGGGGCTGTCGACCGGCGGGTCGGAGATGTAGCGGGTGATGCCACTATCAAGACTTGGGTCGGCGAGGATAGGCAGGCCGATGACTTCACGGTCGCGGGCGATTGGGATGTCGCGGGCGAGGTAGGTCTGCCGGAGTTGGAGGAGGCTGCAGTCTAGGTGGCGCTCGTCTTCTGTAGGTGGAGTAGAGGATCAGCTTCTGTGGTCTTGAGGTGGGAGTATGGGGTGTATCAGTGTCAAATGAGAAATGGTTTCTTGAGGGAAGGAAAACGGCAACTGGAACATGGCAGAAGGGATGAATTACCAATGAATCGCATCTTGTTGTCCGGCAGGTAGACGTATTTCAGCATGTGGCGATAGCACATCAGCTCGATTGCGTGTTCAAGGAAGCGGACTCGATTCTCCACTCTGTCAAACTCGTTGTCGTACGCAATCATCGTAGGTGGCGATCGGCATTCACGTTCTTGTTGCAGCAAGGCCCTGATTGTTTCCACGGCAGCATTATCCTTTCCTGTGTGTGTTGTTAGTGAACGTAAGGGGATCGCACATGAGATAGACTGACGGAGTTGCTTGATGTATCGATGGTGCCTGGGGTTGTTCTCATCAAGGTCTCCTTTGTATCCCTGGCTGTATACCCGAATTCTTTCGTACGCAGTCTCTAGCACGCGAACGCGATCTGAGCCCTGTTAGTTTGGAATCTTGGGATCGCATACAATGTGCCCGAATTGCAGTACTCAGACTTACTTTGCCTAGGCGTCAACTTGCCATTGAAATCTGGCCAGTGAGGCAAACCGTGAGTGGTGTGTCGACAACTGTCATCCCAGATCACATGCATAGCTCGGACACTCTCGAAATTTGATCCAACTTCCCACCCAGGCTGCCAACTACCAAGGTCCTGATTCCACAAACCAACCTCGTCCCATAGGTTTCGGGCAGTGGCATTCCACGTTCCAAGGGGGCAAGTGTCGGTGAGCTTTCCTTTTCGTAGGCGGCGCCTTTGCCTCATACTATCGTCGAGGCCTAACCCCCTATGGCCAGCCAATCGAGCTGCTGCTTCTGGAATGTACACATTTTCGCCATTAGCAGCATTCTTAGCAGCTTTGATCACTTCGTCCATATCATTTTCATCCAGGTGCTCGCCGAGAAGAGGAGCGTTTGTGGAAACCTTTTTCGTGGGGAAAAGAGTCACGAAGTGGAACCAGAGAGACCGCTTTCTGGCGCGAGGTTCTTCAGCATCTGGTTCTTCAGCACCCGTTTTTTGATTTGCGGTTTGGGGTGCTTGCTCTCCATCCGCTCGAGAAGCAGTGTTCGCAGAGGCATTCAGAGGTGGGCCATCCTCCATAACTCCGAGATCGTTCTTGACTCTGGTGTCAGGCTTCTTATCCAGATGTGCATTGGGCTGTTGACCTGGCGGCGGCTTTGGGGCTTTTGAGATCTTGTCTGGATCTTCGGTAATGGGAGTCGTGGGAGAATTATCGCTTGCACCTCCAGGGCTGCTCGCCATTTTTCTGAAATTGTAGGCTTCTCGAGCTGGGTTGTCGACTCCCGGCACGTGGCCATTCCCCGTCAATGGAAACGGATTTGGATAATGAGGTAGGACTGTATCATAGTACATATCCCGTCTCTCGCTTCGAGGAGCACCGGCACTGTGGCGCGGGACTATGACTTCCCTCTCCTTTGCTCTTGCAATCAACGCATCTCGCTGCGTGAGTTTCCTGGCTTGCTCCGGATTCAAATTCGGATACCTAAGTCTTGCCGCTTCTTGTAGCCGATGGTCTCTGTTGTCACCAAGGACAAGTTCGGTCAAACTTCTGCCCTTGTATCTGTTCATCAAGTTCATAAGCGGTACATAATGTCGATCCATCGCTTTGGTGTACCGGAACCGGTAGGAGTACAGCCTTTCGCTGTTGTCCGATTCCAAATTCAACTCTTCTCGCGCCAGGCTGATAAGCTCATCAGCTCGGCGCAGGCGAAGGTTTTCTTCCAGAAACTCCTCTTCCTCTTCCTCTTCCTCTTCCTCTGGACCGACCGGAGCTTGCTGCGTGGCCGCAGGCGCTGGCTGCTGAGCTGAACCTTCAAAGTTGAGGGCGGGAGGGACAGGAGGCCCTTCGGGGGTTGAACCGGTGGGAGACACAGGCAGCTCCTCAGAGTTTGCGGCTCCTTGCGCAGCGGGAACGTTCAGATTGAAGTTTTGGTTGAATCCTAGAGGGACAGGTCCTTCCTCAGTCGGCGGATGTTTGCTGGGTACGTTGTTCAACGCATCCATGTATAAGGAAGACGGTATGGCGGTGTCAGAGCTCGCGGGAGCGCTTGGAGGCTCTGAAGCACCCTCACCTGGTGGAGAAGGAGAGCTTGGAGACTCAGAGGCACTATCACCATGCGGAGGAGGGGAACTTGGAGGATCCGAAGCACCTTGACCCGGCGGAGGATGGGAATTCAGAGGACCAGAAGCGTTTTCGCCCGGGGGAGGAGGGGAACTCGGAGAATCTGAACCAGTCTCAACAGGCTGAGAAGGCGCGGCTGCTGGGACATTGGGCGTTTGCGATGCTCCAGCTTCTGGAGAGCCTGATTCATCTCGTTAGCAGACAGATCAACTACATGTGTTGGTCGTTTGAAGGGAGTCAATCAATTGTCCAAAGGTGGATCGCTATAGACAACATGAAAAGCCATAGAGCAAGGAAGATTGAGATAGACACACCTTTGTCTGCTTCAGAGGTTGCTGCAGTGCTGGGCCTAGCTGTGTCCCGCCTGTCTTCGGCCATGGTGACGAAAGATAGTGGCGGATTGAGCGAGAGCCAGGCGTAGATACGAGCTAATCAGAAATGATGTTGTTGGATATGTGTGAGATGATATGTAACGAGAGTACGCACAATTATCGATGAACGAGGTGGAATTGTGCTTGTGGAATGGAGATGAGAGAAACTGGTGAAAATGTCGAGGTGGACAGAAGGAGAGCATTCAAACAAGCTGTCTCGTCGCGCTTGCCGCTAAGACTCGACCGGAGTCCATGCAATGCAGCAGGTGGCTCCGTGGCATTGAACTGGAAGTCACCTTGTTGATCTCATGGAAAGAAGTCATCACGGGAAAACAGACAACCTTGAAACACGGTGAGAATGACAATCTCTCCTGTAAACTACGACCCGATTCGTATGGAATTCACTGACTGAAGGAGGCGCATTGGAATTCCAAGTCCAAAACCAATGTCGAATACTAAATAGATGCAGGAGTCAATGCCTCGAAGCTTGGAGAGCCATGTTGCAAGAGGTAGGTACATTGGCCTATGGTGCTGTTGCAGCTCCCTAGGAGGCAACTTGTCAGTTCTGTACCTAGAAGTACGAATGCCAGGATCGCCTTTTCAGGGGGACCACAAACCAGTGGAACCTTGGTACTAGGCTTCGAGCTGCACAACGCTACTTCCAGTCCTTCCTTTAGACAGTTTTCCCATCGAAACGCATCAAGGGTATTCTTGCCATATCTGACTCCGTCAAGTTGGCCGTTCAACCCATCAGTTGAAGTTGGTCGTCCGGAGGCCATCTTGTTTGAGCAAAGCTCAAGCAACGCTTTATGCTCTGCAGATACTTCCTCGTCGTCTCATCGCTCATGATATGCGCAGCATTGTCGCTTTCATGCAATTTCTCGCGTGCTGAGCGCTCGTGGATGCCAACCATGGTAACACCAATAGGCCAGGCGCTGATTCTCGTCAGTACTTTGTCAAGAACGAATAACAAAAGGATGAAGGGTGGACTTACGCTTTCCCGATACTCACGGTCAGATATGCATCGTTAGCATCGACGTATCGTCTCTCTTGGGCAGCTTGCACGATCCCGACAACTGGAAGCAAGATACTCTCTTCAAGTTCGTTCTTTTCCATCTTTTTGAACAAGGGCCGCAAATTCTCCCTTGCTTGCACCATAGAGTTATACGCCGCTTTGCCTGATCCACTCGCCTTAACTTCTGCTGTACGTCCTGCGAGAGCGACTTCCCACTCCTTCAGCACCATGGTGAAGTAAGAGGCCAGCTGCCGGAACAGGTACTTCCGTCCTGCCTCATCTTTTGCCTTCGCCTTGTCCACTTTCATCTCTGCCTCGGGGACCATTTCCAGGATGGTAGGAATGGGTCCATCACTGAGCTTTGGGGCGTTGCTCTTTTCTACGAGCCGCCAGTATCGTCTGAGTGTCCGCCTGTGCGTTTCCCCAAATAGCTTGACTGGCTGGCCCCACTCCCTCAACTTTATCGATAGCTCTTCCTCTGGCATATCACTTTGTCCATCTTTCAGCGGCGTTTCCTCTCTTGAACTCTTCTTTGGAAGCGCCGGCAGTCCGAGCTTCTTCCTCCTCTTCCGCTCGATCTCTTCCTCTTCCTCCTCTCTCCGCCGCTTGCTTTCCTCGGCCAGGCGTTGCTTCTTCTGTTCGCGAACCAGGTTTCGTTCTTCTTCTTCGTCCTCAAGCTTGCGCTTCTGTTCGAGTTTCGCGGCCCGAGAAGCCTCGAGTTCTTCCTGCTTGCGACGGTAGGCGGCGTCACGTTCGGCTTCTATTTCGGATCGCTTGGTGTACTTTTTGGAGGCGGTTGTAGAGTCGCCAGGGGTTTCTGATTTGGCCTTGGCTATCTGGGCCGACATTAAAGACGCGAAGTCCATGGTGGCTGCGAGTTCACTGTGTGGTTGAAATGGAAGTGAATTGAAGAGGTTCGCATCGCCGCGCAACGATATCATGGGACTGCGGAATTAGCGGAAATAATGAATCGGCAAAACTATAATCCGATCTCGCTGCCATCAACAGTCTGCCTAGGTAGGGAGCGGAGCGCAACCAGGCGCGCCAGCTGCCACTTCATTTCGCGCAGACTGCATTGCCTTGTACATACCTGATGGAATCGATTCAAGCCATCTGACCTAGCCTCTTCAGACCCGCATCCCATCAGTGCTCGTTTTTTCCCGCTCCAACACCTTCGCAAATGGCCTCTACACCACCCAAAATCGACCGCCAAACCACCGTACCCTTTCTGCTGAAATTGTTCTACCGCAGTGGAGGTCATCCTCGGTATATGAAGCGCTGATGAAACCCTGTTGTGGGTAATGCTATTCCGTTACTGATTCATTCGCAGACCCGACGACTTCTCTCCGAATGGTCCCTCTCCGCCTCATCTTCAAATCTACACATGGCAATCATGTAGCCTCCGCGAACTGACTCTCCTCCTCTCCACCGCACTTCCCGATGTCGTACCTTCTCCCGCAATAGGTACGCGCATCTCTTTCCGCCTCATGTTCGCCGATACTCGTGAGCCAGCCTCTCGTGGACCACCTCGTTACACAAGCAAAGAGCTTGGCAGTGTCGTTGTTGGAGGTGGAGGCCTAGGGGCTGAAATCGATGAAGAAGCGGAAGCACCTACCGGTCCACGTGGCATGAGCCAAAACCTGGAGGGGGAGCCAGACAAGACTCTCAGCGATGCTAAATTCGTTATCGGGGACTATGTCAGCTGTGCTATTTACTCACCGTTGGAGGACGGCAGTGTTGCGCGGCCACCCGAGCCGGCGTATTCAAACAGAGGAATGGGTGGACCGCCGCCGAGAGAAAACGGATATGGCCCCCGAGGTGGTCGGTTCGATGGAATGAGGGGAGGTGGAAGAGGGGGACGCTTCGGTGGAAGCTTCGAAAACAGCAATATTCCCCACGGAGAGTGGAGGAGGGGAGAATTACCACCTGGTGGAGGCCGCGATGGCGGAGGTCGCGAGGGTGGTGGTGGCGGTGGGGGATATGGTAGGGGCAGGGGTAGAGGACGATTGTATTGAGGGTCAAAAGTTGGCAAACGCATGAGCAATGACTCGAGCTTGCCTTTCAGGACCTTGGAGTAGTACCGCTTCTCCTATCGACGGAGCATGCCAAACCAACGGGCGACGTTTGCGATTCGAACATTTTGCCACTCGCAAAGCACTCCCGTTCTCTGATCAACCATCGGCTGGAATCAACTTGTTCTGTGTTGTTCGCGGAGCAATTGAGTAAACCGAGAACGTCCCAGATGGTTGAGATATAGAGCATATGACCGTCTCATTTCCATAATAATCTTGCATAGGTATGGACCAGTTCCCCACATCTCAACCTAATCACTAAGATCTGAAGCGTTCACAGATCGAAATAAAGCCGAGTTGGATCAATGAAGGTTGCCATAAATCTCGAGATGCATGTGCTTTGCTTCGTTCTCCCAACTTGCCGTTTTCGAGTGGTTTCTTTTCTTGAGTGAGTGAATTATAACATACATGGATTTATCGCGACCTTATAATTACAAATCAAAGTGTCAGTGTCGTTGGCTACTCACGGATATCTGCGCTGACGATGATGCGGGTAACAGCGGGTTGTCACAAGTCTTCCCCCGGATCTGAGCTCCGGAGGCTGCTGTTCACTCCATTACATTGTCTGAGGACGTCACACGCGTATATGGGACAATATACATAACCTCTCGTTCACGCATTATAACTACATCTTCACGATTCCTGGCGGTTTTCTCGGTCAATTTCTTCTTGTACCCAACCGCCCATTTCGTTTTCAGCCTCCAAGAACATCATCACATTGCCCAAATCAGCCCTGAGTTCCACTTCGACCTATATTCAGGATTCACGACTAGTGGCTTTCCCGATATTCTATTCGGAGAGAGAGGATCAAAGTATCTCCTGTGGCGCTATCTTGCCATCGCGCGATCAACATATATTACCTTTTCGCTCATGAGTCGCAAACCGGACCACGCACCGCCATCCTCGCAGCATCTAATACAGTACTCCCTCCGGACGTCCCGTCGTCGCCGTGCCCTTTCATCAACCGTCAATACATTCCCTGGAACTCAGCAGGCACCTCAGTCACTCGTCAACCGCCTGCTAAACAGGAATGGAACTTCCGAGGGAACGGAGCGTCGTGGAAGTCTGGGGAGTCTATTCGGTAGGAAGACGAGAAGTCATGATGCCGATACAGGGAGACAGGGGGTTAGTGTGAGTGGAACTTCGCTACCTTTGCCAGGAGCAAGAGGTGGTTTCGGGGAGTCAGCTCGTGTCGGAAGAAGAGATGTGAATTCACATGAGTATCGAAGGGAGAATGCTTCATCCTCATTATTCTCCATTGAAGAGACAGATAAGGAGACAGAACATGGAGGTGGACATAGGGATGCAGGCCACGGAATGGCTTCGCAACCACTTGCGAGAGAAAGAGCTACCCAGGAGCACCTTCAAGTCGGTTCAAATTCCCGGATGGTGGCTGCTTTGCGTGAGCTCGAGACCAGTGAAAACAATTGGGAGGTCGGATCTCTGTTAAGGATGGTGCGTTCAGACCGTGGCGAAGAATCGCCCCCTCCTGACGAAGGGAACAGAAGCAAGGAGAAAGCGAAGGGCAAGGAGCTCGATGACAAGAAACAACAGCCGGAAGATGGAAGTCAAAGCCCAAACATCGACACAGTATACCGCGTTCGGAAACTCGATCCAAATATTGACAGCAATCCTGAAATTGGGTTGGCGGAAGATGGAAGCTTCATCGATGTTCGTGGATCGCAAGGCGGTGTAGAGACAGTTCTAAGGACGCGGAAGCTAGGCCCCAGTCTTCCGAGGAAAGGTCAGCATCGGAACTATGCCAACGAACAGGGAACAGTCGGTCCTGAACAGAAGGGTGTCGAACAAAGCGCCGATCATCAGTTTGAGGCTCTCCCGCAAGACATTGAGGCTTTCTTTCCTGTCGAGTCACCAACATCTCTGGAGCCAGGTCCTTCTACTCGGCTGAATGGGCCAAGTTCTCCGGATGTTCATGTTGAGTATCCTCGTGAAAGCCTCCTCGGGTTTGAGCGAGATGTTGAGCCTAGCACTGGCAGACTTTGGCCTCCTCTGACCCCTAATACCCCGACGATGTCCAGGTATGGGCCAATGCTATTTCACCTTGACGATCTGGAAATCGATACCGATGTCTCCTACCCTCCTTCCCCTCCGCTCTCCTCCCCAACGCTTAACGCTATGGGGCGCAAAGAAGACGATAGTCCACAGAGTTCGCGCACACTCAACGCACAAGTCGGACAGCTGCACGCCTCGAGTTCCAGTCAAAACCCTCTCTCTAACCCGCATGACCATTCCAGAGAAGCCTCTGTTATGCCAGATATAATGGACCGGCTCGCCCAGCTAGCCAAGCAGCATGACGAGGAGGTGAGGGAACTATCCAACTTGGCATCGCTTGATGGAGCCAACGACGCGGACTTCTCATGGGACGATGCCATCGTCTTACTCGACAACCGAGACAGTCCCACTGGCGGAATGCGACGTAACGACATGTTCCTCTCCCTATCCTCTCTAGGAATGGACAGTTCCACAATCCAGCGTCTAAGAAACGACGACGAGAACTACCCCTTCAAAGACAACCGTCTAGACATTCTCAGCTCCTTCACGTCCACCGAGCCCCCTTCCTCCCTAACGAAACCCGACGCACTACAAACCGCCACAAAAGAGCTGTCCGACACAGCTGATGCCACACTCTCCCTCCTCGCCCACTTCCGCTCCCAAGACCCAACCGGTCCATTCGCGCTCGTCAACACGGAAACAGAACTTTCCGCGCTCGAAAGCGTGAAGAAATACACGCATCTCCTCCTCACGCTCCTCCAATACAACGCCATCGCTCCTTCCACGCGCGAAGTCGCGCAAGCGGACATTATCGCCAATATCGGCGTTTCAGCCGTCAACCGCGCGGTGCAGAGGGGTGCGGAGATTGAAATCGTGCGCGGGGAGTTGAAAGCGAGGTGGGATGTTGCGAGGGAAAGGCATGAGGCGGAGAGACAGGGGTTACGGATGAGGAGGCGGGGGATTGTGAAGAAGATCAGCCTAGCGACGAATGCGGATGAGAGGCTGACCGCGGAAGCAGACGCGTCAAACAAGCGTGTCGGAGAAGAGGGGGAATTTTTTTTGCAAGAAGAACTCGAAACGACGGATCTCCATATACGTATGCTACACAAACGCATCTTTGAAGAATGTGCGCACGGCTATCTCCGCGAATTGCTGCAAGCTTCATGGCCGGAAGTTCAGGAGAAGCTGGACGATATCGAAGCTTTATACGTCTTATTCACTGCGCAAAGGAAGATGCTGAGTCCCCTGATCAGAGAGCAGGACGAAACACTTGCGGTGCTGGAGAGGCATGACAGTATCGTTGGGTCAGCTCTGGCGGAGATTGCGGGAGTGGAGGCGCATGTTGATGTTGTAGGTGCGCTTGTTGAGGTTGCCGAGGAGGCGTGTGAGGAGGTTGTTAGGTGTATGGAGAGGGTAGGATTAGGAGTGCAGTTGGCCGAGACCAGTGGGGATGTGTTTGTTGCAGAGGCTGGAGAGTTGATGTTGAGGACCTGGGACGAGCTTGCTACAGTGAAGGAGAGCTGTGGGATGACTATGGAGGATCTCGAATACGTCGATGAAGCATTGCGGAGGGTGGATAGGGGGTTGGTGGAGGATTTTGAGGGACTGGCAGAGGCTGTTGACATGTGTTGATATGTTGGAGGACAATGTGACTGCATGATGTAGGATAGTGTTACGATAGGGGTGTTCGGATGATGTAGGAGAGATGGAGGATTGTTCCAATAGCTCGAGCGTCATGGGAATATGCTTAGGGAAGCTCCACAGCTATTGTAAGATATCCAGATTGATACATTGTAAATACTACTGCTCATTCCCCAATAACCAGCCCGAGTAGGTGGAGTGAGTAGTACCATGCCCGTCCCTAAGATGACAACCTGGTTCAGGAAAGAAAGATAGAGGTGAAATGGCAGCACAGTAGTAGCGAGACTCCATGAACTACCCACCATCCAGCCCTCTGCTCCCTCAGTTGATTTCGTCATCAAGGAAAGGGTTCTCGAAGAATGCGTTCTCGAAAAAAAGATGCTTCCTCACCGCCACACCATCCCAAACCTAATACCCCGGAATCCTCCCATCCCACCTCCCCAACCACCACCCCAAGCCCAAACCCCCCAACCCATCATAAACAAGCACCATCACCATACCCCTCCTCGCCTGCACGCCCATCTCCTCCCTCTGCAGCACCAACTTGACGCCCGCCAGCGCCGCCAGCAGCATGCGCGCCGGCACCGACGCGTACAGGAAGGTGTTTTGCGAGACGGGAACGTAGGCCGTGAGGAGGTATCCGAGGGCGATGCCGAGGGCCAGGATGCCGACCATGCTGTTGTTGGGGTGGGTGCGCGGGGAGGGGGCCGGGCTGAAGGGGTGGAAGAGGGTGTTTAGGCCGAAGCAGAGGAGGAAGAGGGCGTGGAGGGTTATGGGCCAGGGGAGGTGGGGTGTAAAGATGGAGGACATCTTTTGTATTGGTGGGCTGGGTGGGGTTGTATGGTTGACTTGATCTTTATTCCTTTGTGATTCGATTTCGGTGGGTTGAACTTTGTCGATGGTGAGAGACTAGTGATTTATGGAAGTTGATGGGGAAGGTTGGTCATGGAGTGGTTCATGGTCTGGTTTAAATACTTCTCGACCTGAGGCTGCTTTGATGCAGTGTGGAGGTTCGGAGAAGCGGTCAAGAGATGCTCCGCCGCTGACACAGGATGCAGTCACATATAGTTGCTCAAGCCGCCTACATAAACACCCGATGTTTGTATGCTTCTACAGAGAATTCGATAGCTTGATTCCCAGACATGTCGCCAAGTTACGGTGAAGATATTCGATGCTGGTGTACTTTAACAAAGAGCGGTCGATTGTTGGCAGGGCAACCCTTGGGCCTAGATCTATATCAGGTTTACCTACCTAGGTAAATAAGGGGTCAAAGTGAAGGTGTGATAAAGTTTGATGTGTTCCATTCTAGCTAATACTGCAAGCACTGCTCACAGACACTCCTATTCGCAAGACTGCCTCTCGACCATCCCGGACTGATCTGACACCACCCATTCAACGCCGTCAAAGTAAGCGCGATTCCACCAACGGCAGGAGAACCCAGGGGCATTTGCAGAATCGCGATAATGGAAAGGCCCGCGATGGAAAGGATCCAAAAGACACGCACAAGCAACCCACCCCAGCACCACGGCTTGCGATAGCGACTCTGAACAGCTTCTTCAGACAGATCCAACGGCTCCGAGTCTGTCATCCGCGCGCGATCAAGTAGCGGTATGAATTCTTTCCGGGACGCCGTACGGGACAAATCGCTGCTCTGATACAACGTCTCATCCGACAGCCAAATGGCCGCGGGAAGTCTCAGCAGTCCGAACACGGCGATGGGGAAGAAAATGGTGTCGAGAGCCAAGTAGTTCCCAAAAGTTCCTTTCCCCGTCGCGTCGTTCACGAGCGAGTAGACGGCTTGGACACCTTGCAAAGTCACCACGACGGTTTTGAGCGTGCTCACGGACATGATCTCGATGTGAGTGCGGCTGTGTCCCGGGATCCTGTGGGTGCGGCTTTTCTGCACCGTTTCTTGGCCGCCGTGCCAGCCGACTGCGGTCCAGAAGAGTGCGTTTGTTGCGGCGAGGTCCTGCGTCGTCCATGATATCGTACGGAGCCGGCGGTCTGTGATGGCGAAGTAGCGCCAGATGATCGAGGTGGGATTGTAACGTGTAATCCGGTCGTGCCATCGTGGTCGTGTTCCGCAAAGATGGGTTATGGTTGGGACACCGCCGTAGAGATGCGCAATGAGTGGTGCGAGACAGAGGGTTATGAGGGATATCCAATCGTCGAAGCTGGTGTTTTGAGATTGGTATGGGTAGGACGTGTCCACGTGAACGCGAACCATTCTGAAGAGAAAGGCGACATGTGTGTGAAAAGATAGAAGACGACGTTAATAAAAAGAAAGGAGATAATTGTGACTTTAACTTGGGTGGTTGACATAGGTATAAACCTATGGGGAGAGATCCATAACCGCCTGCCAGTGGCAGCTGCACGGCGGCGCTACCTGACGTACATAACTTCTTTTTTCGACACCACAGGATGCGGGAGCCTAATCAGTCCACACAGCCTCGTTCGAACCACATTCGCAGAAGTCTCAGTGAAATAGGACCAAGAAAAGACCGCAGGAACTGTGTCTGCTTCAGGGTAGGAAATTCAAATCCGAAGGTTGAACGACAAATTCGTCGGACACTTCGTCGCGCTCTGCGCCATGCTCTTCGTCTGCTATAGTGTAGTGGTTGCGAAGTGGGTGGTATAGGTAGTGTAGTATGGAGGTTAGTGGTGTGGTGTGGAGGTGGTTATTATGGTGCGATGGAGCTCGAGGTTAAGGTTAATGTGCAGCGCGCGGCTAGAATCACGTTATTCCAAGTCACGTGACGTGTCACGTGACTCTGGTTTTTCGAAGACTGAGATGCTAATATGTTACTGTCTGTGCCAGCTATGCCTGTGTCCATATTCCTATGCAAATTTGGTGTGAGATTAGACAGAGCCATACCCTCGAAAGACATGTAAGTATTTCCTCTTGTAATCACGTGACCTTCACGTGACTGTAGTGCGCGAATAGTCGGAATGCGGTGTTCAAGTAGTCCGATTGTGGTGTGCGAGTAGTGAGACCCTAATCAAATCCGAGAAGCCACACCTTCAGCATGACCTCTCAGCCTACTCATCTTTTCTTTCCCTTCCCATTCGCTTCGGGTGCCTTGACCACCCTCTCCCTCTTCCCCTTCGCTTTACCCTTCCCTTCAAGTACCTTGACCCCCCGCTCGCCCTTTCCCTTCTTCCACTCCCGCCCCTCTTTTCTCTCCCTCGTCGCATCCAGATTCTTCTTCACCTTGTTGCTCAGTTTGACCTTCTTCCCCTTGCCCACCTTCTCGCCATTCAACTCCAACTTGCCCCTCTCCTTCGCAACTCTCTTTTCACGTTCACTTTCAAACCATGTCCGTCTCGGCCTGCCCATGATTTCAGTTTCATGGTTGACCAGATTCTCGCCCTTGCGGACATCACGCTCGACCTGGTTCAAGCTGCGTTCCTCGCGCTCTTCAAGCAACACGGCTTCGACATCGTCTTCGAGGGCCTTCAACTTCTTATCCCAGGCGTCAGCCTCTTCGTTTGGAACAACGCGACTGGCAATTTTGGCACCCTGCGAGCGCGCGGACTTGACAGCGGCTTTGACGATTTTGCGGTCAGGCTCCGCGGCAATGGTACATGCACTTCCGGTCCGGCCTGCACGGGCGGTACGACCGACACGATGGAGGTAAATTTCATGAGATTGCGGTGCTTCGTAGTTGAGGACTGTGTTTACGCCTTTGATATCGAGGCCACGAGAAGCGAGGTCGGTAGCCAAGAGGAAGTGCGCTGAGCCTGAGCGGAAGGCTTCAACAGCTTGGATACGCTAGAAGTTACGGTTAGATAAAACGTCAAAGAGATTACGCTGAGGAACGAAAGCTTACTTGTTCTTGACTCATGCTGCCGTGGAGCTCGGCTGCTTTCAAGCCATTGAGGCCGAAAATGACGCGGACGCGATGGGCTTCTTTCTTTTGCCGGAAGAAGACAATTACGCGATCATTGTAGATGCTCTTGCAGAGATACATCAGGTAGGCCAGGCGCTTCTTCTCGCGACCGGGTCGTAGTCGGACAAACTCTTGCACGAGACCCGCAACAGTCTGTTTCTTTGCATCGACCATCAGACGGACGGGACGATTCAACCCCACCCGAATGAGCTTGTCGACGGTGTCTGTCATGGTAGCAGAAAACAGCATAGTCTGTCGGGATTTCGGAATGGTGGTCAGGATTTCGTTGAGCTCGTCGGCGAACCCATCTTCAAGCATCCGATCAGCTTCGTCCAGAACCAGGATCTCCAGGGTGTCGACGGCAAAGCTTGCAGAATTGCGCATATGGTCTATGAAGCGACCAGGGGTTGCAATGATAACATCAGGCCGTGATTTCAGTACAGCCTCTTGCTCACGGAGACTGAAACCTCCCACTATCTGGGCGAATGTGATGTCCGTAAAGCTAGCTAGCTTCTTGGCCACATTGAAACATTGTACTGCGAGTTCTCGAGTAGGCATGAGAATCGCGACGCGGGTGGTGGGTACTTTCTTGGGACGATAGAGAAGACGTTCGAGGATTGGTATGATGAAGGCGCCAGTTTTACCAGAGCCTGTCACTGCACCGCCAACGACATCCTTTCCGAGGAGCGCAACTGGGACGGTCTTTGCCTGGATTGGTGTGGGTTCTGTAAAGCCAACAGAGGCAAGACCTTTCAATATCGGACGAGATAGCGACATGTTCTGGAAGGACCCCATAGTTTTCGTGGACGGTGGCTTTGACCCGTCGAGATTCTCTTCAGGCGCGAAGAAAGCAGCTCGTTTCGCTGCCTCTTCCGGATCTTCTTCTTCGTCTTCTGAACCTCGCTCCGAGACCATGTCATCTGGATGTGGTACACCTTCTGCGACTGACTCTTCGTCAGAGGCATCGCTTGCATCATCCCCTTCGTTGTCGTCGTCCACTTCCGAGTCTTCTTCTACTTGCTCCTCTTCCTCCTCGTCAGCATCCTCTTCCTCTTCGTCGCTTGCGACTCCCATGCCGAAACCCTCTTCGCCCATAGTCTCGTCCAGTTCGTCCTCCTCATCTACGTCGTCGTCGTCATCGTCGTTATCTTCTTCATCTGCCATTTTGCCTTTCGCGCTGCCATTCATTCCATTCTCGGCGGGCAAATTCTTCCTCCGCCTGGCGATGATTTCATCGATGTCTACCCCACTCTTCTCTGGGACTTTGCCATCCTTTGCCTTGGAGCTCAGTCCCCAGCCGTCGAAGTCTTCCAGAACACCAGTATCCACATCGCCGACCTGAAAATCAAAGTCTGAAGCCAATGCGCCGTCATCCTCGCCTTGGTCTGCCCATGCCATGCCAGAATCCTCTTTGGGCTCATCCTCCTCCTCGACTTCTTCTTTCTTGCTCTTTTTCTGCTTCTTTTTCTTCTTGTCTTTTCTGTCTACCTCTCCATTTTCGCGCTTCCTCTTCTTCGGTGTCGCAATCTCGTCAACATCCTCGCCGTCGTAATCTGGGACCTCATTGTCAGAGTCCGAGATGGTGAGGACGAAGTCGTCGTGCAGGCTTCGCTCCTTCAGTAGAGGGGCCATTGGGTTGGCGGTGGTGGATTGAATATAATTTTGGTTCGTGAGCTTTTGAGTTCTGCCCTGTCGAAAAAAGTTTCGAGAGTCGGCATCTCATCGGGCCGGAAGGTCTTGGCACGGCCTCATTCCGCCGACGGACCTCGAACCTCTGACCTCATTTCACCGAGTCAACCACACAACCACAACAACCTCACCTCCTCACTGCTCACCCACCGACAAGTATACGCAACTACCCCACAAACCTTGCCCGATCCCAGGTGAAAACGACAGCCGACACTGCCCAAGAATCCAACACTCTCAAAGTGAAACATGGCAGTCAACGATACAATCCTCTGAAGCGCAATCCTTCGAAGAGCAATCCTTCGCCGCTCAATCGTTCGAAGCGCAACCCTTCACTCGCGCATCTTAGACTGTAACCTAAATCCTATGAGAAAGCCAAGAGCATCAAAGGGCCATATTTCTGGGCCAACGTGAGGCATTGTCACTGCGCATCCTCCAATATCCATGCTCTACAATATAAGTTGCGGCGGCTGTGCTGTCGTAGATGCTGGAGCACCTCCAATGACTCCAGGCAACAATAACACATCTTGCACGTCTTATACTCTAGTTTTTGCTCTCTGTGTCCATCTCATTCGCATCTTCTCTTTCAAATCTTGTTCCCTCTCCCAATGAAGTCATCTATTCCCATCCTGCTCGCTCTCCTGAGCACAACAGCCCATGCCTTCGACCCATCATCAGGACCACATTGTGATCCAGACAGCGGCCTCAGATTCTGTCTGACCTCCTTCATCTGGTGCGAGCACACAGGCAACGGCAAAGACGACTGCTTCTACCCAGAAAACGTGTATTCACTTCAACAAACGGATTACGACGGGGCCCCAGCGATCCTCACGTGGGGCTACTCCTACATCATCTCCTGGAAAGGTGCAGACCCAGACTACCCCGTCAACATCGCCTGGAGCTTCCCAAATGAAACCGAACGAAATTCTATAAGCTACAAATGGGAATACAGTAAGAAGACATCCCCCTTTCCCCCTTTTTTGCAAAACCCCTCAATAGTCCAACACCGTCACAGACACCACAATCCCACCCCCAACCCACTACATCTGGACCCTCAACTCCACCGCCATGTTCCCCAACCCCCTCGCACCCAACATGTCGTCGGCCGCCGCCCGCGGCAATGCCGAAGGCGTCGGCAACCTGCGCGTCTCGCAGCCCGAGAAAGCAGCCGCCATGAACGCGACTGTCGACGAAGCGGGTGTCCTAGATGCGAGCAGCGACTTCATCACCATTCAAGGGTGGTCGGCTCATTTTGCGAACAATCGGGTTATTCGGACGGAGAGGGCGTATGAGCATGCCATTAGGTTGGGCGTGGGGATTGGAGTGGGGCTGGGGGTGCCGTTTATGATGGCGTTGGCGGCGGGAGGGACGTGGTGGGTTATGCGGAAGAAGATTGGGAGGGCTAATAAGATCGAGGGGTAGATATTGTTATTGATGTTTTTATCATGGGTCAAGATTTATGAGATGGATACCCCTAGCGGTATCAAACCCCACTTGACGATTGGCTTCAATTCATGACGGGGGTTTCAATATTAGATATTCAAAGTTTACTTCGTAGTTCCTATTCTGGAACAAGCATGTACAATTCCCGTCACGACATCATCCCCTCTTTATTCTCTCAATTGTCTACACACTCGTTTTGCCCAATCCACCTATAACGTCGACTCATTAAAATGACTGACGAACCAATTCCCACTCCCCGTATCAAACGTCACATTCGTCTCCCTCCTCACCCCGCCCTTCAACGCCCCACTCTCCACCACGCCCCCACCCACCGGCCTCGTCAACCGATTCGCCCCACTCTTGACCGTAAAATTCGCAATCGGAATCTCATACCCATTCCTGCTCACAATAGTCGGCAAGCCGAAATACCTCGCCTCGACCTCCTTGCGCGAGATGTGCAGCTCGTAGTAGCCACGGTAATACAGGTCCGAGTACTGCAGCTCGCGGTTGGCGTTGACGAGCCAGGTGCTCGCATTGTTGGCGAGGGCGAGGGAGATGTTCTGGCCGTAGGGGCAGGGGGAGGAGACGGCGGAGCCGCCGAATTCGACGCCGATGGCGCCGGCGCCTGTGGCCGGGTCGTATGGCTTTTCGTCGAGCCAGGCCAGGTCCGAGACCCACGAGGCGTGCGAGTCGCCGGACAGGAAGATGTTGTTGGAGATGTTGTTTGCGAAGAGGTGGTTTAGCGTGCGGTTCTTGTTTGCCATGTAGCCGTCCCAGGCGTCGTAGTCGAGTGGGTTTTCGTTTCCGTAGGCCACGCTTTCGTTGAGGCGGGAGAAGACGGTCTGGGAGCCTACGATGCGCCAGGCGGCTTGTCGGTTGGCGGAGAGGGAGAGCTGGTTGTAGAACCAGCTTTCCTGGCGGGCGCCCATCATGGTGCGGCCGGTGTCGTTGGAGATTTCGTGGATGTAGTCAGTGTTCCAGTAGAGGTCGGTGATGGAGCGGTCGTATTGACGGGTGTCGAGGATGATGAGGTCGAGGAGGGAGCCGATGGAGAAGGAGCGCCAGATGCGGAGGCTGGGTAAGTGTTAGTTGGAGCTGAGTGGGTAGCTTGCTGAGAGCTAGCTTACTTGTCATCCATCTCTACTTGCCTGATGGGCATCCATTCGAAATACTGGTCACCAGAGTCAGCTGGAGGAAACCCCTTGCCCACTTTGAGTTCTCACTTACAGCCCTGACAGCATTCATTTTCCTCTGCTCAAAGGAGATGCCTCCAGTCTCAATGAACGAAGCCTCCGTGTTGTTCATCTCAGACGCTCCATCACGGTACGTATTATCGGCGACCTCATGGTCATCCCAGACAGGGATCCAGGGGAACTGCTGATGGCTAGCCACGAGGTCCAGATCGGTACGGTATGTCGCAATTCGCTTCCTGTAGTCGTAGAGGGTGAAGATTTGCTTGTCTGGGAGAGGAACTCGGCCGATAGATTGACCCCAGCCATAGTCTCCGTTGGCGTACTAGAGTACGTTAGAATCGAGACCTTTCTCCTGAAGCAACTTGACTTTGATAATACCTCATAGATGTAGTCTCCCAAGTGGACAACATAATCGACTGAATCTTTCCGCACCGCGTTGCCGTAAGCATTGAAGAAGCCGAAAGCTGCGTATGGTCAGCTCTGCGGTATATCTGCGTTGATAATGGAGACATACGATAGTTGGAGCACGAGTAGACGGCGATGCCGACTTTGGCGAGTTTGTCCCTTTTTCTAGGAGTTGTCTTCGTCCGGCCAATCGGGCTCTTGTTGCTCGAGCCGCAAACAGTGAATTGGTAATAGTACTGCGTGTAGGGCTCCAGACCATTGGCTTCAACCTAGCACGCGAGACTTGTCAATTCTTGCTAAAGAGGGCTTCTTCTTGTGACACTTACCTTTAGGGTATAGTCAATATCAGATGTTGTATACGCCCTTCCGGAGTCGGCGACATCTGTGAACTCCTCATCGGTAGCAACCTCATACTCCACGCAGATTGGAGAGGTGGACATCTTGATGTATTCCTTGGTGTCATGGTTGTACATTGGAGCAAAACCAGAGACGGTGGCATTCGACTTGTCATTGTCTGATGTTGGCGATATGCGAGTCCAGATAATTACGGAGTGTGGGTAGGGGTCTGTGTTTCGTCAATTGATTGTGTACGGTAAGAGATGGTTTCTGGTCAATTTACCTCCAGAAGCGACGCCATGGGTGAAGTTGAGCTTTTCCAGAGGTCAATACAACTGTTCTGTTCTTCGTTTTGTTTCATGACATACGCTGGACGGATCAATGGTTTGCCCATTGTTTCTCTTGACAACCTTGTGGATCGCAATTCCCAGGAAAGGATGATGCTCGGAGGGACTCCTGTAGTTCAACTTCGAACCCAATTTTGTCAGCAATGTCCAACCGCACAGGGCAAAGTTCCTTTGGGTAATCCTCCAGACTTCGGAACAACAATACGCACATTCTTGACATAATTAGCCCCGACCTCGCAAACCTGAACGGCAGCAAAAGCTGCAATGGCGAAGTTCTTGAACAACATCTCGACAGCCTCAAGACAAGAAAACTTATAGGCTTCAATGGCAAGCTTCGAACAAGTAAACAGAGCCGCAATCAATCAATTGATCCGCGACAAGCTTCCAGAGTGAAAAACAACACCCCCGCGCAAGACCAGGGGAAGATCCTCCTATTATACTTCCTTCTCCTTCCTCCTCTCGACTCAATTCTGCAGCGCAACAGCTCAAGCTCCACCCGCAAGCAAGCAAGCTCCCAAAGCTACCCCAGCAGCAGCACCTACACAAGAAATCCGCATCAAGAACGTCATCAGGCACGCACCCAATCAACGCACCTTGATTAGACATGTTCCCCAGCAGCACCTTCTAGTCCGCAACAACTAACACAGGCACGCCACGAGCGTCAACCAGCCCCAGACGATCGGTACTCAATAATCACAGCACGGGGGCAAGCTTTTCTGCCCCGGCGCGGGGCGCTCGCCTTGATTCTGCGTGCCGTGGGGCAGCAGACATGCCCGTTTGTGGAGAAGGGGGCTTTGACCAGCTCGTAAAGGTGCTGGAAGCTGTCGGGTGCGTTCATGACTTCTGCAAGTTGGACGAAGGAGTAGGTGAGGTACGGCGGGAACGTGCTTGAGATGGACGAGCTTATTGGAAGAGAATGGAAGATGAATTGAGGAGGCGCAGCTAAGCTAAGGTAGGTTGGCGAGACGGTGGGAAATGGTGATCTGAGATTTTGACATGCTGACATGGGAATTTCGGCATCAAGGCGATACTTGGGGCTTTTGGAGGATGCTGAGAAGATGAGGCTGGACTGGATCACGTGGCTAAACAGGTCACGTGCAAGTATTTCCTCCAAGCTGTGGTCAATGGTGGATACTTCTTCAAAAGAGGAGCGAGCCTTGTTACTATTTAGACAGTCGAGTATAAACCTTCCCGCTCATCCGTAAGAGAAAGTGAAAATCGTACTCTTGCACTATACTCCCGTCTCACTCCTTTCGAAAATCAAACTTCGACTCCCATACTCTCCCCAAATCATAGCTTCGCCTCTCCACCCTTCAAACTCTTAGCCAAACTTCGACTTATCCACTCACTTATGGCCATATTCGTCACCATCGGATTGACTCCACTGGCGCTAGGAAACACACTCGCATCCGCCACATAAAGTCCCTCTGTGCCCCACACCTTCCCCTTGGAATCCACAACACCCATCTTCTCGCTCGCCGCCATCCTGCTCGTGCCCATTTGATGCGCGGACAAGAAAATACAATCCGGCGATGGAAACCCAGTCTTCCTCACCAGATCGAGCCAGGCCTGGAACTCCGGGTCGTTAATGCCAGGATCCTCTTGACCCGCGGGGACGTCTTTGCGCGTGAATATGGGGATGCCGGGGATGATCGTAAAGATCTCGCGTGCACCTTCGACGTATTGTATCTTGGCAGTAGCAATGGCGCCTTCAAGGATGTGTCTCTTGTCCTTCTTGCTCGGGGTGTAGTCCACCCTCACGATTCCGTTATTCGGGTCCTGGTAGACGCGACCTTCTCCATCATCTCGTGCGAGAGAGATATGTCCGACCATTTTCTTCAGTTTGGGCGCCGTAAGTTTGAAGTCGAGACCGCCTTTCCAGGGGATGAAGGCGAGGAAGATACTTGGTATCATCGTCGTTGCTTCGAGTTTTGTGCCGTGCCCCTTTCCATCTAGGTTTTCGAACTCGTTGACGACCGCCGTCAAGATGGCGCCCTCCCATGGGCGGATTTCTTCATCGAAGGTGGCGCCGATGAATGTGACTGGATGGAGCTTGAGATGGCGGCCTATGTGTGGGTTGTTGAGTCCGGAGCGCTTCAGGAGGAGCGGGGTTTGGAGAGTTCCGGCGGATGCAACCACGCGTTTGGCGTTGATGATGACTGGACGGGTTCTTCGGTTGGGTAGAGAGACACCGCCGTATTCATCCCGGGCAGTCCAGAGACCGGAGACTCCTGTTGCGGTTTTAACGCCGTGGATGGTCTTGAAGATGATCTTTTCGACGTTGAACCCTTCAATAAAGTTTGCTCCAGCTCGGGAGGCATCGGGCAGGAACGAGACTACTGGGCCTTGTTTCTCACATGACCCACAGCCCATTGTGCAAGTGCCGCAATAATGCGCTTTGCCGCCTGTGTTCTGTGGTACAGCCTTTGCGCTCCAGCCGAGCTTGCGAGCACCAGAAAGAAGGACATCATTGGACTTGTTATGCTCGATGTAGTCAGCAGAAACGCCCATCCGCGCACACACAGTGTCTAGACAATGCTGGTATTCGGCTGACGTAAAGAAGGGCAGGCCTTGCTTTGCCCACTCAGAACGAACATAGCCTTGAGTCTGAAGTGACGCGGACCAATTGATGGTACCGCCACCTCCCCATGCCTCCCCAGCTGATATGGCGATGGAGGAGTCGTCCGCTGAACACAAGTCAGTTGAGAGGGATTAGTGGAATGATATCATATTCGTTCTTACCGAATATACCGCCATACTGCATCCACAGATGCTCAAAGCCCTCGTACTCAGACATGGGCAGGTGCTCAGATTCCCAGTGGACCTTCTTCTCAACTACAATGACTTTGTAGCCTGCTTCAGCAAGGTTCTTCGCGCAAACACCTGCACCGCACCCACTACCGACAATCACGACATCTGTCTCGATTACCTCAGGTGCATCTCCAGGAGGGATTTGAAGAAAAGAAAATTCGAATCCTTTGGCGGGGACGCCATGAACCGGAATGCGTGGGTAAGACAGGACATTGTAGAATGTGGGACTCGATGCAATCCATGTTCTCCTAAAAAGGATACTAAGTGATTTCAGAGTTTGACGAAGAATAGAGATACGAGCTGTCGACCAGCTTTTGAGGATAGCATCACGGATGTGGGCTGGTTGTGACACGAAAGGGGACGCGTAGCCGGTTAGGAGCAGCGCGCCAGCACGTGTGCCAAGAGGAGATCAGTTTATGCCCCGTCTAGGTAATTATTGTACTTACTCGAGCAAGTTCAAAAGAAGAGCTAGCTGTTTTGTGAGGTCTTGAGGCATATAGAACCCAGCGAACCGTAGAAGACCTGCTTGGAAGGCGGGATAGGACGACGGGACTTCGGCAAGATATCTCTTCGCGAGTCCCTCCTCGTTTTGTTGGCCCTGCAGAGCAACATGCTCAATCGTGGTTAGGACCGTGGAATACTCCGCATCCGCGACCCCTAACTGCTTGGAACTTGCAGTGCTCCGGGGAGTGATGGAGGGTATCAGGGTATCTGCGAGAGCCAGAAAAGTTTTCCATTGTGCAGGGGTGAAGGGGTCGTTCAGGGGTACCGGGGGAAGTTGAGTTGGAGATGGCTTCACGTGAGGAGTAACAAGATCTGGCATCATGACAGAAAGAAAGGGAGAAGGACAGTCGAACTTCAGTACGGTAAGGGGGGTAGATGGTGATGATACAAGAGAGGGAATGTGAAGTAGACAAGTACAAAGAAATGCGGAGTAGCAGTGACTTAGATTGTGCCTCTCGTCAGCATCACCTGTTCCCCAGGTCTGAATCTGAAATCTGGGGTATGTCTGGGGACATGCCGAGGCGCGGGCGCTTCACATGAAGACGCATACAGGACAAACAGGGCACGAGTTCGAAGCGAGATCGGAACTCGAACATGGCATGCCTGCAAATTCAATTGGATTATCATCTCCCTGATTGAACCAAGTTGAAACTGCCCAGGTCAAGGTGGATATATGCTATTATATTGGACGTGTAGAGAACGGACGTCCAGGTTGGCATTGTGGCAGTGTGTGCATGTCGGTTGAGTGGCGATGGGTGCCACCAAGACTAACACAGAGCCTCAGTGTCCAGATAATCCCAACGGCTATCGTGGTTGACCCTCGGTGTGGCGGGCATTTGCGGCGGGCATCAAGAATCAATTGCGGCGAGGCTGTCGACGGATCCGATTCGGCCATCCTCCCGCAGGCAAACCACCAGGGAAGACGAAAAGCCCCACCGGCGGACCCGGCCGTTCAAAGAGGAACATCCGCCACGGGAAATCGCTTCGCTTGAATGATGAACAGAACAAAGATACCTGCCTTCGCTTGGGTATGGCTCGCCTCGATGAACAGAGGGCATAAGATGTATATATTCCACAAGGGGAGGTTGGATTAAGCAGCTTGCCAGCGTCCAATGACTATGATGGTGTTGCACTCGGCAACGCACGAACAAGACGAACTCGCTTCCAAAGACGATGAATGGCCGGAAGAACTTGAACATCAGGGAGCGCTCTACCCTCTCTAAAGGATTCTAGGCAGCTAGCACTGGAGGGCTTGGAGAGTGATCTAGGGGGCTCGTCTCTTCTTCTTCGATCTCGTCTAATAAGAACTGCTACTTCTGAGCTTTCCAGAGGTACCTAGTCTTATTCATTTCGGCGCTGGTAAGGTTCATGTATAACTATGATAGCTTAGGTTCGGTACTGGTTAGGTACTACATGTACTCTGTTGTGTAGCTAGGTATTCGGGTTTACGAAAAACGGGGAGATAGAACTCCAGTGATAAGGTGACTTCGGTGGAGAGCATGGAGATGGGAGCCATAGGAGTACAACTCACGTGAGTCGGAGCTCAAGGTTCAGGCTGGCTGCCTGGCATTGAAGAGTGACAGGCGCACCCCAGGAAGGTTATCGAGAGACCTCACTTCACAACGAATCAGAGGCCAGAGCTTTATCTCTTGCCAAGAAGCCCTGCAGCCTGGGACAGATGCTTGTATGTAACAGGTTGTCATGCTCGGACATGCGCATGTCGAAAAGTGGCAGAAAATTGAGAAGTGAATGCGATTGCTGGCCTAGAAGCGCTTCTGTCTTGATGCAACTGGAACGTTGGAATAGAAGTGTTCCTGGCGAGCAAAAACACTTATAGGTGTAAACAAAACACCGAAGAAGAGTAACGCGACAAATTCCCTATTGCCTCCCGGCGCCGAGCGGTGAGAACCTTGAAGTCGGGCCGTTAGGGATTATGCTTGTACCTTCTACTGCAGCCCAAGCCTCGACGTGCGGGTACAGTATTACTACTACCTCCCGCCCAGCACTCGTATCCCAAGTCCCCAGGCAAAAGTGTTTCCCTCCTCATCAATATAACTGCATGCCCTCTTGTGCAACTGGAGTGAAGCGCTGCCTTTGACCGTCAAGCAAGCGAGCGCGTCGCTCTTGTGTCACCAAAATTCCCGGCGCAGCTCTTATCTATCGCGCCAATCGCCATACCTATTTCCACCCGACTGCGACTACAGAGTCCACACCGAATCCAAGGGGTGTGCATCCTCAGCTCCTGGCCTTGATCCAGCGACGCGACTGTGGGAAGTCAAAAGCTTTACGGAGCGACACGCATTCATCTCTCGACGTTCTGGTTCTTTGACGGACCGCACCTACCTCATTCGACCCGACCGCCCGCGACCAACTCACCGTCACTCGTCACTTCACTCAACCTCTGTCCAACTCCACAACACCCACGACACTCCACCTCATCTCCGACCTCGACCTCAACATCCTCATCCGCCCTCACCTTCGCCCTCACCCTCGCCCTCACCGAAGCTCTTATCGCCGGCAATTGCACGTCCATTGCGCCTCACTGCCCACCATGGCCGTCCGCTACGCCAACAAGCCGGGCATCCCGCCTACTCCCTACTCGCACACGCAAGCTGTCCCAATTGAGCGAAAGGAGCACAAAGAGGAGACGGATCCCAGACAAGTTTGCGTGTATTCACCCCGCACCTCCAACTCTTCAACACCGACCAACGCGTCGCCTACTTCACTTAGGAACGAACATGGCCAGCCGATGATGTACAACCACGCGGGGCGACTCATCCCCTTGATCAAGCCCAAGCCTCGACCCGACTACGTCCCAGCGGTGCTTCGGCCGACCGAGAAGCCCCAGAAGCCTGGGCAGCCCGAGCAGACCGGTTTGCGCATGAACGGCTCCTACCATCTCCGTGGCGACAGCTTTGGTAGTAACATCAGTAGACAAGTCAGCAACAGCTACGACTGGTCCGACGACATGTTCTGCGAAGTCACCGGCCCGCCCACCAAGAACCATTGGAAGGTGAGCAATGGTTTCCCTCCTCTTCAGAACACTTTGTTGGTTTCCCTTTCTGCGTGGCATCTCTTTTCAGTCTTCCGCGGCTCGGGTGGTCGCGTGCGTGTGCCTCGGCGCGGCGTCCAGGCTGAGGTTGCATACCTCTACGAGAGGAGCGAAGAAGAAGTACACCTATCTCGACGAGCGCGACGAGCTCATATTAAATGAGTATCGGTACCCAGCAGGGTGCCGTATTCATTTGCAACAATTACGCCATCCAGGGTCCTCTGTCTCGCTGCCGCATCCTGGAAATGCAGCAGCCCCCACACCCACGCGAGCGAAGCACAGCCCACCCCACGCACCGCCCAATCTCCAAGCCACCGGGTCTCAAGCCACACCACCCAAGCATCATGCTTCTCTCGAGTCTCCGCTGGTCCAGTCTTTTCGTATTTGCTCACGTTTTCCTCGCGTCGTGTTGTTTTGCGATCCTTGCACAAAGAACTATATACTGACTGTTGTATAGCCTGACTCGTCCGTTCATGCCTGCCAAGTCCCGTCCTGCAAACAGTCCTTCTCGTTCATCTCCCGCCGTCACCATTGCCGCCGTTGCGGTGACATCTACTGCACGTCGCACTCCGACTACATGATCCAGCTCGACCAAGAGGCCCGCTTCCATCCGCACGGAAGCTGGGCGCGTTCCTGCGCTCTCTGCTACTGGGACTGGAAGGACTGGGTCGAACGGCGCGCACACCACCTGGACAGTCGCAGCAACAGCGATGCAAGCGGCACCCCCAGCATCGGTATCCACAAGCCCAAGAACCACCCCAGCTACATCGACCAAGTCGAGTCCGAGTTGAGCAGCAGCTTGGCGCAGAGCATGCCGCGTGACTGGTCCTGGAGCACCTTCTGATGTGCTCACTCGGAGCCTGTCGTGCGGGACCATTCAATCTGCCGGACGAAGAACACATGGAATGATACGATAAATTTATGATACCCTCTACTAGACTGGCCATACTAACTTTATTACGTCTGGCAATGCAAATTCGCGATAGAACCGTCTTCAGACTCGCTCCACGATACCAATTCGCTGCTTTTTTCGGGATTGCATTTGTACAACTAGCATAGCATAGGATACCGGCGTTGATGCGGCAGCCTCTTTGTGCAGATTTCATGAGGAAGGCTCCGACATAGGGCGTTACTGCGCGGAGTAACGAGGGGCCATGTTACGGGTTGATTTTCAAGGATGATATGGTACGCACAGTACGGTCGAAGCGAATTACGTTTCGTCATTCCCTCGATATCGCCAACATCGTTAAGCTGACCATTCGAAGTTTTTATGGAGATGAGAATTGTACTAGTACGAGGATACGTCTCGGCGATGTAGTACTATTATGATGGGATCTGCTTCGTGCAGTTATGGGGTCAACAATGCATCGGGGAATCGAAACCAAGTTCAATCAATGATGAATCTATTGCCAGCGACGTCTTTCTCGACTTAGAAAAACCTCACATTCTTCTAATATTGGATAGCAGTACGTGGTTTGTAGGGAAAAATATGACCAGCAAAGTCTAGTACGGGGAGTATGGATGCTTGGGCGGTGAATTAAAATTGTAATCAGGTTGATGTCACAATTCGTTCACAGATAATGCGCCGGAGATGCTACCGGCCGGAGGCCGGTTGATTCCCTACCCGGCTCCCGGACCTCAGGGACCTCACCTTGGAGGGAAATCACCGTTTGGCTGAAGAAGTTTCAAAGTATCCTATTTCTCGTCCTATTTGTCCGGCATCAAGACTGCGCAAACGCACTCACCAGTCAAAAGTCCACGAGTGAGTCCACAGGGTCGATGAGACGTATTGCGTCATCGTGTCTTCTCCAAACACAGGCAGACCCGTGGACGTCGATATCTCACTCAGCCCTATACTTTCGTCTTCCGAACCAACCACTTTCTGCGCTCGGAGACGTCCGCGATGCAGGCACATCCAAGATTCCTTGGAACCAGACACTCTGCCGCATGCAGCTGCGCCTGAGTCCTGACAGGCTTCTGACCCCGCCCAGCTGTCGGCCCTGGCAGTGAATCATCGCCGCGCGACATCCTGGATGACTTTTCTGTTTGACAACTGACCTCCCCCTCGCTGACTCCAGCTGCAACCCCAACCCCAGCTCCAACGACGCCTTCCCATCTCAATAATCGCGCCCTGTGAGTTCTTTCTGTTGACAGCTTCGTCCTTGCCCCATCAAGGTAGAGCGGGACGCGGGCATGATGGCGTAACCGCTGACGATATAAAGTCTCAAAGTTGCTCCTTGTCGCCTCGCTCCTCCAACATCTCTCTTCTTTCAACTTTCCAGTTTTGTGATCGAGCTTCGTCTTCGAGCTGAAACTTGGATCTTCATATTCAATCCGACACCTTCATCATCGTCACCATCGCCAACTCGGATCCAGTTGTGCGAGACGCGCATTTTCGGACAAAACCAACCACACTCCAAAGCATCCACATAAAGCCTGTCACAATGTCCGGCACCGAGTTCATCTCTCATCTGGAACCTCCCGGCCGCGATCTTCAAACCTACAACCCCTCAAAACCGCCAACCCAGCAGCCGGCATCAGTTCCCAAACTCTTCATCGATGCCATGATGGTCCGCAAGGCTGTCTATGTTGACGAGCAAGGCGTTCCACTCGCCAACGAGGTCGATGCTGACGACGCCCGCTCGCACCATTGGGTTGTCTACGCCTCGGTCGGCACACGCAAGAAGTCAGCAAGCGAAGGCTCGCCAAACCAGAGTCCGCCTGGTGGTATCTCTGCCAGCCCCAACCCCGTTTCGTCCGCTTCAACCGCAACCCGCGTCGCAGTCGGTACAGTTCGTCTTGTCCCCCCACCACATTCACCCCACCCCACGCCAGGCTCCTCAAACCACACCGAACCCCCGGGGTCACGTCCTACTGGTCCACCACCAGGAAGCGCGCCGAAGGAACCCTACATCAAGCTGGGCCGTCTTGCTACGCTTCCCGCCTACCGCGGCCTCCATCTCTCCAACATCCTCGTTCGCACTTGTCTCGAATGGGCCACTACACATGCCACAACCATCCTGCCACCGCCTAGTGCCGCCGAGCGAGAAGAAGCCCGCATGCAAGGCCGTGAGATCGCTGATGTATGGAAGGGCCTCGTGCTCGTACATGCGCAAGACACTGTCGAGGGTCTCTGGAAACGACATGGATTTGTAAAAGATGAGGCGATGGGCGAGTGGTGGGAGGAGGACATCAAACACTTGGGGATGTGGCGAAGGCTTGATGTGAAGGAAAAGTGAAATGGGCAATATCAAGAAAGGGTGATCATGGACAGGAAACAACAGTAGTGGTGACGAAATTACGACGGTAAATGATGTTGATGATGGCCGGCTGCGGAGTATGGCTTCTTGATCACTATTTGCGCCTGGAATAGACATGGGGAGTCTGGTCTGCTTCTGACTTTGATTATTTTCAACGGCATTATATCCACAAAAAAGAAGGGCATTGGGGGTCGACCGGTGCTTCCAGAAAGTCTTGCTGGGTATAGGGGTTGCTCAAGCCAGCATTGAACGGTACTTCCCAGCCAAGACCTGGCTGTGGGAGAAGTATAGCTTGCTCGCTTTCAGGCAGAGAGAGAGAGGAAAGGGTAGGTAGATACATAGCAATTTGCAAAAACAGAGGTTTACCATTTTCTCCTCCACCTAGGTACCTCGGGTACTTTGGAATGTATTCCACGTTGGGAATTACCTAGTCATGAACGGATGAAGTATTGGGTATTGACCTTGTTTTGGTGAGTTTGGTGAGTGGTTTTCCGGTCAGATACTACCTGCCCAAGTGATGAGTTGGCAGTGTTGAGTCTGTTGACTCGCGATGGAGAAAGCGTTGATGGATTTCAGCCTCAGCTCGGCAGCACCGCTCCTCCCGCTGAGCCACGTCGACGCAGGCTCCACATGGCGCTAAACCAGCGCGCTAGTCCGCTTTCGGCAAGCGGAAGGATGCCTACACCTCTCTCACCTTCAGCTTCCATCCGGCCTCGACAACACTGGAACTTCCACTGCCACTTCTCCCTCCATCTTCAAAAATACCCAACAACAATTACGCACACAGCGCTATCACCAATCTACAGCTCGTTATTATGGCAGAACAGACGATTACCCGGTCTTTACAGCCAGCTATTGATCCTCCCGATATGCCTCAGGAAAAGGAACAGAGTGGAGACCGGCCAGGTTCACCAAACACAGTTGCTATTCCTGGTCACTCTTCTGAGCTGCTCCCTCGCTTACCGGAAAATGTAAAGGTCGAGAAATTGAGCCTCGACGGACTGCCCGCAGAATTGCAGATTGAGATCTTCAAGCAGGTAGGTTGATTTTCGCTGAGTGGCAGACTGACCGGAAGAGCTGGGGCATCAAATACGAACAACTCAACCCATTTCACCCACTCAAAAGAAATCGTTGATTTGAGAAAACCCCGAATCGAATTGCGGATGTCTCAATATTTGCTGCTATTCAATTCTTTTGAGTTTGGATGTTCACATCAACGCAGGTCCAACATCCGGCCGACTTGGTCAATGTATGTCTTGTCAGCAAGAAACTGCACCAGAACTGTCTCCCAGCGCTGTACCGTGACATTACCATCGACATCACCGACCGTGATGCCAGCAGACACACCGCCATGATGCTGGCCAGGGAGAACGATGGCCCGAACTATGTGAGGGCCTTGAACCTCATCTACCGGAGTGTGGAAAGCCGGACCGACGACGACAAGAACGACGACAATCTTCTCTATGCTCTTGAAGTCGCCATGTATGTCCTGGGTGGCATCCCCAAGGACAAGCTGCGGAGCTTCTCGTACGTCCCCATTTTCTTAATGTCCTGTTTCTGTCAGAACAGAGGTACCCTATCAATATATCATAGCCAGTCCGTCAGTTTGCTTGCCAAGCTCTACCATTTCAATGTCTTGCTGCAAACACGGCTGCTAAGATACGATGAGATGTACGATTTACCAGATGCGGTATTCGCTATTCAAGCTGTGGACTGGGGTTGATACGAAAATGCTAGACGAAGACATGTAAGGCAGTCTGCGGCAACAAAGCACAAATTGCAACAACTCGCCATTTCTATCTCAATTCATCATTATAGCTCTCTTGCTTTGGGCGCCTTATCTTTAACAGATCTCATGCTAACAAGCCCATTAGTTGGGATTCCACGACGTTACTCTCCACCAAATTGTTCTTTCTCTTGTTCAAGAAGCAGTCAAACCTCAAGCACATCGAGCTGAGCCCGGTATTGCATGAACCGAGTTTGCGGCTGGTGGACGAGTTCTTGAAGTATCCCTCCCACGCCAAAGCAGTCCGAAACATTACCTCAATCAATATTGTGCCTGAGTGCACAGATTGCCTTGATCTTGCGCAGGCTGTGCTGTCACGCGCCATCAACCCCATCAATCGATTCGGACTCTCGATAGCAAACATTGATGCGGTCGTGGCTCCAGCAGCCATTAACCCCACTGGCCAAGTTGGCGACATTGTCTTTAGTTCGATCTTCAAACATCGATCAAACCCGACATTTGCTCCGATGATGCTGAGCTCCCTCTATTTGGAGAAGGTGGACCTCTCGTACTGCAAGTCGACGTGGTGCACGGCCATGTCCTTTGGAAAACTCAAGACTTTGCAACTGAGGGAGTGCATCCGACCAGATCTGCTCCTCGACGCGTTACTGTTTCCGCTCCATGGCGTCGCGGCCGAGCTCAAGCACTTCAATTTCTTCCATTCCGAAGCCTTGGGTGAACGTCTCATCATTCCAGCAATAGACCGCTTCCTGGGTTCATTCACCGGCTTGATGACGTTACAGCTTCGCGTCGTCAATGATGGCACGTTGCCCACTATCGCTACTCTTGCCCGGCATGCGGAGACGCTAGAGACGCTGTATCTGTCGACGTGGATCTACATGGGCAAGTACAAGAGCTGGGCAGAGGCTGATCAGCTAGCGCGGCTGTTCAAGGACATGAAGAACTTGAAGGAGCTTGCGATGCCGTTCCATCAGCTGCCCCTCGCGTTGGATCCATGGGGCACATACAACTTCAGGACCATCGCTCTGGTAAGTTTTCAAGTCGCTCTTAGTGTCGAATTTGTCGCCTGTCTCCCTTTCTGGTCGCATTTGCTGAACAACCGGTATAGCCCGCTATCGCCGACCACCTCCCAAGTCTCGTTACCCTCAACCCACTCAACTGGCCCAAATGCCAAACCGCCGCGCTTGGCCTCCCCCTGAAAACATACAAGGCCAGCATGCGCAACATTGCCACGGTAATCTTCCAAGATATCCAAGACCATCTCCCCGAAGGTACCGAGTCGAAGCTCAAACTTGTCGTCTTTGGCGAAGATGACAGCTTTGAAAAGTACACGAGCCACCTTGCTGGGCTGGTCGAGGCCAGCAGAAATGATCTGAGACGCATGATGTTCTTGAAGGTACAAGGGAAAGAGCACTACGACGATTTGGACGACAATGTTGTGGCGGTGAAGATCCGCGAGGAGCAGGTTAAGCGACTGGGACTGCCGTGTGAGACTCTGGCGTGCGATTTCAAGTACATGATGCCTGGACCCAACGTCATGGATTGAGCGGAGCGACGATGGATTTATAAAGGGCAAAAAGAGCGTGGCGTAATGGGCAATGCGGAGAATGGTACATTATTGCGCGTGCGTCTATTCAGCGGGTCGATGGTTTGGATGATACCCTGGCAAGGATATAGCAGGAATACTTCTCGATACAGACTGGACATACTGGCTCTGGCTCTGGCATGGCGTGATGGGGTTCTTTCGGCCTGTTTTTTCTGCTCTTTTGAACAGCAACAATGGGGCATGGAATGGATGGATTTCGGAAATGGTATATTCACTCGTATTCGATCACTACATAGCTCCATTCTCTTTCTAGTCGTTGGTTCAAAATCGCTGGATGATGGATAAGAATGAATTCTGTGAGTTAAAATTTGACAGTGACAACGAAGAGAATGCAGTGGCAGTCATTGAAGACTAAAATATATTCGGACTCCGAGATGCTGTTCCACCTCCGCGATTCGGGCGGGCGGGGATTCCAACGGAGAATTTATTTCCAAGGAGTTTGCGCTCTGCAAAAAAAGGAAACGTTCCAATAAACAAGCAGGCTTCGGAGTCCGCGACGGCTTGAAAGTCTCCTTATCGTTTCAGGAAGGTGGGCCAGGAAGCAAACGGTGTTTTGAAGGCCGTTCTCGAAATGTTCCAAAGGTAATTTAATCTGCTTCTATACTTGAACGCTTTTACCTTGCCGACACGATGCTTTTTGATCCTTCTTCTGCCCGCCTTATACAAGCGCAAGTCACCTGCCAGGGGGCTGTCTTCGTTCCTGAATAATAACCTGGGCGGTGAGGGGGTGGTTTTGAGTCAATTGGCCGATGGTTGACAGGAAGGGAGATATGAAGGTTCAGCTGAAGTGATGGGTGAGGACTGGAGCTGGAGCTGAAGGGAAGGTCGACTCGAGATGTAAGCGAAGCGAGAGACTAGCGCCATGGAACTATCTAATTATAGATGAGGAACATATCGCAAGATACTCCCGTACATGTTCGACCGAACTGTTTACACACGCAGGACATGATTATTTGAATGCAGCAGACTCACGCATAGAGTTCGAGACTCACGCCCATGTCTACTTTGAGATAGGGGCTTTACGGTCTCACTGATTTCCTAGAAACAAGTCATCTGCATTGCCCGAGTTGTGATGGAAGGGAACGTCTTCCCCCGTCCTTCGGCACGCACTGGTTGCACTGCCACCACAATATATGCGTCTAGATGGAGAGGGAGAGCGGCGACTGTCAGTCAGCAGTGAGCACACAGCACTCAACGCTGCACGTGCAAATGTGCCGCTGAGCTCCTTTGCCTGGGGCAGGCTGTCGCTCACAGTTGGAAGAGTTTGTTCCAGCTGCATGCTACCATACCTTACTCTACCGTACTTCTCTGTATAGAACCCGACCAAGTCGTCCATCAGCAAGCTTAGGTTTTATGCTGCCTACCTACTCCCTTTCCCCCCCCCTTCCATGACCGCCTCCCCCATTGCCGCGGGATTGCTTTGCAGTCCGGACGACGTTAAAATAGCAACTTATTACACGCTCGCGCTTTTTCATTTTTGGTGATCCTTTCAGCCCCACCAAATCCGCGAGGCGACCTGCTCCAGGTCCCAGTCCAGTCCCAGAGTCCCAGTGCGTTTAGAGTACGGCTACTGTACTTCGCGACAGACAATCCTGTTTGCCTCCTGAAAGCAATGAAATCCAAAGCCAAGCTGCCCTGGTCCTCAAAGTCGAACAAGTCTCAGGCGTCGGTCGCCAGCAGCTCTGAACCGATATCTTCTTCTTCTTCGCCCTTACCTCCTCCTCCTTCTCAACAGCAGCAGCCCGCAGGTCAGAAATCCTCTCCGCAGCAATTGACAGGGTCCGTCGTCCGTAAGCTGAACCTGACCACCACAGAACATCGCGACCTCCCGCACCAGTACAGACCCGTCGACCCGTCCCAATTCTCCCCGCAGAGCGCAGCTTCACCCTCGACTGTCTCGCCCAGCCAGCGCCAGTCCCTGAGCACGCCTGTCAACCGACCCCCGATCGACGTCGCTTCCTCTGTCCACGGCGGAGGATACCAGCCGCAGGTCGTAGAGACATCCCCTCAAGAGCATCAATTGTATACCCAACAGGCAGCGGCGGCGGGACGGCCTCAAGAGACGAAAAAGACCGGACTGAGGAACAGGCTGGGTTTTGGGCACGCATCGAAAGAGAGCACCGACCAGTCTCTGGCAAAGCCGCTGGGTAGAACTGTCTCGCTGAGGAAGAAAGAATCCCCAATCGCAAACAGATACGGCGCAGACGTGCCAGTGGGACAGTGGACTGCTCGAAAAGCATCAACATCTGGACTGCTGCCGTCAAACGAGGAAGACGAGGACGCCAACTACGACCAGCAGTACGACCAGCAGTACGACCAGCAAGGCCCACAGCCCCCGCCGAAGGAGGTTCCCATTCCTCAAGCTTACCAGCAACATCCTCAGCAGCCCCAAGCCTACTATCCTCCTCCTCCTGGACTTCGTCGTTCCGACACCGGGAGCACTGCGGGGACGCTTCTCACCCAAGGACTTCCTGAGCAATACGCCCAGAGCGGCCAGGAACAGCAGCACTATCCTCAAGGGGATTCGCACAGTCTACTGCCACAACAGCCACCGCCTCAGTATCAGTACCAGGTCGAGCAGCCTCAGAATTATCAGCAGCAGCAGCTTCAGCAACATCCCCAACAACAGCAGTATCAGGCCTTCCAGACTCCTCAAGGCCCGCCTCCTCACGGAATAAGTAACCCACCGACGCCCCTGCTCCAGCACGCTCCGGATAACGCTGCGAGGTACTCCTATTATCAACAGCATCCGCCTCAGGATCCTCGTGCCGCACAGCAGGGACAGCTTCAGGATCACCAATACCGTCCAGTGTCGCGAGAGAGCATTCCCCAACAGCCGCAGATAGAATTGCAGCACCCTCAAGCGAGCCGTGTTGCTCAGTCTCAGCAGACACAGCAGTCCCAGAATCCTCTGCATCTGCAAACTCCCCGACCATCATCCCAGCAGCAGTTATACCCCCCTTCCCCAATCTCCCAATCGCATCAGTTCGACCAGGAGTTGACCAGCAAGCAACAACAGCAAAGCGGATTGCAAGGTGAATCTTCCCCCAGCACCGCCATGCCTCCCCCGGGAAAGAGCATGAGGTCCGTTGATTTGGGCAAGGGCGATATGCGCGGGCCCCCTCGCGAATCAAGCTTGCACGGCCAACAAGCTGGAATGGCAGCGTTTGGTTCTAACGTTGTTCCTCCAGGTCCACAAGGGCAGCCGTATCGTGGACAAGGCCAGCAAGACGTGGAGATGGGAAGGAATACCCCGACCAATGAGATGAGTGAAGATGACACGCAGTACGAGAAGTTGCAGAAGGAGTACAAGGAGCTTCGTGAGTTTTTTTGGGTCTCCGTCTTCTGACATGCAATGACTGACGGCTCGCAGGTGACAAGTACCAAAAAGTAAAGAAATACTACTTTGAAAAGGAGTCTCAAGTACATTCGTTGCAGAATACCATCGCTCACCAGCGCATGTCCTTCTCGCGCACCTCCCTCGACGACTCGGAGTACGCAGCCCGCTTCTCCCGCCTCGACGGCCTCATCTCCCAGCTCAGCTTCTCCATTCGCAAGTCGTGGAAAGCCATCCCCAACTGGCTGCAAATGGGCGTTAACAAAGACGCAATCATAACGGGGAAGCAGGAAATGACCGTCGTCGGCCGTGCTGTCATCGCAAAGTGGCTGCACGACGAGATATTTGAAAAGTACTTCCACCCCGATCTCGAGCCTACCCTCGCGATGAACCTGCGCCAGATCCAGCGCGATATCCGACGCTGCGCACCGCCGTGCCAGAACGGCGAGGAGGAGGAAGCGCTGTCGGCGAAGGTCATCGCATGGCGGCTCGCGACGCTAGAAGGGCTGCAGGAGCATTTCAAGGGCCAAACACCCAGCGAGAACCGCAGGCTTTTGCTCGAAAGCTTGAACGAGAGACTCATCAAACACGTCAGTCAGTATCTGCAGGAACCCGCGCCGCCAGATCTCAGCGGCGGCGTGTTTATGATTGTTGAGCTTGCGATCAACATCGCCATCCATGTCCCGCTCGAGAGCAGAGATGTGTGCGTTGAGTATTATTACCCAGGGCAGATTCTGCAGCCGGATGTCATGAAGGTGGAGGGAGGGCCGATCCCACCGCTGAAAGAGCCCATGATGTTGGAAATGGGCTCGAGTGACGGCGGCGGCGACCGAGGCGGCATGCCAGCCGACCGAGCCAGTCTGAAGAGCATGGGCAGCGACTTGAAAGATAACATGGACGGCGCAGAGAACGGAGCCCTCCAAGGAAACCAGCAACAAGCGCAGCAGCAACAACAGGCTCAACAAGCCCAACAACAGCAATTGCTAAGAGACCAGCAACAACAGCAAGAACCAAAGAAAAAAGGCGGAATGCTCAGCGGGCTCATGGGCGGCGTTTCGTCCTCCGGCAGCGCGAGCAGGAAAGCAGCGCCCTCGCAATCGCAACCGGCTCAACAGCAGCAGCAGCAGAAATTGGGGCAAGGGGGCAGTCAGACGAGCTTGACGCAGCAGCAGCAACCTCCGCCTGGCAGCGCGGGTAGGGATGAAGGTTCTGCTGGCGGTGCTGGTGGGGGAGGACCGCAGAGAGTGAGGATGGCGGCGTTTTTGGGGGTTAGGATTCGTGGGAAGAGTGTTTTGGTCAAGGCGGCCGTTTTTGGGATGTAGGGAGGTGGGCTTTTATGAGGATCTTTCTGTTTGTAAACCTTTTCCAATTCTGGTGAGGTGCGCTGGGATGGCGATAGGGTGAGGCGAGGTGAGGTCTGATTAGGTTTCTGGGGATATGGATGGGAAATGAATGAAATTGTGGCAACTGGGGTGAGGTAGCTTTGGAACTAGGACTTAGCAGGGCTCTCGGGCACGGGGTTCCTCACCCTTCTGTCTCTCTTCTCCTCTCTTTCGTAAAAAGAGGAGGGAGAAAACTGTATAGTGGTCAGAGTGACGAGTTTAGCGGGGGAAAGCCGCACGTCGTATATGTAGTTGTTTTTTCATTGCCACATGTCCAATTCCTCCGATATCCCAATGCTGTTGACAGGATTCCGTCTTCTCGTCGTTAGTGGGAGATTCGGGGGGATTGACGTTCTTCAATAATTCCTCCCTCATTCAAGAAAGGCTAAAATGAAAGGAGAAGGAGCGAAGAGTGTTTCTTTTCCTCTTGAGTCTACGACATGATGTCGATTCTCCCGCGAGGTAGTGGTGATAATGCATAGTAGGTAACGAAGGAAAAAGGCAATATCAGAGAAAAAGATATCGATTACATATTACACACGCTCAATTTGGTATCTAGCAGGACCAGCACGCAACTATACAGCGATCGATGACGCGATCCACACCCTCAGCATTAAGAGTCGACAGAACGCTCAGCATCGCCGCCAAATTGAAGAAAGTAGAGAAAGGAGTCCGCTCAAACTTGGCCAGCCCAATGGTGCAATGCAGTCTTATTACCAACCCTCGCCAATGCTTCTTGATCATTACCACTTCCCATCCCACCACCCATGACCAAGGAAACTCCTGTACAGAAAAATGAGAAATGGCTGCTGCAACTGTACACGGACACCCTCATCCATAATAATGATACATTACAACGTCCCCGCAGCCTCAACGGCAACTCCACTTGCGTTTATCCAGTTCCCAGTCCGATGCTACTAAAAAGATAAAGAAACGGAGGGGAAAGAAAAGATATTTACTGCGTCTTGACGACCTTGGGCGGCGGCAGCTCGAGCTCGGTGCCGAAGATGCGATCCCAGAAGCGGCTGGTGACGCCGAATCCGTTTTCAAAGTCGGCGAAGTGGTGCTGGAGGTGGTATTTCTTGAGTTCGCGCCAGTAGGCTGGGAGACTGGAGGGACGAGTTGTATTAATGAATATTCTTGGACAAAACATCGAACATGCAGCAGCAGCATATTTTCACGGGGCGAAGCGGGGATGAGAAAGTGATATAACTCACGTCTTGTGATGCAGGAAATAATGCGTCTCGTCGTAGCAGATGTAGCCGAAGATACCACCGCAGTAGACGGCGACGGCGGCGTACCAGTTGTAGAAGAAGATGGTATGAGCGAGCTTCCAGAAGGGGGCGGCGAGCACGACAAAGAGGGTCGGGGGCATGACGAGGCGGTATTTGTCCATGGGGAGATAGTGATGGATGCCGTGAAGGAGGAAATGAGCGGTGATGCCGACGCGGTTGTCTGGGAGGTAGCTTTTGGGTGGTGATGTTAGGATCGTTGTGGCGAAAAAAGGGGTCTGATGGGTTAGTTAGAGAGACAGAAGAAGGACTTACTGGTCGACGTGGAAGAGACACCTATGGAGTCCGTATTCTACGAGCGTCCAGATGCAGAGTCCAAGGGTCCAATACAGCGACAGTTGCAAAGTCGAGCCCAGCCCCTGGCGTGCGAGATACGTCCCATACGTGACCGGCGGCAACCACACCACCGGCACAACCCACCACGGCGTCTTACTGAGCGGCTCCAAAAAGTTGCCAAACAGCGGCGCCGAATCCCCTCCCTTGTAATGTCTCGGCCTATGCACTTGCTGCAGATAGAACTCTTTGCTGAAATTCCCCCTCCACACCTGCATGAACAGCGGCTTGCTCAGATCCAAGAACTTGTGCGTGCGGAAGTCGGTGTTCGCATCCGTGTCTTTGGACAAATCTTCTTCTCCTGACAGACCAGTGGTCTCGTAGACCGGCTTCCCATTCGCGGCAGCAACACCATTGGCGGATCCGTTCTGCTTCAGCTCGCGCATGCCCTCGCTCGACGGCGGCAGCGGCACAATCTCATCTGGATGCTCACTCTTAACCGCGGTCTTGAGCACGGAATCCGTAGCCACGAAGCCTACGAGCGAGTCCTCGAGGATCTCATACGCGGCTTCAGAATGTGTGTGCGAGATTTCATCTTTCAGGATTTCCGTCACGTCTTTGCCTCCGTACTCGAGGATCAGGTCGCCGCCGCCCGGGTGGTCGTCGAGGAAGTCTGTCACGTCGAAGACTTTGGTGCCGATTGTGACGTAGCAGGCGGACTTTGTGTTCTTCGCGGCGACCTCGCTCTGCGGGATTGTGGGGAGATTGCGGCCTGGCATCCTTTTTTTTTTGTTTGCGGGAGAGGTTGTTGATGGACGGGGGTGGCGAAGAGGGAGGGAGGAGGTTTGGATTAGAGCGCAGGCTCTCGAGGCGTGAGGGTAGGCGTAGGATTCCAATGGTCTGCTATTTTGGAGAAAAGAACATGAAAAGCTAGCGAAACTTGAAGGGAGGTGGAGTATAGAAGTCGGTCGCAATCTGGTGAGGGTCAGGTCATGGATGGAGATTATGAGGCGCGGCGCGGAGCGGATCTCAGCGGACCGAGTCGCGCCAAGTCGGCGACCTCTCCACGTGCACGTGCCTGCCCCTGTCGGTCCCCTTTCCTTTGTCAACGACCGAAGAGGGGGCTGTCAACATCTCCATCAATTCTCGAATCCCAAACTCTTTTTCACATTCTTTTCGACCGGTTGATCATGGTCGCCAAGTATCGCGCCCGGTGGTATATTGCAGCTCCGTAAGAATCAGATTCAGTAATGTTTCAATGAGTTCATCACCATGACCAAACCCCAGAAAATCCATCCTGGTATATCCCCCAACCTTGTGTACAAAACTCCCAAGCACCAGCCCCATAAGCATCACATAAAAGCGTCTCCACCCCAATCCTACAACTACTGACCAAAGACCATCCCCCTCATCCCCTCATCACAAAGCCCCTCCCAGTTTAACCACTCCCCCTTATCCGTCCACGCCCCACCTGCCTCCTTAATCCCAGGCCTCTGCCTGAACTCCTCCAGTGTTCCTACATCATTCGCATCCCCAGTCACTTCCCTTGCATTCTCCAGCAACTGCTTCGCCTCTGCCTGCATCCACACCCTTGACCACAACGCCTCGCGATTGTTTTTGCCACCGTTGTGGTGGATCATGACCGGGATAGTTCCGAGACAAAGATGCGTGTAGAGCGAAAGCTGCTCCCAGTTCGGGAACGGAGTGGCAGACTGGTCAGCGGAGTTGGTGTCGATGGAGCTTCTCGTGATGTCCGATGGGAGTTGCTCAGGGAGCGAGAGCTTGCAGTCGAAGATCTTGCGGTTCGGTTTAACCTGCGCTTTCAAAGTTCTAGGATCCGTGTAGTTGAGCCAGTTGGCGTCGCGCCCGATATCCGAGTTCATGGTCTGGTGGCCCAAGTCCGAGAAGTAGTCGAGCCCGATTCCGAATTCGTAATTGAGGTTCAAGGGCTGGTCGAAGGGTTCGTGGGTGATTGACGGATTGAGTATATCATCAATATAAGTCCCCTCGATTACGTTGGAAGCAGGTTTAGCCGCTCTTTCGGGATGAAGCAGATTTTGCACGCGACTGGTGTGTTTGAGCCGGAGTGTTTCGCGCATGTATTCTTGGTGGCCGAAGATGATGGCAAAGATGGCTTGGTCGGAGCCGTTGTATATGGGTTTCTCCTCGTTTCTCTCTGCCATGTGGTTCGCTCGCCTAAAAACGGCTCGCATGGATGCGACGGTGCCCATGATGTAGCCCGAGTTGACAAAGCGCTGTCTTGCGCTAAAGTACATGTTGTGGCCTATGACGGTGTCTGTGTCGGCATTGTAAATGTCCATTGGGATGGGAGACTCGGGAACTGGGTAGCAACCCAGGCTCCAGAGTGCATTCGGGGCGCAGCGCTTCCCTGCGCCGAAGATGACCTTCTGGCGAATGTTTTCGGCATCATACGCTCCACCAAGCCTTGATTTCAGCCGGGCATTTGCTTCGCGATTGATGCGATGGTAGCGTTCAATGAGTACATCAGGACCGAGCTGGAACCATATGTCGTACGCGTCGACCATAAGCACAAGCTCGTCATCATGCTCGGGACCTAGCGGCTGCAGGTATTCCAGGACTTTTGATATTTTCGCCAGATGGCTGCCCCCACCGAGGGACTTTCCGTCGCTTTCATTCTCGTGCCAGGATAGGATGATCGGCGAAGGGTATCGAAGAACTGAAGTCGTCAAGATGGTTTTGCAGAGATTCGGATCGCGATGGGTTGCTGGTAGCAAAAAGTGCAGCTTTGTTCCATTCGCAGGCAATCGATCGTCGTCGGTGAGACTATGCTCAAAAGTAGGATTGATGAGTGATGCGCTCTGGGAACAATATTTAGCATTTTTTCTCAAGTGTGGCCGTCATAAGGTCCTCTGACCTACCGGCTCAAAAAAGACGCTCAGGAATAAACAGAACAGAACTATAGCGGAGACGGCAAGGAAGATTGCACTTCGGCGATCCGTCCCTGGAAATCGCCGAGTCTGATACATGGCAATGGAGATGCTCAGTGCAGGCAAGATCAGAAGAAGTGATAGACCTTCCTATATGTGACCGAGAGATATGACAAACGAATGATCTGTGGCACGTCGTAGCAAGCTACAAGTAGCAGGTCGGATCGAAAAAGAAAAAGGGGGAGGAGTACGAAGTAGTAATCGTGAAATCAACCCGCTTATAGGAAGCAGAAAAGAAGGACCTCTGACTTTTGGCAGAAAATAGGTAGCGAGCGCATTAAGAAGAGCGGGAGCAAATGTTGAGTACTACAAAAAGCAGGATGAGGTTCTTCGCCGTCCATATAAGTAAACAACAAGGTGCAACTGTGCACAACTACGAGGTACGGGGTCCGATTCAGCATCAAAGGCCCGAAAAGGCATGCATGTTTCCATCGGACCGATCGTGTAGCTTAGACCTACCATGATCTAGTAGTTAGGTGCACTGATAACCTTGGTCAATAGAAGATGGGATTCATAGGTAGCGAGAAATTGAGAATGCTCACCAATTCACGCCTAAATATAACGCTAAGTGTGGGCCATCCGCTCTAGGTACTGCAGGCCAAGGTGCCAATTCCCCGTACTTTATCCGCACTGCCACCAGGGTTCGTCATCACCCCTGACGTGGCATGAAGGCGAAGTTGGGTAGAACGGCAAGGAAAAAGAGAAGAGTGCATGATTTTTGCAGTGGTATGTTTCATCAGGTGTTGAAGTTGTAGAGAGAGGCTGCCACAGCTGCCACAGCTGCGGTCAATTGCATGACGACACATGCGGTAGCTTGCCAAGGTCCTCGACTGCGGAGAGATTGTGGCCAATTGGAGAATCCGAATTCGACGGTAAAGAAGAACCTAAACCTAATCGTGTCTGACTGCCAATGTTGCAAGGCTGAAGTCGCCGGACACCATACCGCCGTACCTACTAGGACCAAGGTACGCTTGTAGGAGATGCGTGGCAGCAGACTGGTTGGCGAAGGCAGCCTTCACGAAAGAGCTCGAGACAAAACGAACAAGACAACCAAGCGAGATCGGTTCGAAAAGGTATGCGTGTCCATAGGGGCTGGGGGTGGCAGCGCAAATAAACACGAAAACAGAAATCGCCCAGAGGGAAAAGGTGGGATCAAGACACTCGACATAGAAAGTACATACTGATCTGACCGTTTGGCTATTTTGCGAGTCGCGACCGGCGTGAACTTTGTGTCGAATGTCAGGGGTATTTACAGAGTCGAAATATTATGAAGAGAATTGTGCCACCCCTAATGCGCTTCGGCAGACAAGATTTCCGTTCGCGTTCTGGTCTCTTGATGGCCCTTGCATCTGTGGAGGCGGCTCAAATGCTTCTTGAACCCCACTCGGTCTCCAACCACATCGTCAGCGGCTCTCTGAAAGTGAGTAAGAAGACTGGTACTTACGTGATGCAGCGTACCGAAGGCATAAGCATCCACAAATGGTTGCGCTAAATGCGACAGCAAAATTGCTCCGCGGAGCTGCAGTCCAGCGACACCTGTTGGCATGTCTTCCCTTCCAGCCGTAGATATCAAAGTCGAGAGTGCATGCATCGATACGATGAAAAGGATTGATGTGATACTAAACTCGGCAGAGACAGGTCGGAAAAGATTAGTCGTTGAACACTCTCCTGATTTTTTTCTATTGCTGGAAGTGCTGAGGCAGGGGAACAGCTTACAATCCTGGTGCTTTCCTCTTGCGGATTGCAAGCAACACCAAAAGCGGCGGCTTTACGATGCTTTCGAGCATGTTGAACGCCACATACGGGTGCCTGAATGTGGAGGTGTCAGCATGTCGTGTTCGGGCTTGGAGAACCTAGGAAAAAAGCGACCGGGTATGTACGAACCTCCAGATCCCACTGCTGACATCGAGTACGCAGATCAAAGCACTCCGTACTGCATTTCTTCTCCATCGAAGCACTTGTTTCAGGAATCGGGAGTCACCTACTCCTCTCGTACCGACGTCTGCGAAACTTGCAACTTGTATTTTCATGTCCCATCCCATTTTGATGAGCCATCTGGTTATGAACGTGTCGTCTCCGCTGTCTAGCAAGTACCGGTACATCCAGAAGTCATGTGTGAACGCATGTAAGAAGGCCGGATCTTTTAGGATCGAAGAACGATATACTGCAGTGCGACCAGACAAGCAAGTCACGCCACCGTCCAGAAAGTTGCTGGCAGATATCTGGCGATTGCGACGCACAATACGGCGGGACGCCAGGTGATGGTAGATACTCCAATCTGCCCGAGCTTCGGTGCTAGATTTGGTGGGAGCGGAGGGGAAGGGAGGAATGATGTATTGTCGTGTACCAATGCCGCCAACTCTCGGATCCTCGAATGGCGCGAGTGCGTGACGAAGAAATGAGGGTGACCAAACAACGTCGTCGTCAACGAGGACGGTGAATTTGCCGGTTGTGTGAAGGATGCCATGGGCAAGTTGCTTGCGTTTGGAAGGAAAAGAGAGAGCATAGATGGTTATAGAGGGGAACGAGACGTCTGCGGAGGCCAATAAAGATCTTGTGTGGTTCAGCTGGGACTGGATGGTTACGATTATGATTTCATAAGGAGAATTTGCAAGTAAGGAGCGAAGATTGATAGGGAAAAAATCATCCGGGTCGATCGTTGGAATGACGATGGAGACATCGCCAGGAGTATATGACGGGCTGAGCGGTAAATGCGTTACTTGCAGCTGATGAGCTAGAATCCTTGACAGACAGGTACGAAGCAATCGATAGATCCTTGACGAGAGGTATGAGCAGAAGATCTTTCAGCGTAAGATGGCGAGACTTTACATGAGGAGAAGCAGAGGAGAAACCATCATCAAGTTGGCCAGGACACAGCGAGAAAAGGGATTCCGAGGACATCTCGTGAAATGAAAGCGGTGGTGGCATTTTTGGAGAAAATTCAGGAATCAAGATTACATGTACACAAGGAGAGAAGGCTTGTCTGAAGAGAGAGGACAAGATCCAGAAAGATTTGAAAGTCGAGACATCAGGTTAGAGGTGTATCGTAGCCTGAAGGGCGTTGCACGACAGGAGTATGCGATGTTTCTGGTTTTGAGGGCTCACAGGGAAGCCAAACGGAAGCCACTCTCTGAGTGTGTGTCCGTGGTGTGTCCGCAGTGTCCGAATAGGATGAGTTTACCTCCTCATTTCCTAAGATAGCAATCGGAGGCTCACAGTTCGAAGCTTCGTGTGACGGGGACCTTCGATGGCCAAAGACATCCAGCACACCCACAGGGCCCGAAGACGATTTAGTCCTCCCCATCCATAAATCAGAGTGTGTCTACAGTGAGTAAATCAAAATGTAGGTAGGCTTTTCAAAAGCAATTCATTTACCATTCGCTCGTGCTGGGCTCCCGATGTCGTTCGCGGACGGGTGTGGAGGAGTTGGTGACAAGTTGCTGGAGTTCTCGAAAATGCGTGCAACAACGGCCGTGCGTGTTTCACGTGACCGTTCGAGCACATGACATTATATTTGATGAAGCTCAAACCTTCAGAGAGTACCTTGGAACCTATTGTACCGAACTAAACATGGGGCAATTGTATTAGAATATGTCCATGTACACTTTCACAGGCAATGTTTCCACGAAGAGCCACTTCATATTCAAAATCAGCTTCGGTTAAGAGTCTAGAAACTGGAGAGTTCATCAAGCTGATTCCTGATCAGATGGATAGACCAATTCAGAAGATCTCGGCATGAACATGACCGCACTGCTATACCGCAAAACCGTTGCGTACATTCAATGTACTCAAGAAAAGGGGCTAGGAGAGTGTAAGAGCACGTGATCAGTTCAAATCAATATCTTCGATATACACAGACAGCAGTTTTGCTTGATATGAAGGAGAAAGCCCATTCCGGCTGGCTTGTGCGCTCACTACGTGCTCGATCTAAGACTATCCAGCTTCAGGAGGTCGTCTTTTTGAATGGATACCAGGTAGACATGTCAATGGAGACGGGATGTAGAAATGAACTGCTTCCCTTCAATCCCAACGCCACGAAAGCGAGATGAATGATGATTATCAGAATACCTCAGCAAAAAGTGGCTACTCCTCCAAATGGATTTATAAGGCTGGTCATGCTTGGAACACACCGACGGATGTCCGGCGGACTGATCATGTTCGGAGCGTCGGAGCCTCGGCCATGTCATGACTTTCTTTCTGCGGCTTCTGTCATCACGGATCTATTCCCGGCCTTTGGCTTCCCCCTCCACCTCCACCTCCACTTCAGCCCGGCATGCCGCACAATATACCCTTGACATAGCGCATCCTTGACATCCCCCACATTTTCTTCCTTCACTTCTTCCACCTCCCTCCACCATCATCACTACTTTCTACCCATGATCGTGCGATAACCACCTTCGCGACTCCGTCTCCGCAGCCGCCGCCATGACCTCGAATCTCCCCGCCCACGCCTCGCCCTCCATTCGCGCCATATACCCACCTCGAGCCCAAAGAGCAATATCAGACTATGATCTGAAATTCCCCACATCTTCAGACGGATTGCCACCAGAACACCAGCACCATTCCGCCGCACCGCCCATAATCTCCCCCGCCTTTACTCCGCCGTCCACCCCCGGCACCGGCGCTGCTACGCCCCACCGCTCCATTCCTGTAGATACCTCCCTAGACCTCAATGTTCCTCCGTCAAATGGCAGCCTCGTCGAGACTCTTCCGGAAGTCGAGTGTGTGGTGCGAGCGCGGATACCGACCACAACCGGGCAAGAGATGTTTCTGCACCTATATCACAACAACGCCGATAACAAGGAGCATCTCGCAATCGTGTTTGGAAACACCATCCGCAGTCGGAGCCTAGACGATGTAAAAGAAGGCGAAACCGAAATGGACCGTATGATCAGGGGCGCATATGTTGGACGTCTGCACCCAGGGCGAACGAGTAGTCGGGTGGAGCAGCTGAGAGCGGAAGCTGGCGTCTCTTCTACCCCAAGCAGTAGCTCAAGTCTGAGTCCAGTACCGGAGGATGCTCAAGCAGACAACAGTGTTCAGGAGTCAAAAGCACCACTTGTGAGGATACACTCGGAGTGCTACACTGGGGAGACTGTCTGGTCTGCTCGCTGCGACTGTGGCGAACAATTGGACGAAGCCGCTAGGCTGATGTCTCTATCCTCCCCATCCAATACTTCAGGAGGTGTAATCATCTATCTACGGCAAGAAGGGCGCGGCATAGGCTTAGGAGAAAAGCTGAAAGCGTACAACCTGCAAGATTTAGGAAGTGATACATATGAAGCCAACCTCCTCCTCAGGCACCCGGCAGACGCCCGAAGCTATGGGTTGGCGACTGCTATGCTAGTAGACTTGGGCTTGGGTGGGGAGCGGGGAATCAGACTTCTGACGAATAACCCTGACAAGGTCAGGGCAGTCGAAGGTCCCAATAGAGAAGTCGTCGTCAAAGAGCGTGTGGCTATGGTTCCTCTAGCCTGGACTTCAGGTGGGAAGAAGGGTGTGAAGAGCGAAGAGGTCGAAAAGTACCTCAGCACCAAGGTATGTGATTATCAAGTCAATTTTGGTTGCATCCATATTCTAACGACATGCAGATCGAAAAGTTCAAGCATATGTTGAGCCAATGATTGATTGTAAATGGCTATTCTTCTATGGACGGAGTGGGACCGGAGTGGATGACTGTATACGATTGCATTGCAGGTTTGGTTGGCATTTGGAAAGCGAACTTCAGCTGACCTTCAATGGCGTTTTTCTGCGATGAAGGAGGGGCAATTGTGGGCGAAGACACAACACTGGCATACGCAGACTCGCGGTCCGTAAATACCTATGCTTCGAATCCACGATATCTCTGGTCTACAGCCCGCCATCAGAGGGCAATTTTCAGGGGCTCAGCAGTGCACTCTGAACACGTGATACAGACCTCTCATCTTAGGTACCTAACTCAGTAGCCCACTGCCCGGTCATTTGGTACGTTTCGGCTTCGACCCTTCCCCATGCCATACATGGGTATGTTGGAAGGGCGTAACCATCTACTGCAGTTAGCTTCTCTCGTCCTGAGAAATCTTCGCCCCAACATTAAGGTATGTAGCTTCACAATTGGACAACACAGTAAGTGTACACCACTCTTGCATTCCACACTCTTCTAGCTAGAACAAAATATGTACAGCATTGTTTATAGGGATATAGAAATTAAAGTCCGACTACGCGCTCTTCAGGAAATCTAAGAAGCAGGCGCGGCAGCAGGCATGGTATAAACAAACGACATCATCCCCATGATATCAGCGCTGCCCTCCATATCCATACCTTCATGGCTCTCACCAGCCGGCTCATCGTGCGCGCCAGCCGGTCCATCCCTCTTCATCATACCGCCGTGCGAGTGTCCGGCCTCGGCGTCGCCCTCGGGCGTCACCCTCAACGGGTGCTTGGCCAGGTCGTACATGCTCTCGATGCGGATCATGTCGCCCTTCTTCAGCGGCACGTTCTGGGGGCACAGCGTCATATCCTTGATGGCGGAGCCGTCGGCGTTGTAGACGGCGTTGGAGCGGCAGGCCTCCTTGCCGTTGACGTGCAGCGCCATGTAGTCGCCGCCCGGGTGGATGTGGCCGCGGACCCAGATGAGCTCCGTGTCGGCGAGGATGGGGACTTCGGCGCCCATGGTGATGGCGGGGCCGCTGGCGTCGAGCTTGGGCGCCTTGACGCCGCAGCCGGACACCGTGTTGAGCGAGTAGCCGGCGTCGGAGCCCTGGATGCCCGGGAGGTACTCGATTTCAAGCTTGATGAGGAGGTCCTTGGGGATGTTTTCGTAGTTGACTACGTCCCACTGCATCATGACGTTGTCGGTGGAGCGCATGTGGAAGCCGGTGACCAGGCTGCTGCTCGCGTTGTTCTGCGAGGTGTAGAGGGTTTCGGTAGAGCCAGAGTCCTCGCCGCGGCCGACGAACGAGGCGATGGGCATGGACATTTCGGTCGTGCGGTCCTTGCTGAAACACATTCCGATGGGCGTCTTGACTTGCTTGCCCGTCATGGTCTCGAAGTGGTGGATGTAGAGCTTGTCCGGGGTGGTCTCGACGCCGTCCATGTCGGTGATGGCGAGACGGGCGGCGAGGATGGTGCAGCCGGGAGCGGCGCAGACGTTCTGGATACGGCGGATACCAGCCTGGCCCTTAGCATCCATAGACATGCTCTCGAGCGCGGGCTTCGCGTCGTCCTTGCTGACGATTTTGAGAGGACCCCAGAGCTGGGTCTCACGCTTCGCCTTGGGGTTGTACTTTGGTGTTTCGACCGTCTTCTTCACCATTGGCATGTTGAGGCCGGCGCCCAGGGCGGAGAGACCGCCTTGGGGGAGAGCGATGCACTCCGTGGCCGCGGCCAGGAGAGCAAGAGAAAGATCGAGACGCATAGTTGCGGATGAGGGGGAAACGAATGTGAGTGAGAAAAGAGCGACGAACGGCGAGACAAGTGAACGTGGAAAAGAAGAGGGCAAGTGGGTATTAAAGAAGTTGAAAAGCACCCCTACGGCTTCCTCGGTACCCGACCACGAAGAGATAGATAGTGTGGTAAACAAGCCGGAAGGCAACTCGAAACGTCGATCGCGTGGTTCGGACCACGCCGTAGAACGACTGCAGCGAGGACGCCTGACTTGGTGGCCCAATCATTTTGATTGAGGTATGGGGAAAGCAATAAAGGAAGCGTCACAAACAGACAGGCCGGACAACAAAGGAGGCAAGAACTGGAATGGAGTTGCTGGTAGAGGTGGCAAAGGGGTCGTTTTGCATATATGTCGAACCCCTGACCGCCGAGACATTTAAACAACAGAGAAACCCCGACGTCCGCGAAAAAACACGGTAGATCGAACACGGGAGGAATGGAATGGAAGAACAAAGAAAACCAAGCTTCAAAAGAAGCTTTCTTGCCACGGCCGCAGGCATTCTCGATTATGTGCTGCAGTCATCTGGAAGACGACGCCAGCCATCGCGACTGGACAGTCTAGCCAATCGCGCTCCACTGCCGGGCGAGATCCGACTTGGGTCACGGCAATCTCAGGTGACCGAATCAATGGAGCCCTGAACAATATAACATGGGGTCACCTTCCAAGTGGTGTCACCAGAAAATATGTGATTCAAGCGTGGGAGTGCGTACGGAGGGCTCAATCCGGCTTCCCGGCGCTTCTTGGCCACAGACTTTAAAGTCTTGGTGAATCGATGTCCATTTAAAATGGAGCCCTGTTGATCGCTCTTGTGAACCCTTTGCAGCAAGTATCGCGGAGTGAAGGGCCTGGCTTGTTATCAGTAATTGATCGTTTTGACAGCGCCCAGCTACCGACTACCAGAGCCGCTGCAGCGACGGAAACAGCCAACTTTCAATATGCATTGAATTCGACATACCTGGCATTGTTTCATGCTAGGGCTCTAGATCATGGATTAGAACGTTATTAGTTGGCTGAAGGCACAACCGTCACACTCGTTTTTCTTGCCAACATCTTTCTAGATGTCTGCTCTGAGAGACAGAAGACGAGTTAGAAGACGAGTAGCCTTCGCGGCCGAAGATGACAGTCTACCACTGCATGTGAACCATTTAGCGAAGAGTTCTTGGGACAGCTTCATGAGTCTATGTTTTTACAACTTGCAATGCCGGTGTCGCCGATACTGCGTAAGCAGCTGTCCTTTTGAATCACGACAAGGCAGACTGCATCGATTATGAAAGACTTGGGTCACTGTGACGTAGAGTCTGATCATCGCCGCGGATTTGTGTTTGAAGAATTCTTCTAGGGCATAGGACAGCCTACCTAGCCACATTACGAAGAGTCTCGAGGAAGCATCGAAAGGGCATTTTGCTTCTCCTTCTGGCATCAGACACTGACTACGCTGACAGTCCCCATCGTAACGTCAGGCAGGTGGAGTTTGTCAATTTATGCGGCCATGCTAAGAGGAGTCAAGGTTAGTGATATGCCGTCTTCGGCTACAGTGGAAGAAGCTTACTTAATCAGGATACTCTTGGTCTCCAAGTATGCCTTCAAGCCCGCCTCGCCCAGCTCCCTGCCGTTGCCAGACATCTTGTAGCCGCCGAAGGGAACTTGATTGCTTGGCATGAATGACGAGTTCACTGCAACCGTACCAGCCTCCAGCTTTCCAGCCACCCTCAACGCTCTCGATACCGAATTCGTGTAGAGTGTCGAACTCAAACCGTACGTCGTCTTATTTGCCATCTCGATGGCTTCCTCCTCAGTTTTGAACGTCTTGATCGTCATGACGGGCCCAAAGATCTCTTCCTCGTAGATCTTTGCGCCTTCCTTTGGATTGGCGAAGATGGTGGGGAGGATAAAGTTGCCTTTTTCTCCTGCGCGAGCGCCACCGACCAGGAGATCTGCTTCGCGCTTGCCGGACTCGATGTAGGACATGACACTGTCGAATTGGATCTTGTCGACGATAGGGCCAAGAGCAGTGTCGGGTTTCCTGGGATCGGCACCAAGGTTTGCGCCGGCGGCCTCGTAGGCTGATTTGAGAGCCTCGATGAATTTCTCCGCAATGGACTCGTGGACAAAGGTTCGTGAGGCGGCGGCACATACTTGTCCCGTGTTGACCAGGAAGCCCTGTGAGCAGCTGACAGTCATGTTAGATGCATTTTTGAAATAGGTCGTAAGCTGTAATGTTGTTGTTTTAAAGCTGGAAGATTTTGAGGGAAAAAAGGAAGTCTGGGGTCTTACTATGCCACCGCGTTGGGAATGTTCGCATCGTCAAAGACTAGCGCTGGAGACTTTCCGCCCAGCTCAAGGGTACAACGCTTCAAGTTGCTCTTGGTAGCCGCATCTTGCACCCTCCTGCCGGTAGTGGCAGAGCCTGTGAAGCTGATCTTCGCAATCTTCATGTGCGAGGCCAAGAGTGCACCTGTCTTGCCAGCGCCAGACACCAGATTTACGACACCAGGGGGGAAGCCGGCTTCTTTGAACAATGCTCCCAAAGCAAGGGCAGCCTGGAGATAATTGTGAGCAGAATTGTCTCGAGACAGCGAACGGAGTACTAACCACGGGTGCTTTCTCGGAAGATTTGAATATGTACGTATTTCCTGCCGCAAGAGCCGGGGCAATTTTCCAGGCCACTGGAGTCTGTCAAAATTGAAAGACGGGAACTATTCGGCAAGCACTTACATGTGAGCATAGTGGCATTCCACGCACTCAGTCCTGCACAGACTCCCAGAGGCTCGTACTGCACAATCTACTTTGGGTCAGTAGATGTTCAAATACGGTTTGGCGCCTTTCTTGCCTTGTAGAAACCATCATCGGCAGGGTAGGTATCTCCAGCGATTTTATCCGCCCAGCCTGCATAGTATTTGAAGCAATTCGCACCACCGCTAATCATGATCTTGGCAACGGAGAATGGCATTCCCATTGAGATGGATTCAAGGTGCGCGATATCATCAACGTTCTTCTCCACGAGCTCCGCAAACTTCAGCATGCATGCCGCGCGTTGGGCGCCCGTAAACTTGCTCCACGGGCCGGTCTTGTAGGCTGCTGTTGCTGCGTCGACGGCAGCATCGACATCCTGTTCTCCTGCTATTTGGATTTGATCGGTGACTACGGTGTCATCAGCGGGGTTGTATATCGTGATCGTCTCTCCGGATTTCGCGTCGATGTACTGGTGAGAGTAGAATATCAGAATCACATTGCTTTGGCCTTGAGGAGGAACAGCGATGCTGGAGGGAGTCTTCATACCTCATTGTTGATGAACAACTGAGTCTGCATCATATTCGGAGCCATGATTGTTGGACAGTTTGGAAATTTAGGTGGCGCCTAGGGAAAAAAGAATGTTGTGGAGGTATTGGGGAGGACGAGGGGTTATGGACAGCTCCAGGTATGAACACCCTTTGGTCGATCATGCTGCTTAGAAGACGCGGGGCAACACCTGCAGCTCCTCCATTGGAACAGGGGAAGCAACTGCACCGCACCTGAAAACAAATCTGATTGAACAGGAAGCTAGGTTGGTCCTAGACCTGGGTGGAAGGACAAATCGAGAACGTTGCATGGAAGGATGCGTCTCGGAGTTAGGGCTCTGGTTTTGCGATTATCAACTTTTGCGGCACAGTCAAAGCATGAAGTGACAACTACAATGCTGTTGCTGCAGACACGCAACCAGTTCTTACAGGAATCCCAGCTCTTTTCTTCTTATCAAGCTTTCCTTACCAATGGATCTCGCAGAAACAGGTGTGTAGGGATGAGGACTAAACAGAAAGAGACAATGATCAAGCATGTCAAGCTTGGTCGTAGCAACATTGCCTCAGAGTGGTAAGTAAGCATTGGCTTACATGGACCGTGTCAATCATGTCAGCATCATATGACAGGCCTCTTCAAAGTACCCTGGCGGCCTCGACTCGAGGGAAAATCATTCTGGTCAAGTGGTGGGACCGTCGGAATCGTCTGAGAGAGGTGGTGTCGGTATCATTCCAAGAACTATTCGCATCCTGGTAATGACGAACAACGGCAGAGCATTCCAAACCTACTCCATCCGGGTCTAATGACTATACGCGAGCTTTGGAGCTGATCTAACAACGGTACGCGGCCTGAAGTCTGCAGTAAACATGTCGTATATGCGTGGAATGATGTGGACGGTATTCATGAGGCCGATCGGCTTCCTGCGGACAGCGTGAAATGCACGCAATGGGGCCCTTACCGGTTTATCAGCCCCGAAGCCAGGTCTTGCCCACAGGCTGTTGGATGCGAATTGTTTGGTGCGCAGTGTGGATTGAGGAAGCTATATGGCGAGGTTGGAGCAGTGGAGATGAATAAATGAACCAAACGGGATCGAAAGAACACGGCATGCACGTGACCGGTGAAATTCCCTCCGAGCCCCGACGACGTCTGCAATATCACTCCCATCAGGTCCGTCATCCATCTCAGACGCCGCATTACAAGTGATTATTACCTTTCAGCCAGGCCATGACTGCAGTTTCCAGAGACATTCTACACTACAGCATGGCTCACTGTCATATCTAAGGCGTTGGAACAGGCTCTCGAAAGGGCTGGAGTCTTCACGCCATCTGCAGAAAGTACTCCAGTTTACACTCTATCGGGTTGCTCTTGAATATGTCGCCTAGTCGCGAGGAACTTCGGCTGAATTGTTAGTCGTAAGAGAACCAAACGTTAGGACATTTGCAGTGAGCTTACTTGCTTCCAGATCGCTGAACTGCTTTGGATACACCAAACTTGCTCGCATGCTTTTCTCATGTACCAGGTAGGCAGTAGTCACCTGAAATGGATCGAAGCCTCATCCCGGTGGGACGTCCAGTGCTTACACGATTTCATTAGGGGTGAATAAAGTGAGAGTTTCTCTCCTATGGTGTTTCCAATGGCCACTGTAAAATTTAAATATCAGAATGATTTGTAGGTCAACCCTTCCCCAAGCCTGGTTCTTCGGAGTGGAAGATGGTGGATACCTGGGAAAGCTCAAAGGCGTGCTGTCTATCGGAAGTTCTGCTGTTAGATCAGTCGAAAAGACTCAAACTTGTCTGTCCACTGGGGCTTCGACCCTTAGATGACCCCAATCCGGTAAATCATGCAGAATTCTTTTCCTGATTTTCCTTTGGACTTGCATAAATTCCATTATTGTGGTCAGGACCACGTGTAATACTTCGGTTCGATTTAGCAGGTGGTAGATAGACGGACATTTCTCTCAACCTCATGTCATTCTTCGAACGTCTAGTCTCTGCACGAATTAAAAAGACCTAGAAAGAGATATGTATCAGGCGTCCAACTTTACCTAAATGATTCATATTCCAGTGATTAATGTAAGTTTTGATATTTCAAACTCGCGAGATTCTAGTGCACCACGCACCCCAGACTTTGCTTTCTAGTTTTGTCGGCCAGTACATGGGCAAATACACCGAACACCGAAATGTCTGTTCAATGCAAATTCTAGCCCCTAAGTAAGCAGACTACACTGAGAGCGCTCTGTCCACTGCATACCCATCCTTTATATCAATCAAGTCCGCGTGGACGAAGTAAGCTCTCCTCACATACAAAGGCTGGATATACCGCATTCACATATTTCTGTCGTCCGATCAATACCCCAAGCCTCCGAGTTGCTGCACGTGACCACACAGTACTTCAAACAATTGAACATCGTTCTCGGCCACGTGAACTCACCGGAGCACCTCAGGCACCTGAATACCGCCGCCTTCACGTGTGGCTAACACATTCACGTCGCCAAGAGCAATGCACGACGTCTTCTGCGCGATTCTTCCACAACAAGGCCTATTTCGTACACCCAACCACCACCCTTGATTCCCTCTCACAAAGCTTGCACTCTCTTCAATCTTTCCTCCTCAGCAAACCTCCATCACAATGCCTGTCCCTACGCTCGACCAGCTCGAGTCCGCCAAAGCCGTCCTGAGGAACATGTTCCACACTCTGGAGGACCTCACACAAGACGAGCGGGAAGTGGCGAGCCTCCGCGACGAGATTGAACAACAGCACCAAGAGATCATGGACTTGAAGGCTCGATACGCCGATAGCCAGCTACGATACTCCGAGGGCGAGAAGACCTTCCATGACATGAAGGCGAAATGCACCGCTTTGCAAGTGGCCAATTCCGACCTCGAGTTCGAGAACAGTGAACTGCAAGCACAAGTCAAGAGCCTCGGAGAACAATTGAAAGCACAAGAGGAAGCCAAGCAGGAAGTGGAGAGGGCTTGGTCAAGGTACAAGCGACCTGCGGATGGCCCACTCGAAGATTCTCCTCCAGCAAAGTCCGCTCGCCTAGATGATACCATATCCCCAGTCACCAATGACTCTGGTCGCAAGTCGAGCGGCTACTGGGACAAGTTTCGTGCGTCAACTGGCCAGTCTCCCCATAGCTTCGCATCAGACGCGAAGTACGACATTGATTCACCACATCGTATCGAACACCTGCCTCGAGAGGAAGACCACCGCCATGGGCACCACCACACTGGCGCTCACCGAAGCCAAGAGCCTGTTGAAAGTGGCTACCGCACCCGCTCCAACGACAGCAAAGCCTACAAAGAGCCCTACTACACAATCGAGCTCAGCAACGGTGGACATGGCAGCAGTCGCAACGCCGCATTCCCATCCAGCAATACTCCAGCAACCAATGCTCCAGCGGTACGTTCATACATCGTCTCTCTAATCCAGCAAATCTCCCACAGCACAAACGTTAAACCACAACACCAGCACAAGCAGTCATCCCGCCAATTACCCTCAAAATCAGACACCCACAACCACACCCACAATCACACCCACAACAGCACCCGCCAACAAACCCAACCCAGCAACGGCCAAACCAGCACCTCATCCTCCTACACAGCCCCCGCGACCCTCGCCCGTCCCCCAGGCATGCGCAAAGTCGTCTGCCACAACTGCTGGCTGAACCGCACAGCCTGCGACCACCTCACCACATGCGTGAGCTGCCACGCGACGGGCGTCGAGTGCGTGCGCAGCGTCTGCCATGAGTACCGGCATACGGGGGCTTGTACGAGTTATGGGTGTGTCAAGGTGCATGGGGAGACGCATTATAGGGAGACGGATTCGGGGATGCCTACGAGTATTTCAAGGAAGGGTGGCGGTGGGAGGTAGGAGAGATGGGAGTGAATGGAGGGATGAGAGGGTGTGAGAGGAGGAGGCCCGGAGGTTCCGCGATTGAGATGAGGTGGGGATGAGAAGGCAATTTGGAGGGTTTGACAGGGGAGATAATCTGAAAACGCGGTCTTTGGTGTTGTAGAGAGCTGCGAGAGCTGCGAGAGAGGAGAGATGAAGAGGATGTACACATCACATTAACAGTGGTTGTGGTTGAGGTGGGAGAGAAGAAGGAACCGATGCTGAACTTCCTTAATATTCGAAATTTCCTAGCGATGTTTTGGAGCATGCTGTATAGTAGCGGCTAAAGACTCTCTTTTTTGAAATAGGTGTTAATTGTGATCTCATATCACTCCATTCTGGTTCCCTATGCTGTTTCCGACACAGCAGAAGATAAATTTCTCTCCGGAAAAATTCAGTTACCTGCTCAATGTTTGCATCAAGCGGACCTTGGGACGAACCTTGCACTTTTTAAAACTTGTTCAATTCCTCATTTCGGTTTGCTTTAGGATACAAGTTTCACAAGTCTGAATTTGAACAAACGACACTGACATGGCCGACGGTGGTAAAATACGAATCCTGTCTTCGTAGCGTGACTGTCATGGACCATGGCGAGGTTAAGCGTATAAATCGAATCGATGATGTATGACAGGGACTATCTATGGAGGTTTGTGGATGTAGATGTGTGATGTAGGAGATGAGTGATGACATAATATTTCAACGTGACTAGCCACGTGCCAAGGGTCGACTGCTGATGCCTTGACAGAAAACATCTCAAAGATCGAAACTTGGAACGATGCTGTCCTATACTCTCCCAATGTTTTCGATTAAAATCCCCCTCCACGCGACATGAGCAGCCCAGGTCACCGGAGGACACGTTTTGTGTGCATTTCCGATACCCACAACCAGCAAGTCGCATTACCAAAGGGCGATGTCCTGATACACGCAGGCGACTTGACCAATCAAGGATCCTACTCAGAGCTTCAAAAAGCGGTAAGCTGGCTGCAGAAGCAGGAGTTTGAAGTCAAAATCATCGTTGCTGGTAATTCGCTGTCTTTGCTCTTCAATGAGAAGCTTAGAAATGATGATACATGATAGGAAATCACGATGTTACGCTGGACGAGCCTTTCTACGAGAAGCATGGCTCTCGCTTTCATAATCAAAAGGTCGAGGTCCAAGAAAAATGTATCGAGCTCTTGAGAAATGCTCAGGATATCACCTACCTGGAGCACGAATCTAGCGTGGTCTTTCTTACATCCCCTGATCTGTTGAAAAGTATGAGGTACAGTGATTGATTAAGAGCGAGTGTAAAACAGATGATTGATTAATGACAAATGACTTGTCTCTTTTTTTTCATTGT
>ML977199.1:4639-47549 GCA_010015705.1 Aulographum hederae CBS 113979
GTGTAGGATCTCGTTGTTGTTGATGGTTTTCGTTGTTATTGTTGACGTTGCAGGCGTAGCTTCACGCGACGAGATGAAATCTCTGTATTTCCCCCCATCACAACCACCACGCAGGCTGCGGCCATCAACGAGGGGTTGATCCGGGGAGAACCGTACGTGTAAAATCGGAATCCGATGAGAAAATTCGTGTATTTCCAAGTGCAGGCAAATTGGTGGAATGGTGTTCCCAGCTTATTTAATTATTACATATCCTTTTACTGCAACACTGGTTCTTCTGTGAGCTCATACGCATGTTTCTAATTTGTGATGTATCCGGGCTTCCCTGGCCTGGTCACATGATCAGCGCTCGAAATCCACAGACCTTGTTATTGATTATGATACTCAATTTTCAAAGCTAGGCTGTACTTATCATAGATTCAGACATCATGGGTAAGATCGGATGGATGGAATTCCACGTGACAGATCACGTGCATAACTCCATCTACCTGGGAAGGAAAGCTTCTGCTTCAATCAATGCTCAAGTTCACCATGTTGCATACCGGAAAACCCAATCCTCCCAATGGTACTCGTGCCTTATCGATCTTTTTGAGCCGAGTGGATAGAAGAAACGCGACATGCAGGTCTCACAACACAGCCTCTTTTCAGCCTTGTGCCTCAGCGGAGAAGGCTACAGTAGTTACCCCTATATAAGAAGCTAGTCTCCAGGTCTCAACACTGTTAAGTCACTCTTCCCTTCTTCATATCGTCCTCTCAAAAATGAAGGAATTCCAATATCAATCCTTCCCCCCTGGCCGCAATACAGAGATGCTCCGCATCCTTACTATTCTCCCAGCTGCGGATCTCACAGCCCCCGTGCAATGCACCCTTCAGCAACACGCATTCGCGGATGATCCTCTTTACACAGCACTTTCGTATGCCTGGGGTGATGCGAAAGAAACACAGACGATTATCTGCAACGGAGCTTCACTGCAGATCCGAACAAGCCTCGAAGTCGCGCTTAGACATCTTCGATATGCTGAAAAGAGCGTCAGTGTCTGGGCTGATGCGGTGTGTATTAACCAGGGAGATGTTGAAGAGCGAAATGCGCAGGTGTCTGTGATGAGGGATGTCCATTCGAAGAGCTTGGACACTGTTGTTTGGTCGGGTGAGGCGTCTGCGGATAGTGACGCTGCGATTGATCTGCTCGATGAATTGACTCTCAAAAAGGAAGAGTCACAAATACTTCAATTCCTCGAAGGCGGGGACGACCCGTCTCGTCTTTGGTATTGGTCTCGAATCGCTCCTTTCTGCTCTTTACTACTGAGGCTGTGGTTCGAAAGGGTGTGGGTGCTACAAGAAGTTGTACTTTCTCGAACAGTCTGGCTGAGGTGTGGACATCGTGCTGTTTCCTGGGAAGGTCTCCACAACTTCTTTGCCTATGGTTTGTCCGCAATGATCCTGTCGTATGGTCCATCATCATGGAGATACAGACCCGCTTCTGGTATAGTCCTCATTCGAGCAGGGGGTGTCTGGCAGGAGACGCACAGTCTGTATGACTGTTTGATGGCTTGCAGGCCATATCGGGCTGTGGGATCCTCGAGATAAGATATACGCACTGAATGGGCTATTGTCAAGATCCTGCTCGGATCTCCACAGCATACAAGTGGATTACAGCATCGATGTAGAGAAACTCTATACTCTTGTCGCGGTCTCCATACTCCAGAAAGACCGCACCTTGAAACTGTTAGACATGCCGAGAAGCCAACAGTCGCAGTTTGCCGCGGATTTGCCTTCCTGGGTCCCGGATTGGTCGACAAACGAACTTGCTGTGCCTTTTCTTCCTGCTGGACTCGCAAACCCGACTGACGAGAGGCGTCTTTTCACCCATCAGTCCAACTATCAGCCGTGGATCGCTGTTTCTCATGGATCTTGGAATGCAGCAAGGGACTTTCCATACGATTTGGACACAGCATTAGACCACGATTGTCGGAAACTGCCAGTTTCGGGTTATATATTGGATGAAATCCGCACCGCAACCCATCCCAACAAGATCTTCCGTCGCGAGGGTTCGGGAACGGACCTCCAAGTAAATTACAGGGAATTCTGCGACTTTGATCGTGTATTCTTCGAGCCGTCGTGTAAGCGCTATGTGAATGGCGAGTCCTTGATGCATGTATACTGGGATGTGTATACCCTTGGCAAACGCCATAGGTTCTATGATATTCCCATATTCAAATGGTGGAATCGCGCTCAGGACTTGTATAGACTACTCCGGGCAGCTGGGGTGCCTCGTTCAATTCCTTTCTGGAGATACGTTTTCAAGGCCGTTGGCGTCTTGTGTTGGCTCGGTCTGAGCTACTGGATGAAAGACCTGTTGCTGTTTCCAGAGACTTGTACTTATCTGCATGGACGACGGATTATGCGGACCCATAAGGGATATCTGGGGCTCGCCCCGGAAGGATCACAGACAGGTGATAAAGTGGCATTGGTGAAAGGTTCCAGAATTCCTCTGATTCTAAGGCCCAAAGGAGAATACTGGGAACTTGTTGGCGCTGCTTATGTTCATGGAGTTATGCATGGAGAGGCATTTGATGAAGCAAACTGCGAGGTTCTGTGGATTGTTTGAGCTGAGAAGCAGAACAGGGAGGTGGCTCGGCCTGTCCTTCGCTAAGGGCCCCGTCAGGCCAATTTAGTATTAAAAGCACGTGATATCAGCTTCTCCTAAATCCCACAATCCTCTATCAGTACAATCAAGACAGTACTCAAAGTATGCACCTTGCGTAAATTCTCATCCTTTTTTGAAGGGAATGATAGCTCAAAACAATGCGCTCCTTTCGATTTACTTTCTATGACGGTAAACGAACGGAAACGACGAAGAGTAGTATCTTGCATCTGACTATTAAGGTAGTAATCAAACAACAGTGTCTCGTAGGTGTATCAATAGATATTTTCATTCCGATCATCGCTCATCAACAGAACAGTTCCCGGGCTCTCTGAGCCCCCCAAGTCATCACCATTTTATCGCCCTGGCAGCCATTGCCCACCTAATGAGTATACAACTGACACGGCGGATCCGGCTGCTCATCGCACGACATCCTCTTGAGTCCCAACAACCCTGACCCAGGAACAGGAGACAGAGTCGCCTGTTCATTAAAAATAATGAAACAAGTCTGCTGACTCGGACTGAAAATGGCGGCCCGAGCCGTTCTCTGATTGTTCAGCTGGCCAACGCACTGCAGGCTGGTTGAAGCGGACATGGTGATTGTGTTGGTGGCGTCGCTGGGGATCACGTCGCAGTCGAATTCGATGTTGCAGAGGCAGTCGGATACTACGCTGTCGATGTAGACGTCCGGGGGGTCTGTGCAGGCTGCGTTTGCTGTGCGGGTGGCTGTGACGGTTGTGGTGACCGTGATCTGTCGACGAAGTGTCAATGTGATAATGTCATCGCACTCTGCAACATTTGAAAAGGAGCGAACGAAAATCTTTGTTGGTTGACGTACGGTTGCTGTAGCGGGAGTTCGAATACACGCACAGACGGCCGAAGCTAGTTCGGAGGGAAGGGCAATGAGTTGTTGCAAAAGAGGTTCGAGAATCTGACGCTCTTCAAGTCCGGCTCCTCTAATCATCATAGGCGGCGGAGATACTGTGACAGTAGTTGTCAAAGTAGCTGTCGAAGCTGTGGTCGTAACAGTGACTTGAGCATTGGGGAACGAGTTGGCACAGAACTCCTGAGCGGGAGCGAAGCCTTGGAGAGGTGCAAATATTAGCGTGCCTGCGCTATTGCAAGATGCTTGGGCGATGACATGGTGTGTGAGAGGTGCAAGTAGGAGCAGATATTTCGTCATCGTAGTAGCAAGAGGAAAAGCTGAACGGTGCTGCGGATTTCAAAAATAATAAGAAGAGGATTATCAAGAAGTGTCAGGAAGCTATTGAGAGAAAGTAGGCAGAACCAATCCACAGATACACCTTATATACAACTTCTGGGTGGAATCTTTCCTAAATGGTTCGACCACAGACCCGTCCTCTGAGTTTCTCTTATTCATAGAATCAATCGAGCTGCAGAGACGGGTCAAGTATTGACAAATGAAAGAAATTCTACTTCTTTTCTGTATCGGTCAATCCGGTGAGCCACCGACTGGCAAGTCCACAATGGGGCCGTATATGCGGCCTCGTAGAGGTGTGCGAAGCGAAGTCTTGCACCGTTGATTTGGGAATGTCCTAAAAGTAAAGAGGAGACGCCAGAGAAACCTAAAAGCGGCTTTTGACATTACCTGTCAGTTTCTCTGCAATGCCCATAGCATACGCCAGAGGAAATTCTCCTCGATTTGAGCTGTGTATACAGACTCTCCTTCCTGCTTTTCTACTGGTACTTGGCCACTTGATTTACCCAGACTCTAGGCAGCATGGTGCGTTTGGTGACGATATTCGTGTTTTCTTCTGAACCACATGCTCCGCGAAGCGAGACGCTTCTGTTGTGATACCTACAAACGCACTTTTCTCGGAGGAGCCGCGCCATTGAGAGAGTAACTATGGCGGTACTCTGGAGAATCTTCTGAACACTATCTGCCGAGGTTGATGCCGGAGACCGGAGAGTGAATGATGTACATGAGGTAGCGAGAGCTTGGGAAGACTATACTGGACTCTCAGTGGATCTGCTTGCTACGATGATGATGGTGGTAACGAAACTTCAGCTCAATCATGAACGCCTCATCTTCTTGGCCTCGTAGCCTCTGTAAAATTAACCTAGAATGTGCGCAAGGGTGTCTGACCAACTCTCAATCGGTAAAGTCTACGCTCGTCTTGATAGCCGCCTCGGTGACTGCAAACCTAGCTGAAGAGAGACTTGGCGCATGGACTGATTGTTGAAACTGCAGGACCATAAGCTGCAGGAGCTCAGTAGAGCATCAAGGATTCGGTGGACGCCAGCGATTTCTGGAGCCATCAGCAAATAATGTCAATTCTTCTTACCTTGGCAGGACGCCTCCCGACCTGGGCACCAACCCAAGGCGTCGGCTCGATGCGAGTAGTCAACAGTTCATGAGACGGGAATGACTGACAGCTCGGCTGCATGCGCGAAGGTACTGCAGCGCATAAACCTTTCAACCTCACCACTGCGACCGCGTATTGGTGCCCGCAATTTCAAGCGAGTAGGATTGAACTTGCAAAAAGCAGTGTAACACTGAGTAAAGCATACGCATTCGTGCCCGCACAGGTCGGCTGAAGAAAAGCAAATGGAACAAGTTCACGTGAAGCGAGGAAGAACGAAACTAGGAACGCTCAGAACAGAGAAAGACAAAGAAGGGTTGTTCCACCATAAAAAAGGAACAAAAGTAGTCACCCACTGCCCGTGCGTCCATCAGTCAGGCCGCCTAACTGACCAGACTTCGGCCTGGCCTGGACTGATCAACTGTTGAGACTGGCCTGACTAGGACTGATCAGAATTGGTGGTTGAACCAGGACTGATCAGGACTGATGAGAATCAAGGTTTTGAGGTTTCGTTGGGGTAGTTAGGTCAGTGTTTAGAGGTCTCAGGTGGAGTAGTGATTGAGGTGTTGGAGCAGATTGATGTCACGGAGCGTGTCACGTGACCCGACTGATCAGGACTGATCGACTATCCAAGACTGGCCTGACCAGGACTGATCCTCAAACGTTCGCCTGGACTGATGGCATCAGTCAGTCGGACTGACGGTTGGACGCATTGCGGGCCACAACGCAGAAGAGTATCTTTCTACCCCACGATGTCACAGTACGTTCTCTGCCAGTGTTGTTTCTGATCGCGTGCAAGGCTGAAAACATGCTATAACTTTTCGTCGTGTGTCAGCACAATAAAGCTGCCAGGAGATAATGAAGGACAAAGAGGCCGTCCGCAGAGAAAGGGAAAACATCAATATCGCTCGAAGCGAAACAAAGAGCTGAAAGGGAGAGAGACTCACAATGAATCCGTTATGTCCTTTGAGGACCGAAAAAAAGGACAAAGCAGTCCTTCTCAAGAGTCGAAAGTAACGAAAGAGGGAAACGCCTCGGAGACCCAAATGGCCGACTTCATAGCACTGTATAAGGATACTTCGTAGCTCCGGATTGATGATCCTCAAGCACAGATCTGTTTACTACAAGAGGACAGTAAGTACTAGTTGCAAACCCGTTATATCCACATAGCCCCTATCCCAAATCATCTTTCCTAATCTCTAACTCCAAAGCAATGGCTGGATCAAAGAGAAGTAATAGCATAGGCCCGTCACCTGGCCACTATGGCGAAACAATCCTGAACTCAAACCATATCTGCGCTGTATGCCTCGAGCCCCTGGACCGCGCCACCGCTGTCGTAACTTCATGTGGTCATTTCTTTTGTCACGACTGTATTATACGCGCGGTTGGACATCGCTGCCTCTGCCCCAACTGTAGGCAACTTGTTTCCTACATTCAACGACTCCACGAACAGGCTGTTCGCGGAGCCGGCCCGAGGGAGACGATGGGCCCCTACATGAACGATTATTTAGATCAGAGGCGTGCAAGGACGCAACGCGACGCCGGGTTTGCACAGCAGCTAGCGAACGCGACGAATAATGCTGGCGGGGAAGAGGAAGGGGATGAAACTTCGGAGGACTCGATACCTCTTATAATGCTTCGGCCCCGTGGTCCGCAGGGCCCGGATATGCGTCCTGAAAATCGTGAAGTCATTGATTTGGTATCGGAATCTGAGGATGAAGACGAGGAGGAGGGAGGGGTAGCCCTCTCCCAAGACCCGATCGTTCTCGTTGAGAGATCGGACGACGATGAGGAGGAGGATGAGGGAGGCGTAGCCATTCCCCAAACACCGATCGTTCTCGTTGAGGGATCGGACGACGATGAGGAGGAGGAAGTCGTAGCCGTTCCCCAATATCCGAACATTGTCATTTTGGAATCGGGTTTGGAATCGGACGACGATGAGGAGGGAGGCGTAGCTCTTCCCCAAGAATTGATTGTTCTCGTTGAGAGATCGGACGACGATGAGGAGGAGGATGAAGGCGTAGCCGTTCCCCAATATCCGAACACCGTCATTTTAGAATCAGATTTGGAATCGGACGACGATGAGGAGGGAGGTGTGCCCCTTCACACTCGGCCACCTCACTTTCCCAATGCCGGTTTCAGATGGGACGACGATGAGGAAGACGAAGAGGAGGAGTCGGAGTCGGAGTACGAAGCATCAACTGGCCGCATTCGAAGGTTTGCTAGGCAGGGTGGGAGACCCCCGAAGCGTGCGAGGCGCGGGTGAAAAACAGCAGCATTTCGGAGGTAGTTAGCTGCTTGTGCCGACGCGTTGGCCGAAGCTACAGGACGGGTTTCTAGCTAGGTAGCCATAGTGTAGACATTAGCTTGGTGAAGTTGCCGTATAGTACGTTTCCATAACGCAGTTCTTTTTGATATCCATTGAAATAAAAACGTTGAGTCCTTTCAAAAACTTGCTGGATAAACATCAGTTCTTTTCTATTAAGACGCTGGCCTTCCCGATGTCGGAGGAAAAGCAACAAAATACCATCCTCCAGTTCTGGTCTCTGCGATGCCAACCCGTTCACTGCGGTCTTTTCCGTCTCTTTCGGCAAACAAGTCGTCGATGTCGCTTACCGGCTGCTTTGCTCTCTCACCTTCGAAGCAGGTGGCAATCAGACCCGTGACCGTCATTCTCGCCTGCGTATTCCGATTCTTGCTAGACTCCGAGAACAGCGCCGAGCATGTCAAGGCAATTCCCACCGCAACATACAACAGGTTCAACGTGACCAAGACAGCGAAAGGAGCTTTGGGGAGACTTGTCACAAGGTACACAAACCGAAACTGTTGTTTTGTATTTTCCGTCGTGTTCGACATGCTCGCGCTCGTGCCAATCAGAATCTTGCTGAATGTCCGCGCAAACATATCAGCAATCTCCTGTGTGGTATCGCCAGTGACGGCAGCGATTCGAGGCCCGTTTTCGAGGTTGAATTTGCCAAAACCGGCGTTGATGGGCTGGAGGAAGTTTGCACTGACTGTGGGATCCAACACGTTTAGTGTAGCTCGGCGCATTGTTCCATTCGTCCACGTGTAGTTTGCGGCATGCATCGTTGTGTTACAATCAAGGATGAAATAGTACCTTCCTGAATCGACTGCCAGATCAGGGTCGACGTAGCTGAATGTCCGGCTGCGGGCATCACCCTCAGCTCCCAAGGCGAAGTGAAAAGTTCCATTGGGGGACGAAGTGGACAGATCCACATTGGGGGACAAAAACGTCATAAGTTTGATTACAGAGCCGCCCAGCCCTTTCTGGGACGTTTCAGTCGTCTGATTCAATCCGCTCAACTGCCCAGAGAATTCCGAGGAGCAGTTGAAGCACATGTCGGTCCCGCATTGGCTGAGGGCGGGCGCTTTGAGACCACACTGCTCGAATATTGGTTGGCACCTGGTAGATGCCGCTATGGTGGATGCCTGAAAGTCGATTCGATGATCTGGATTGGCTTCCATGAGATACGCAGCAGATATTGAGTTGTCGATGTCATTTCCACCGGCGTAGAGGTTGAAAAGGATAGCATTCCTTGAAGACGTGTTTGAAAGCGTTCGATATGCCTCGACCAGCCCGCCAAATGTAAGATTCTCGTTCGCATCATCGTCCTGATTGCATGGATTGGTGGCATCAAGATCAATAGTGATGCCAGCCTTTTCACAGCCGGCCATCCAAGTTCGGCCATGATCCCTACGCACATACTTCGGATCATTTACGGTAATGACAGTGTATGGGACAGTACTCGTTGTGATATGCAGCCAGGTGTCGGCAAGGAATACGAGAAAGCTTAACCAAACTGTTAGTAAATCTTGTCAAACATGGACAAAGCTTGTCCATTGGGAAAGTTACTCACCACAGAACAGTAACAATTGTCAGCACGACAACAGAGATGTTCAGCGTTCGTACTGAATTTTCTCGCCGCCTCCTGAACCAATAGAGAAGCGACATGGATAATCCCCCGAAACCCCCAGCTCTCAAGTTGAGAAGTAGATTCAGCTGATACGGTGTTGGAAGGGCGTTTTTGCTCTCTGCGGGCATGCCAGAAGAGGTTTGCTCCATCAGATCCGCAATATGATAGCTGAGCAGCAGCATGGCAAAAACAGATACCAGAGGGGCAATGGTGCTTGTCACAGAGGCAATGATAAGAAGCTTGGTAGCGCTGATTTTCACGTGGAAAGAACTGGCCCAAGTCCGGGTTGTTTCGTCTTCCTGAAAGTCATCCCAAGTCTCCCAAGCGGACTTCCCTCGCTTCAAATCGTTACTGACGACCAAACAGAGAAAGACGGCTGTGAGCACCACCATCGGAATGGTGACAAGACTGGAGGCGATGAGGATCTCGAGTCTGGCTCCCCCTATTCTGGCCGAGCGAAACATCGGGTAGCTATCGGCGAGGAAAGCGCTCGACGAGGAAGAATTAGTGTCCGGGTTGGTGGGAGACATTTGTTGCCAGCCGAGTCTGAAATTAGGCTTGGGATATTTGGTATGTTCGTTCGAGAGGCTCGACACGCCAGAGACGGACCGGACGTGTCTGTTGGAGCTCGATGTTACTCGAAGGCCACTCTCGGGATACCTATCTGGCAGCGTGCCAGGCTCTAGAAGCGTGGCATTCGTAGCCGAGACGACATACTCCGGGGGCGCCTCTCGATGCGATGCGCTTTGAGATGACACATGGCCAAGGGCAATGTCGTCGTCGAGGCGGCTCAAACACAAGAGGTCGGCCGGATCGCATCATGGGAGTTGAGTAAAGCTGTCGCAACTGTGAACGGAGAAGCCGCCTGTTTCTTCAAAACTCCAAGCTCTTCCAGTGTGTGCAGTGTGTGTTGCACTTGATTCAGTATCAACAACAATGTATAAAACGCTTGCTCCTACTGAGGTAGTCAACGTGGCCGTGGACTTGAAATCTCAGCCCCCAAATCCGAACGACCTTGTAGAGTAGCGCTGCTGTGCCGCTCGCTATATTGGGCGCAGGGATGGTCAGAGTGATGCATCGTGGTTAGGAACAAGAGCCTCATCGTCCTCAGCGTAAATCGTTTGCGGGCGTCTTGTAGGTAGACAAATGCTGGTGGAGAAGACGAGGCGGTTTGGACAACATCGCAGGTTGGATGAAGCTGGAGGTACCTCTTTGGACGCACGTGACCTTGCATCTTCACACCAACGGCTCGCCATTTCTTCCAAAACCCTTCCAATTCTTCCTCCACTTCACCGTAACTTATGTAGTTGAAACTAGAATCTTTCACTCGAAGTTCAGAACATATCAATTCTCATCAGCCTTCGATATGCCATCTAAATCCGGACCAGAGTCTGTGTCCAATTTGATCTTCCCCACTGCGGCTACTTCACTCTCCGAAACGCTGTCCTCCCTCAAGCGCTCCGCTCTCTCCATCTCGAACCGCCTCAAGTCAGTATCCCACGATGCGGAATTTGTGCAGAGCGTGGCTTCCGCCTGGAAGTTACCACTCGTCGCAAATGAGCGCTGCGGTGGGTGGTATATCCATCCTTCTCGGCGCGGCATCGAAGGCGAGAACGGTAAAAGGTTAGGCGGTTCCGCATATTTCAAGAGCACGGATGGACATACTGGGGAGTGGGCATTCAGCCAGAGGAGGTTGAATCTACAAGTACTTGACGTTGTTGGAAGAGCAAAGGGCTGCATTATTGTGGATTCCACACGCAGAGGAAAGAGTATGCCGGACGCTCTGAGTAAGACAGTGCCGATATGGTGTGCAGTGATGAACCGAGTGCTGTATCCGGACAAGTCCGATGCCCATGGGCTGCATACACCACCGCAGGTGGTCTCGAGGTCGGAGCACGCTCAGATCGAAGCCAGACTGGATGGATTCGTACGGCAGCTGCAAGAGTTGTCTTTAAACCTCGAAGAGCTAAGGGGGACTCTCGCAAAACCAATGCGTCCGGTATGGGTCACGGCAGATTCCGAAATACCGGAAGACATACCCGAATTTGAAGACGCTTATCCTGTCGTGCTTTGCACAGCATCGCGGCGAGTACCTGGAGGAGAGGTGTCCGAAGGTGGCTATGTTCAAGGTGCTGGCGACGACAGCGAAGGGTGGGGCCATGGTCTGACATCTGCTCTTTACTGGGAGCATAAAGACCTTTTGATGAGCACTGACGAAGAAGACCTGCCCCACCTCATTGAAGGTATTATTGCCGAGAGTAGAGCGCAGTCAGACAGAAGTCCAGAAGTTCAGATCAAGCCCACCACATGGCTATCCGTAGGTACTCTGGACACGGTAAGAAGTGCAGAAGACAGTCACTTTGACGGCGTAATCTACTGCTCCGAGGAGTCTGATCAGAGCATCCTCTCTAAACTCTCAAAACGAAGCCTGCATCTAGAATGCGGCGAGAATAAGTTGGGTAGTCGGGACCTCCGCCGAGAGTTGCCCAAGATCTCGGATTTCTTTCAAAAGCAGTCTCCATTCGAACATCTTATTGTTTGCTGCGACTCTGGAAAAGACATTTCTATCGGCGTAGCACTAGCCGTGCTGTGCCTCTATGCAGACAGCCAGGGTAAAATAATATCCCACAACCAGACCAACATGAACAAGAGCTTCATCCGCCAAAGGTTAAGTTGGATCATGTCCTCCTACCCTGAAGCAAACCCCTCTCGATCAACGCTCAATTCCGTAAATTCATTCCTCATGAGCGAGACAACATCGCCAACTCCCTCAATCAACAGCGATAGTCTCCAAATCGCGGCTCTGGCTCCAAAGCCCACGGATGTCTCCTCAACGATCTTCGAGTCTCTGAATGGCGAGTGGAATTTCCATCGGATCCTGGACAGCAAATTAGCTCACACGCCCTCGGGCGTCGTGACTGGAACAGCGACGTACACAGCAAGACCGCCCACCGACTCCAAGGCCATTGCGGAATACATGTATGCGGAAGAAGGATCAATGACCATGGAAAATGGCCTCACTTTCACCACCAGACGCCGATACATCTGGCGCCTTTCCCCTTCTCTTGCCCCTCCGTCCACTACAACAAGTGCACACCTCACCACCTCTCCACCAACCTCAAACATCAGCGTCTTCTTCGTCGCCCAAGACAACGAGACTTCAGACGGCCTCTTCCACTCCATGGACATGAACGACGCGGAAATCGGGACCTCTTCTTCTTCCTCGGCTGCCACATCAAAAAACCAGATCTCAGCCTGCGGAAATCATTTCTGCGCGCCCGATCAGTACGAGACGGACTACAAGTTCAACTTCGGCGATACCGGGGAGAGCGGGACGAAAGCGTTGACGCAGTTTAGGATTGTGTATAATGTCAAGGGGCCGAATAAAGATTATGTTTCGCATACCATCTTTACGCGGAAGGGGCGAGAAAGGATGGAGACGGCAGAGTCGGTTGAAGAGGTGGACTGAAATCGTGGCATTTTGGATGATTATCTGAACTAGACCATCTCGACTTATATATTCGCGACTACCGGATCCATCACGAAACGAACATCATTCCAAACTAAACCTCCTTCTCCGCCATCCCTTGGCTTCCATCCTCCAAACCCAACGACTCATACGCCGGCGGACCCACCCCCTAACCGCAGCACTCGGCAAAACAACCCCTTGCTCCATTGGTTGAGCCACCACCGCTTTCTCGCGCAAAAGGGCAGCTTCTTTCCTCTCGGCGCGTTTGTCCGCGATGTAGCGGTATGCGAGGACGATGAGGGGGGTGCGTCTGCGGCGGGTGCAGCAGCCACAACGGTGGTGGTAGGATAGTCCAGGGGTTGAGGCGGCGACGACGTAGGAGTTGCGGTTGTGGCGGCGCATTGTTGGGGTTTTTCGGGATGGGTTGTTTGTTTCCGGTGCGGACTTTGGGCTTGGGACTTGGGTTTGAATATCGCGATATTTGATTCGCGTGGTGGGAGTGGTTGATGTGGTTGGAGTGGAGGTTGATGTGCTGTGTTGATGGAATTGTGTGTCCATCAGAGAATGAGTATATACGTACGCATCACAAAATACCCATTTCTCATTCACTACTTCTCCACGTCATTGACCCTTGAAACGAAACGGGATGAATGCGTGCGTATACAATTAATCCCATGGTGTTCTTCGTCCGTATGTGGTGGTTCGCCTTCGGACTCGGTTACGGCCGAGAGAGGCGACCCCGATCCCGACCACCAGAACGAAGGTTGCTCCGCAGCCCGCAACATACAACAAGGTCTGCGCAGATATTTAGGAACAGGGCAAGATTCCAAACATGATGACTTCGCCTAGACTCTGGGGTAAATATCACCCGAATGCTTTATTATCTAAGTCAGCTACTAGACGACCCTACCTTCCTCTCTTCCAGATTACCCAGAGCGCTACGGTGGATCCCAATTCATCTATTCTTCCTAGTGACACGCAACAGTCTTCGTAGCACTGCCGCCACCGAAAAGAACATAGCCAACGAAACTACCCACAGCGACGGCGAGCATGATCCAGCCATTGTACGTCATGAAAAGGAGCCTGCCATCCAATTCCCACATCAGCAACAACTCCACAGACCACGCTGCGTCTTCCTCGGAGGAAGAGAAAGACTAAAAGAAGGATTGGGGCAAGGAGGTTACTCACATGATGAAGAAAGAGTAGAAAACCTGGACCGCGTAAAAGAGCCCCTTAATGATGCGACTCCGCTGCTCCACCTCGGTCGCCGCGCTCCCTGGGTATAGGAGTGAGCTCGCTTCGTTCTCAGCATGTGTGGATGGGTCGCCATCGAAGACGTCGCCATTGCCGTCTGGCGGGTTGGGAAAAACCGAGAATCTCAGCATCGCAGACCATGAGCAGTACGAAGGTAGCCAGAACAGATAGAAATAGATCCAGAAAATGGGATCGACACATCCTTTTCTTTTCCGTTTATTGTGGAAGCCCAACTCCTAGACTCACGTATTTTTTTCTTCGATGTTTGACAGGGGTGTAGATGTAGAATAAGAGACTCACGATGTAAACCCTCCATCCTCTTCGCGCAAGCGGCTTCATACCTCCGCGACAACTCGCGCACGAGCTCATATCCCGCACACAGAGCGACGACGCCGAGGAGTGAGAGGACGAGGGTGAAGGTCGAATGGATGTGCCAGGAGCGGAAGACGATGCAGAGGTCTTGGGTGGACCAGGTGAAGAGCATCTGTGGGAAGATGGTTAGCTGGGTAGAAGGGGATGGGGATGGGGATGGGTTGGAAGGACGTACGTTCATATTACACCGATGTTGCATTCCGCCGTGGTCCATGCCGCTGTGGTCCATGCTGCTGTGGTCCATCTTGGAGTGGTCCATGTGGGAGTGATCCATCTCTTCTTTCTCTGTAGACGGTCTCCTTTCTGCCAATTATCCGTGTCTCCGTTCCTGAGTCTCTTTCTATAGCGAATGTCCAGGAATAGGTCAAGTCCCTGAGTGAAATCCAAAGTAAATAAAGCAAAGATAGTCAGATAGTTCAGCGAGAGGAGTCGATGTGTAGACAGCTGTGTAAACCTCCCCGTCCAGTGTCGTGTCGTCTTAACGTCTCAGCTCAAGCTTCATCCCCACGCCGATCATCAACCAAAACGTCCAAGCTTCCACCCCACGAGCGCGTCACGCTCACGCAGCTTCCCCCCACCTCACGTGCCCTTGTCCTTCCGACCTCGAACCCAGCGGAATTAATCATCTTTTTTCTCGCCGCCCGGTTCGGAGATTGAAGACATGTCATAAGCAAAACTGAAGACTCAGACTTTAGCTTTCAATTGAAAATAGCTATAACTGGGAGGGCAATTAGTATCAGCAGTTCGAGTCGTCCCCTTCCAGTCACCAACCTTCCTCCTCTATGCGCATCCTCGCGAAGCAACTGCTACCACTATCACGAGTCTCTAGCCGACTTCCTCATCTACGATTGCGAGAACCGGCGTCTTTTCATGCATGTCAAAAACCTCGTGCAGTACCATTCTCTTCATCGTCAAGACATAGAAACAAAAACATGGCTTCTGGGACTGAAGCCGGAGTGCTGGGGATGCCATTGAACATCCCGAAATGGTAATCCTCTCGAAACTTATTGTCAATTACTCCTCTGAATTGCAGGAGAGGTATGGCCAATTGTGCTGACTTGCTGCGAATCGGGTAGGTTGGAAGAAAATTCGCATATGCTCAAGCCGCCGATCAATAATTATTGCGTTTACGACAAGACTGGCGTGACAGTGATGGTAAGTTGTTCTTCTCCTTCCCCCTTTCTCTACCAATACTCTCTCTAACCCAAGACCTAGATCGTTGGTGGCCCCAACGCCCGCACAGACTACCACATCAACGAAACCGCCGAATGGTTCTACCAATACCGGGGTAGCATGCTGCTGAAAGTCGTTTCACCTCCGACCTCTTCCAGCGACACCTCCCCCGATTCCTCCCGAATGCGCGACATCCACATCCACGAAGGCGACATGTTTCTCCTCCCACCAAACACGCCACACAATCCGGTGCGGTTCGCCGATACAGTGGGCATAGTCATCGAGCAGCACCGCCCGAAAGACAGCACGGATCGGCTGCGGTGGTACTGCCAGAGTTGCGGGGAACAGGTGCACGAGAAGGCATTTTATTGTGAGGATTTGGGGACGCAGTTGAAGGAGGCTGTGGGGCAGTTCAAGGAGAGTACTGAGGATAGGACGTGTAAAAAGTGTGGAACTTTGTGTGATGTTGTGCCGCCGAAGAAGGATTAGGAGGGCTGGGAGCAGGGTATGAATGTGTATGATAAGACGAGGTTGACGAGAGTATGGCAGCGTGAGCAATGCATCAGAGTCCCTTCCATGTGAGCTTAGCAATATGATCAGTCTTCTTGCGACTGGCTTTGATGAGACCAAGGTACTTCAGTTCTGCAAGTGCTCGCTGGAACAGGGCCCTGGAGGTGTTAGCATACTGGGCGCCTACCTTCGATGCTAAGTGTCCGACATACATTGATTTGCTTTGATCATCCTCGTCATCCTCGGCGACGATCGCGTGGAAAGCATTCCAGAGATCGTGGACGTTGATCAGTGTCCCTGATTCAAGGTAAAGTTGGTACAAAATGGCAGTCGGCGGTTGTGTTGATGAGAGACCATCCTGTCGAAAGTGTTAACTCGAGTACGAGGCTTCATGCTGTCAAGCGACTAACCTCTTCGCCTCCTTTACTACTGCTCTTGCAGCATTCACAGCCTAAGTAATCATGCGGCGCCGACAAGGCCCGTTCAACCGCGAACCGTGTCTTGGGTGCAAAAGTAGCACGATGCGGGCCTCGAACATCGTACATGAGCACCTCTGACAAGAACATATCGCCTACTCTGGCGAAACACTCCTCGAAGAAAGCTTCTAGCGTGCTTTGGAAGGTAGCCAGCAGCTTCGAGTACGCAGAGTCGTTCTTTGAAAGCGTAGACTTTTGCTTGCTTAGTTCGACCTTCTGTGCCACGACCGTTGTTCGGAGGGTCTCATTGCGGATATCATGTTCGCTTCGGAGAGTCTTTTCGGTGGATCCAGCCAAGGACTCCAGGTCCTCTTGAATTTGTACCCACGCTTCAGGTAAATTGGGGATACCAGAGTCGATCAAAACATCCAGCATGTTAGACAGAACATCAGATGGAGACTTCTTGACTGAAAGTAGGAGCTCACGGAGCGAAGCCGATCCATGAAGCTCCCCTGAGGCAGCTTTGACATAGAGAGTGGACCGTGATACGCGATTGGTTTTCGAAATGCAGCTCCGGATCAGGTCTACGACCTGAATTCCTTGTATCATTCTAACGAGTTCTTGTTGTCCAGAGGTGATACTAGCAACAGCGAAGTCGAAAAGAGCTCCGTCATCTTCGAGCAGAGATCGTAACTCTTTTGGTTGATTTTTTGCGAGAAGTTCTTCGGCCAATCTGCAGTATTGATTAGCATTGACTTTTGACTGGGAAATTCAACGCTTACTTTCGAAAGGAGGGTAATCTGCGAATAGCCTCGATATGGTCCTCATTGATTTCGCTGAACTCCAAGTCGGCGTATAGAAATACACTGACCGGGTTGGCGAAGAAATGCGACATGAACGCATACTACGACCTATTAGTATGAAATGTGGCCCTGAGAGGAGATACACACCTTCACCGCCTCAACAAAAGCTTCTACGCTTTGCAAATGGTCCTTCTGCGCCTCAAGAAGCATCTGTGCCAACGAGGGGCCTAACCTCAACGACGTATCCTCATCGCAAACTGTAGTCCAGAAGACCTTTTCCAAGATCTCTTCGGCCTGGACGACATCGAACTGCTCTCCTTGAAGATTGCGGAGCGTGCTCCGAGGAAGCTTGTCATGAAAGTTCTCCACAGACGTGCCGATGCCAAACAGCAACACGAACGGAACACGGTCCTTCCAGGCGCTCAGGACAGAGGCAACCTCGGAGATGAGAAACCCATCGAATGCCTCGCTGTCCTGGAAAGCAATGACAACAGCGACTTTGCCCGTCTCTTGCACATAGTCGTACAGCAACTGAAGATCATAGCTTAACAGCCGCGGACCCTTCCGCGAAGAAGTGGTAATCAAGCCCTCGTCATCTTCATCCAGACTTCGTCGGGCCGTGGCTTTCTTGATCAAAGTGCTTAGCAGCGTCTTCAGATTGGGACATTCACTCGAACTAATTGACACGAAGCAGGTCCTACTTTCGCCCACAATCCTATCGGATAGCTGGGAGAAGAACGTGCCATGAGAAGCAATACTCGGACCGGCGACGATCAAGCCGATAGGAATTTTGGAGGATCCTTCGGTTTGCTCGGCGGCTTTGGCCACGAAGTTCGAGATGGAGGTTAAAGTGGTTTGGTTTGCATTGTCAAGCACAGTCTACTCGAGTCAGTATCCATTATACATTGACGCGCTGAGAGTGGTAATACTTGAATGCGTTTTTCCTGCTGGCCCCAAAGCTCCTGGAAGGTCTTCTCTCGCAGTCGCCATGACGCCTGCAAGCCAGACTCGTTGACTTTTCGCTTCTTCGCTGGGGGTTCGCTTTCGGTGGGCGGGGTGTAAATGTAACACTTCTGATGTTCCATTTTTGCATTGAGGTTGTGGTAGTGGAAGAAAGCGTGACAGCGCGTTCAGGAGACGCGACTTCGGACTGCGGAACATGTCCGCGCACGGTCCAGATCGTAGGGCTGACAACCTCAAGATGTCAAATATTAGAGTTGGATGCGGGGTGACCAAGAATAGGCATCATCTGAGGAAAACTTAGGTAAGGCCGTGCTCTTCGAGACCTTCATCATAGATCGTGAAGATATCTCGGAGGGGAACTTTGACTAACCACCTTGCTACAGTTCTACGACAAACTAAAGCCATCCCCAGAAGCGAACGAGAAGGATCCGTCATATAAGGCAATTCCGCTTCACTCTAAAGTCGTCTATTTGAATATCCTATAAAATTCCAGTCACATTCTTCTTCAAAGCAAAATCATACTCGATTCTTCAAAAATTCAAACTCAATCATCATGACTAACCCCGAAGACCTCGCCATCTGCTCGACCTGTGGCACCCAATTCGACGTCCCCCTTTCCTCCCCACCAAAAGCGTGCAAGATCTGTGATGTACGTCCCACTCGGTCTTTCAAAACACCCTAACAGCCCTTCCTTTCCCCCTTCTTCACCTATCCTTCCACACTCCCCTCTTCTTCCTAACACCTCTCCCTCCCTCCAGGACCCCCGCCAATTCGTCCCCCCCACCGGCCAATCTTGGACCTCCCACTCGACCCTCCTCTCCCAAAACTACGCCAACACCTTCACCCCGGACCCGCACGACGCACGCTTGACAACCATCCACACCTCGCCCAAATTCGGCATCGGCCAGCGCGCCATCCTGCTCGAAACGCCCCACGGCAACGTGTTGTGGGACTGCATAACCCTGCTCGACTCCGCAACCATCGACTTTATAAAGTCGAAAGGTGGATTGAAGGCGATTGTGATTTCGCACCCGCATTACTATACCACGCACGTGGAGTGGGGCCGTGCATTCAACTGTCCGGTTTTACTGAGCCGGGAGGACGAGGAATGGATTTGTCAGCGGGGGAAGCGCGAGGGAGGAGGGGATGTTGTGGAGTTTATGGAGCCGGGGGAGAAGACTAGGGAGGTTTTGCCGGGGGTGACTGTTATCAAGGCCGGTGGGCATTTCCCGGGGAGTTTGTTGTTGCATTGGGAGGGGAGGTTGTTGATTGCTGATACTGTTGTTACTGTGCCGGTGAGTATTTGTTTACTATTGCTCTTTCAACCTCCCCCCTTTTTTTCTTGGGGACATTCTCTCTTCTTTCAGCTCTGAACACTTCACCACCTACTGCTATCAACCCAACCCGAAATCCTCACACTCACCAACCAACAGTCGGCGCTCTACCACATCGACCGCCCACCGGGCACCACCTCGTACACATTCTTCTGGTCCATTCCAAACATGATCCCTCTCCCACCCTCCGAGATCCAGAAAATCTGGGAAGCGATAAAACCCTTCGATTTCGACGTGACGATGGGGGCGTTCCCAGGCATGGATGTCAGGGGTAAAGATGTCAAGCGAAGACTGCTAGAAAGCGTCAAGATCCAAGTGAGGAGCGAGGGATGGACGGAGCATGAGATTTTGAGCGAGACGGTGTGAGATGATACGACCGCGTAACAGTATTAACATTGTAGTGCTACTTTTGCTGTAGCTACGCAAGACTTCGACGTTCTTTTTCCCTTTTGTTTTCGCGCCTGTATTTTAGATGTCATCAACAAGCCCGAAATGGGGATCCTCTCCTAGCATACCAGCCAGCCACCGTCAAACCGACCCAAGACACCCAGGACAAAACAAAAACACAAGGATCCTACCATCCCCTCCTCCTCTCTTCTTTTCTCTCCCTTTCCTCCTCTTCCCTCTCCGCCTTCTCCCTCAACATCCTCCCCGCAACATCATCCTCATCATCCTCATCCACCCAAAGCAACTCCCCCACCTCTACACTCTCCCCAAGCACCTCCCTCGCCCTCACCTCCCCAACTTCCAAATCGCTCATGATCAGCCTCGTCGCCAGTTCTGGCACCAGTACTCCTTGCACATATCCCGCGACGCCTCCACTTCCCGCCAACAAACGATCCGAGCCCGCCTGTGCCCGGATCACGTCGGCAAACTCTCTCGTGATGAAGTCGGACATTGCTTTAGCGCCGCGAGCGCCATAGTAGCCCGGCGTGAGATGGTTCGTCGAGTCTTTGTCTCCTGCGACATCGTCCATCGCCTGCTTTAGTGTGCGTTTCTGCTTGCCGGTTTTGAGTCGATTCTGTAGCGCGGCGCGGTAGTGTGAGTGGATCGAGAGGTCGAGCACGCCTTGGAGGCGAGCTTTGTACTCTTCCATACGTAAAGGGAGCGCGTCCCAGTCGATCGAGGGGTAATTGCGCGCTTTCCATGTCTCTTCTGCGGTCCGTTTTTTGTGGGCCTGGCAAAACAGGGTTTGAGCGCGGACACCAAGATGCGAGACTTTGCGGGCTGCGGTGAAGGCAGCGAGGAAGCTGCCGTCGACGGGGACACTGCAGAGGGGGCAGCGGGTAATTTTGTTGTAGTCCGAGTCGTATTCTGCTTCATCTTCGAGATCTTCAAAGTCAGAGAGCGGAGACATGGGTTGCGAATCGATCGGTTTGGGCACTTGTTGTGACGAGTCGCCGAGAGAGTCAGGGACGGAACTTAGGGGAGAAGAGCTCCCAGAATGTTGCCGTTCGTTGCTAGAGGGCGGTAATCTGAACTTTGAGGTGGTTGGTATAGCGGACGGTTCGCAGTTGGATTTGCGAAGATCACGAGGATCTCTAAAGGACGGCTTTACTGGTTCGTTCTTTGCAGCGTCTTTTTTTCTACGGCCGGGTGGTTTTCGGGTGATAAACTTTGACTTTTTGGATGCTCCATCATCACCTCCCTTTGATCCAGTCTCTTGAGAGCCCGAGGGGCGTGTCGAAAGGGAGGTTGGCATCTGAAATGCAGGTTTTGACTGCTTCGTTTTTTGAGCACTCGCGACTGGTGGTGGCTTGAACCCATCTTTCCCCTCAATTACCTTGCTCGTACTCTCCGTGGCAGCCGACGATTCGGGCGTGGGCAGCGCATGAATGTTTTTCCACGTTCCCTTATTTGAGCCGTATGTGGCAGTAGGCTTCTTCCTCTTCTTGGGGCCTGTGGCAAAATCTCCGAAGAGCTCACCCGATTCTCGTTTTATGCCTTTGCTCGCTGTAACTGACTCTCGAGCCATCGTCGCACCACCTCTTTTGCCATATGCTTTGGCGGCCCCTGAAAGGTTCTTCAGCTTCGGCTGTTGTGGAATTTCTTTCGTTGCACTACCATCTTTACTCTTTGCCTGCCCACAGCTTGCAGCCTCCTCTTCACTCTCGCTAACAGGGTCTTTGTATATGTCCTCCTCATTCATCGTAGTATTGGTTTCCTCTTTGGGTTCGATGTTGGAGTTCCCGACTTTCTTGCCGCCGATCGTTTTCAACAGTGGTCGAGCCGACCTCCCAAGCTGATTGCTCGCGGTCGGTCGCCCCGTGGGATTGAGCACGATATCGCGCATCCCTCGCACCGATGATCAGTGTTGAAAGCAGACAGACTAGTGTTTAGGGGTTGTCGTGCGGTTGCGGATGTGTTGACAGGATTAAAGATCTGGAGACAAAATGAGCGCGTGCCTCGAAAAAACGCGAAACCGCAGTAGCTTTTGTCGTTTATGAGGCAACATACCCTTTATTGCACTAAACAGAATTGATGTGGCATTGGTATTGCATTTTCAGGGTGCAATCAAAGAGGGTATCCTTATTCTTAGAATGGCGCAGGTGTTTAGGAGGATGTTGGGATGCGACACGTCTTCTGGCGGTCGAGGTTGGGTTTGCCAAAGCTCAGGTTACGCGCGATCACGGGACCTCACCGTCGTCGTCCAACATCACGAATGCTTAATGTGGGCTTTTTTGCATGGATAATCTGGTAAATGCAATTGCATGCAAGTTGCTTGTTGGAGAAAGTACCTCCATTTTTCCTTTTATGGTCTAATATGATACACTGAAAGGAACGACATTTCTGCCTGCCTGTCTGCCTGCTTAGAATCGAGTCTGATCCGTTCTCAAGCAAGAGCCAACAAAGTAGAGTAAAGAGAACAAAACTCCAGAAAGCCTCGCCGCGTTGGATCTTCCTACATCAGCACTTGATGCTCATGGATGACCGCTCTAGAGCAACAGAAGTATCCGTTAAATCAGCGTGCCTGCCAGCTCAAGCGCAGAGCAAACGAGAAATTGAGGACAATCTAGACGCCACGCTTCGAATCTGTAAGACTCTGTAGATGGATAGTAAAGGAAAGCATTACCATAGCAACTCCACTCTAATGCATCTTCCTCAATTCAATATCATCGGTCGCACTGCGAGTTGGGGGCCTGGTGTGCGCGGGACTGTCCTGTTCAACAACGCTGGGCAGCGCGCCGCTAGCCTCATGCTCGCGTCGTGCGCTCTCCATGCTTCGCCGGATTGCCCGTGGACTCACGAGACCAGTGCGTGGGTCCAGATTCTCAGGCGATCCATGCTTGGACCGTTCGCTCTCCGGAATATGAGCCATACCGCTCTCCATTGCACGAGCCTCGTCATCATTATTGCGGCTACGGCCAAAGAATCGATTGCGGTGATTGCTGCGAGACTGGTCTGTGTCAGTCCCGATGCGGCGGAGAAATCCTGGCCCGGCACCGGAGATGGAAGTCGAGCGGGCAGCATCAGTAGACGGTCGGCCGGCGGAACTACGGTCGCTGGACCCGCGGACGCGGGATTGCGATGGCGAAGAGACGTTGATTGGGATGCGAGGCCGAGCACGCTCTTCGTAGATATCGCCGGTCAGATCGCCAGAAGATATATCCTTCATACCGAGCGAGAAGTCGACACGGCGGCCCATTGCCGCGAGAGATTCACCGCGGGGTCGATTGGGGCCGTTGCGCAAGATGGAGCCATGACGCTGCGCACCTCCAGGTGGGTCGGGAGAGCGGTGGTCATCGGGTGCGGAGACGAAAGGCTCGTCTTGGTATTCTTTGTGGAGCATGCCGTTCGGGTTGTCCGGATTGCCATTGTGGCCAGCGTTCGGCGTAGCTTGATGAGGAATGTTCTGAAGATAGACAGGGAACGACTCCTTCTGGCCTGGGTAGCGCATGCGCGGGCCCTCGATGCCGAGATCCTGAAAGGTAACCATCATGGCACAAATGAACTTGTTACGGCGCTGGAGACGCAGAAGCTCGTTCTGCCAGTTAGACTTGTAGAAGAAGACTATGTTCAATGTCAGAGAGTGAGCTTCAGTGATCTCGCGGAGCTCGGTCAGAATGTTGCTCTGAAACTCGCGCTTTTCAGCCCGAACGAAGTCGAGGAGGCGGTTCCGGAGAGATTCAATCTGCTCAAGAGTAGTGCCAAACTTGATGATGACAGGAACGGCTTCGGCCAAGCCACCAGAACGACGCTGGTTGAGGATGAAAAGCGTGTTCAAGTAGCTGTTCGGTGCTTGAACGACGTGGCCTTCCATCTTCTTGAACTCGGTATACAGTAGCGCGATTTCCTTGACAAAATAATCATCGCCTTTCATCTCGGCGCCAGTATTGCCATAAATGCCAACACGATCGCCAACGTCGAATGGATGCTTGACGAAGACAAAGATGACGGACTGAAGGAACTCTTGTGCTGTAGCAGAGAACAGCCATGACAGAGCGAGCACCGTCGAGCCCGCAGACGTGAGCACACCAGCAGCCGAAGTAGAAATCAGCGAGATGAACACAAGGATGGTGATGACGGCGACGATGAAAATGAAGACATCGTCAAGCTTGCTGACGACTGAGTCGAGATCCTTGAGCGATGCGGTGATTGACTTGCGTTCGCGGCCAATCTCCACGCAGACGGCCTCGAGTTCTTCCATGGAGATATCGCCGTTCATGTCCTTGTCAAACATGGTGAACGCTGCCTCAGCTTCATCGTCACTATCGAAAGCATTCTTCAAATCGTCGGAAGAAACCGTCTCTTCACCGTCACGTACGAAAGTACGATACAAACGACGGGCAAGGATCTGACTTCCAGGGGTAGTTCCGAGGAGAGTGAGGACGACTTGCGTAGGATGCGTGCTCTTGACGACTTGACGACCAGTGAAATCGCCGGCAATCTTGCCAGCTATATCACCGAACTTTCTGACACCCATCATTGTGTTCTTCTGAACATCCTTGACGAGTGCTCCGGGTGTGATGGCGCCTGATGCTTTACCAGTTGAAGGCTGCTCCTCGAACTCCGAATCCTCTGCTGCAATCTTCTCTTTCGAATACGCATATAGCTTTGTAAGACTGCCGATCTGAAATTTGTTCAATTCGATACGATCCTGATATGTTCGAAGATGGAAGCTGATAGCAATAAGCTGGATGATGATCTTTTCGGCGAAATTGAGGATAGCTGCAACGAAAACAGATACGAGGACCTTGTTCATTGTGCTTTCCCACTCTTTGGTGGTCCTGTCGCCGTTGACGTGGTGATTGGTCATGGTGGGGAGGAAGGAAATCTCGATGGCCAGCCACCAAAAAAAGAGAGTTGCGGGAACCTCGAGCTGTTTGCCCATGTCTCTCCACTTCTTGCTGTTGTTGGTGAAAAGACTGGATATGAGTCCAATAGGCCAAGGCAGACACTTTGCGAGGATCTAGTGATGCGGTTAGGTGGAAAGGTCATTTCGAATTGGAGATTTACATACCCGACCTGCCCAAAGAGTGAGCCATACGATTTCCAGCCAAACACAGAACCACCACATGGTAACTCCTCCAACGGAGGCATCGGGGAAGAGGAAGATGCCAAGAAGCAGCGGGAGGAGGATGATGAGGACGAGCGGCGTGATGTAGAAGAAGTACCGAACAAGGAAGCTCGACTGGTGGACCTTCTTGAAGAACTTGGCGAGGCCGTTGGCGGGATTCTCTGGTGGGCGGTAGATGGTTGCACGTTCATGTAGGGGGTTTGTTGCAACATCAAAATCGTCGACGGGATCCTCCCTTCGTGACCTAGTCCTGTGCATGGACTTGGAGCGCGAGATGTCTTCTCGATCTTGAGAGGCTTCATGCGAGACCTGCCTCTCGATTTGGAGCAAGGCCAAATCATCGTCCAGTCTGTGAGCTGCCTCTCGACTCTGAGAGGGCGACTTCATCGAGCTGCCCTGGTCGAAGGTGTCATTGGTATCGATCTTGACGGTGAGATGGCTGTTGCTGCGGTGTCGTGGCTCGCCTTCACCAATAACGGTGCCCTCTTCGTCTGAGGGGCGGTCTGTCCCAGCAGTCCCGGAGCGAGGGTACTGCGGTTCGCCTTTCTCATTGATGGGCGTGGCCATGGCGGCAGTTCAAAAGGTTGTAGGCGAGATGGAGGATGTGCTCCTGAGACGCAATTCAGACGTGCCAAAAGCAGTCCGAATTCCTGAAGCTGTGCTGTGCTGTGGAGAAGGGAGCAGGGGCAGGGTCCTCCTAGGTCGGATCCAGGGAGTTTGAACTCAGGAGTCTGGAGTTCTGAAGATCGGCCGTTGAAGCGTGACGCGCAGAGTACCACGAGGTTGTTGGAATACGGAGTACACCTGGACGATAAGCGAGAGATATCGTCGCGTCGGGGAGGCGAGATTGGGATTGGCGGTGGTGGATGAAGATGCTGGCCAGGCTCTCCAGAGGGCAGACGGCTGGGTTAAAGAGAAGAAAGAAAGGGACGCGTGCAACGGTTACTCCTGTTGGCTAGTGCCAAGTGACGACAGCGGGTGGGTCGCAGAGCTTGAGTTGGAAAGGCGAGGATCGGGGGTGGGAAAAAGATCGATAGAAAACTGGAGCCGGAGCGGCGTGACGACGTGCGAGAGGTCAAAAGGTCCTTGTCATTTCTAAAATAGGCAATCTGCCAAGTGCTCTGTCGCGGCAGTCGGATCGCACTGTTCAAGCTGTTCAACGTGTTGTGTCGTGGCGACGGGAGGAAAATAAGAACGTGTGAACTGAACCGTGAACGTGAACGGGAGCTGTTCAGGGGCGCGGTCGAACGACGTCAGAGTTGGTGTTGGCGCGAAGGGAAGCGCGTCGGCAGCCCATGGCCGAGCGGCGTCAGGTGAAACTTTCGTGAGAGGAATGAGGAATTCTACATGGCTCCAAATAATGAAACGATGGCTGCTTTCACACTCAATTGCTCGCCACAGTGATTTGCGCCTTTGGAGATTCAAATGGCAGATGAAAAAAGTATCCCTGGATCAGATCAGGGATTCAGGAGGCCCTTTCGGATGGCAAGAGAGGCTCAAGACATGCATCCCTGACCGTTGGGCGCTCCGCCATCCGCGAATAGCTCCAAACATTCTGCAGCCACGGCCATTTGACCAGAGTTTCACACCCCACGCCTGCAAGCCTTACAATTTCCGCCCTCGCCTCCAGCTGCCACAACGTCGACGAAGGAAATGGGCGAGGGGTTGATAAGAAAGAGGTTGCTCTCAGTTGCTGCAGCTTGCAGCGCTTCCAGCTGACACCCCTCCATCATGATGGTACTGCAAGTCTGCACTCTAGTGACTGCAAGTCTGCAACTCGATGAAGATCCCCAATAAACTCTCCGAATAGGGGATAGCTACCGTCGGACCTCTCTCGTCCCGAGCCAACATCAGAATAGTTCCTTGTCAGAACTTCTCCGCCCAACCCCTCTTGCGGGCTCTCGACAGCCCCGATATACGAAGCCCACAAGAAACCTCTTCCTCCCAGTTCCCAATTGGCTATGGAAAAAATGCAATACGTGGGCACGGCGAACTTTCAGTCGTCTCCTTTCGAGCTGCTCCCTCTTCGGGGCTCTGTCGATGCGGCTGTGCCTTGTACCCTATACATGATCAATTAATGCAAACCTGGAAACCCCATGCGCAAGGCGAATTTCACCATCGGGAAGCATACTGGAATTGGCGAAGTCTGCGGCCTGCAGGCACATCATTATTGAAGATCCTGTAAGCGAGAAAAAAGTCCCAGAGACTTTCAACCTTCAAGTTTCGGATCAGGCGGAACGGTGATAGGTTGGTAGGCGAGATGACTTTTAGCTGTTTCTTCATATCTGTGACGGTATCCTTACGTTCAGCAATCTCATCTCTCCTCAATTTCTCTTCTACACTATTCACAACTCGAATTCACGTCTCGACCAACCGATATCTACTTTGCTGGCTATAACTATCCCGGCGATTCTCAGCAAATTGCACCACAGCCAGCGTCCGAGAGAGAGATGGCCCAACAAAGGCCGCTGGACATCAGCCTGCCAAGAAAGAAGTGGTACCTCTATAAGGTAAGATGAGCAGAGTTTCATCCGACACTGTCCTTCGTATTTGCATAGGGCAAGGATACTTTTCTCCCGTGCATCTTTTTGAAGCCTAACAATTTCCGACCTTCGCCATGGAAAGGGGCTCTCCTCGAAACAGAGTCCTGGAGGTAGGTATCAAAAAGCCCCAATGACCTCATTATACGGAGGTACTGAGGCGGTACTTCTGCCAGCATGTAAAGGAGCTTTCGAATAATGCGATACTGAGGTCGCCTTCTTTGCACGAGACAACACAGAACAAGTTCGATTACACGCAGCCTCCCTATCTTGCTCGACACAAAAACAATGGAGCGTTCAGTAAGAAGTCTTAGACTATACGTGATGGTCCAAAATAGCTGCCTCGGTCTTTACCTTCAGAATCAGGTCTGAGAAATGAAGAAAGAGGTGCTCCCGGTATGCTCCTATGAACGTAGAGGGAACATTTAGAGCTTGTAGCCAAAGGGTATATACAGATTTATAGAAGTACGGTTGTATATTCCTCCCTTCAATCGTCTACCATTTTGAGCCCAGCTTTCCAGTGACTTTTTACTGGCAAGAGATGGAAGGTACCTGAGACTTCAATGCAGAGCGCTGCGAATTCGCCCTGATACAACTTGGTACCTACATGAATACCAAATGGGCTGTGGCTCCTGGATTGCCTCCTTTTATTCCATTCCTTCCAGGCATTAAGCTCTAAGAAAATCCGCAGCATATTCGAAGCCGTTCCCTCTCCAAGCTACCCCAAAACAACAAGGGCCGTTCCGTGGACGTTGCGGTCCACCACGCTAGACGCCAACGGGGAGCGTCTCAAACGCGCATCCGCCAACGCCAAGCACTGTCAACCCCACCAACCAGTAAACATCGCTCTCACCGCTCCGGTTCAACTTCTTCAAATCCTCCGCACAACCACTCCCTTGTCCTACCACTTCGCACTTCGTGCAGCAGTGAGTCCTTGAACCCTCTTGTCACTTCACAAGATGCGTGGAGAGGTGAGTCTTCTTCCCCGCAGCTCGACACGTCCGCAATGCCCCCAATAAACAACCCAAACCCCCCTTTCATGTGAATTAGCGAGCTAATTGAGCACCTCTTCGAATCAGATCTGCCACATCCAGATCGGCCAGGCTGGTGTCCAGCTGGGCAACAGTGCTTGGGAACTGTAAGAGCCTCCATTCGGGCGGCGCTGTTGAGACGAATACTGACAGGTCAATATAGGTACTGCCTGGAGCATGGCCTTGGCTTCGATGGCAAGCCTGATCCCGAGAAGGTTGACCACGATACTGGCGCGACCGAAACCTTCTTCACCGAGACTGGCAGCGGCAAATATGTCCCTCGTTCCATCTTCGTCGACCTCGACCCCTCGGTGCGTAGTACCCATAGTTCAACACAGGCTAGGCAGCAGGCTGACCAGAGAAATAGCCAATTGACGAGATTCGTACGGGCACCTACAAGTCTCTCTTTCACCCGGAACTGTTGATCAGCGGGAAAGAAGATGCGGCAAACAACTGTGGGTAGTCAAAAGCTCAGGAGTGGATCATACGGTCGGCTAATATGCTGCAGATGCTCGCGGTCACTATACCATTGGAAAGGAGCTTGTGGACAGTGTCATTGATCGCGTCCGCCGCGTCGCCGGTGAGTCAACATGTCTGGCATGGTGAGAGTACTTGCTAAGAACCCGCAGACAACTGCTCTTCCCTTCAGGGCTTCCTCATCTTCCACTCGTTTGGCGGTGGCACCGGCTCTGGTTTTGGCGCGCTCCTCCTTGAGCGTCTGTCCACAGACTACGGCAAGAAGTCGAAGCTCGAGTTCGCCATCTACCCAGCTCCGCGTGTCTCGACATCGGTTGTCGAGCCCTACAACGCTGTCCTCTCCACTCACAGCACCATCGAGAACTCCGACTGCACCTTCCTCGTCGACAACGAGGCCGTCTACGACATCTGCCGCCGCAACCTCGATATCCCCCGCCCCGACTACGAGCACCTGAACCGTCTGATAGCTCAGGTTGTCAGCTCCATCACCACGAGTCTCCGCTTCGACGGCGCACTCAACGTCGACTTGAACGAGTTCCAGACTAACCTAGTCCCGTACCCGCGTATCCACTACCCGCTTATCAGCTATGCCCCGGTTATCAGCTCCAGCAAGAGTGGCCACGAGAGCTTCAAGGTCCAAGACCTGACCCTGCAATGTAAGTTTGACACCGCGTTGTCCGGTAACCTACTCGTCACGTGCAATGCTAACGCACACCCCGTCAGGCTTCGAGCCCAACAACCAAATGGTGGTTTGCGACCCGCGCAACGGCAAATACATGGCCGTCGCGCTCCTCTACCACGGCGACGTGGTCCCCCGCGACTGCAATGCCGCTGTCGCCGCCCTCAAGGCCAAATCATCGTTCAACCTCGTCGAGTGGTGCCCCACAGGTTTCAAGCTCGGCATCAACTTCCAAAAGCCCGTCCGCGTTCCCGGCGGCGAGCTCGCGCAGGTCGACCGCTCCGTCGCCATGCTCAGCAACACGACGGCCATCTCCGAGGCCTGGAGTCGTCTGGACGCCAAGTTCGATCTCATGTACTCGAAGCGTGCGTTTGTGCATTGGTATGTGGGTGAGGGCATGGAGGAAGGCGAGTTCAGCGAGGCAAGGGAGGATTTGGCCGCGCTGGAGAAGGATTACGAAGAGGTGGGCAGTGATGGGCTGGAGGAGGAGGGAGAGGTGGAGTATTAGATTGAGCGATGTCATGATTGATTGAGTGATTGATTGGGACGAAGGCATGGCTTTTCAGACTGGCTTGCTGCGGCGGTTGCTCTTGCTGGAGGTTGAGTGACACGACATTTGAACTCGAATTGAGCGATTCATTGAGAAAGGCGCGTGTGCATGCGTGGATAGATGGAGTCGGCTTGACGTTGTTTGCCTTTTGGTGATATTGACAATGATTGACGATGTTGAACCCTTGACATTTCCCCTCGGTATCTCCACTTAGCTGATGTGATACGATGTGGTCTCCTGCCTGACGCATGTCTCCCCTTTTCCCTTCCCGTAACGATGACCGCGACTCCGACCTTGATGACTGATCTGTCCATTACGTGCTCCACTTCGCCTCCTTAGTTACTCGTCTATCTTCTTTTAAGCAGTATAACTGTGACCGCCGAAAGGAGGATACATGTTCTTCCAAAGTTTCGATAGCGGGGTTCACTCATGGCTTGAAGCCTCGCTACATACCGTCTTTCTGACTGACTTCAAACTTGAAAGCTCGTGTGGTCCGTGGAGTACTGCGATGCCTTCCCGGCGACTCGGAGCGCCGTACCACGAATCATATGTGGGAAGCCAACAGAGCGAGTGCGAGAATTCGTTGGACAGACGGACTCTCGAGAAAAGCCGCGACCACTCTGTAAGAGATTCTTCCTGTCCCTGATGGCTTCGTGAGGAATCCAGGAGCCTCTTCCCTTTTCGATATCTGAAAAGTGGTATCATGTCGCCATTCGTAGAACACGATTCTCAGGGCCGGATGACCAGCTTTTCCGATGTGGAACAGAGGCATCGATTTACTCTGTAGCTCCCGGTTCTTGTTCTGGCTCGTCGTCTTCCGCCTCCCACCAAAGTCGGCAGCCGAGACCGGGTTGCTGCATCGATGCCTGTTCATCATCGTGTTAATACCGAGATGCGTTCCCGAACTCGCGACAACGAGGGAAGGGACAACGTCTTACAATGACAACATAAGGACTGCGCTTCAGCTTCTTCGTGACGCCAGAAGGTTCATTGGCGACAACCTCTGTATTGCCCTGGAAGTTGGCGCGGAAGCGGCTCAAGGCATTGTGCTCAAGCTCGGCTTGCTGAGAGCCGGTTTTGCTGTGGGCGAAGTTCCACTGCTCAGTTTCGACGCGGAAGCGGCAGCGCTCGCCCACGTCAAAGTAGACGGCGTCTTCGCCTTCGCCCCAGGTCCAGACGTTTTCTTCGCGGAGACTGTGGCTGTGGTTAGTCTGGGAATTGGGGGGATTCGGAACGGGAGAAAAGGAGGCAGGAAGCTTTGCAGGGGGGTTGCAGTGAGTCTTACTAGGTGCAATCTTCGAACAGATTGGTCGGTGCCGGGACAAAGATATCGATGAAGAAGTTGACGTGGACTAGGGGAGGTCAGTACTTGGCCCGCTGCTTGATGTTTGAGAAGAGGTGACTGACTGAATATGCCTTCGGGGCCATTCTCAGCGATGGTGCCCTCGAGGATCTCGCCAATGTGTGGGCGGAAGACCAAGAGGCGGAACTTGACTATGACATGGACGGTCCCCTTGCCGGGAGTGATAAGACCGTCAGACGCGGTTAGGAGGTCATAGAAGCGGATGCACAGTCCCACATTCTGCACAATCTGCGACTACGTTAGAATGTCTGGCGCGCGTGTGTGTCGAGGCTCTTCTGTCTCACCTTGTTGCAGTACTTGGCATTAATCTGGTCCTCGACAACGTCGCGCGTCTTCCGCGTGAACTCGACGGGAGGAATCTCGACGAGGTCTTCAATCACTGCCTGGCGGGGCGGGTGAGCGAATTTCGACGGGACGCAAGGAGCGAGAGACTTACTATATTAAACATGGTGAATGCGGGTCTGGTCGATCTTCATCTGGGGGAGGTGTGTTGGATCTGGACGGTGAACCAGTGGAGGCGGGGCAATGGATTCCAGCGTTGTGGAGCAGATCGAGTCTTTTTGACCTAGGCTTTGTTGTTGGAAGAAACTGCAGTTGTGCAGATGTGACTGGATAAAACTTGAGGATGTCCGCTCAAGTTTGTCCTTTAGACCGTATGTAGATTGTCACAGCTGGAATTCTGTGTCTCCTGTCTCATATAGCTTTTCGGAGATTAAATAGATAGTTGCAAGGAGGATCGGTAGATTTTGGACAAAATAACAGAGTGAGAGGTGAGGAGAAATGGTCGTGGTGCTTTGGTCTCGGTAGCCAATAGAAATTCCGAATTCGACGTCGCGTCGCGCACGCGCCTGTGCAGTGCCAAGCCTTCGATTGCCCAGCGTTTAAACGGCATCCAACAACGTCACCCGCGCACCCCACACGTTCACCCATCACCATTCCTCACCAGACGCGCGTTTGGCATCCACTTCATCCCTTCTCACCACACTTTCCTATCGCTGCTTCGAGCATCATTACTCTGGGCAATACCCCCTTCCCGCATCCTTGGACGCCCGCTCGACGGATAAAGCTGCGGCATCGCTGCCGACTGGTACGGATTGCTTTTCTTTCCCACTCCCCGTGGTGTGCTTCTCTTCCGCAGTCATCATGAATCCACAAGGATTTAATTACCCCCCTCCCCCTCCTCCTCCTCCCGTTGCCGCCGCCTCTGCTTTCCAACCCACCCACCAGTCCAACCCTCGTGGTGGACGCGGTGGCCGTGGTGGGCGCGGAGCTCGTGGCGCGCGCGGCAGTGGTCCTCGAGGCGGTACTCGTGGTGCTTACAACTCGTCGTCCTTCAATACCCATGCCCACAATGGCTCAGACCAGTATCCCGGAGGTGCAAGCTATTACAGCAATCAACAGCCACCAATGATGGGAGCCGACACTCAGCATCATGGATTTCCTTCGCAGCAGCAGCAGCCTCAGCCTTTTCAGCAATATCAACCTGCCTTCTATCACAACAATGCTGGTTTCCCTCAGTCTCAACAGCCTATACAAAACATCCCATCATACCATCAGCACAGCACCCCCTTCACCCAGAATGCTCTTCCGCAGTCATGGAACCAAGCTCCAGTCATTTCATCCAATCAGCATCGAGGTGGTTTCCATCAAGGAAATCCTCGCATACAACACAACAATGCTGCTGGCAACAAGCGAAAGCGCGACCAATTCTCTCATGGCGACTCGCCCAATGCTTCGAACAACATCAGCCACACCCCCTACACCAATCACAACTACCAAGGCCAACGCAGCTTGGCAAAGGTGAAGCCGGCGCCGGCTGTCCCGAGCTTTGGGACTTCCCTCAACATCCCCTCCAAGCTTGACTTGTCTCTTCCGTCGAAGCCTCCCGGGACTATTGCTAATAAAAATCGGAAGAAGAAACCTAAGCTTTTCTCCGCTGAAGATGACCTTGATGAAGCTCCCTCGGAGGATGAAGATGAAGAAGCAAAGCTTACTTCTAAGTCCGCCTCTCGTTCTGCTGATCTTTCGTCGTTTCTGACAAATGCTTGCAGGGGAACGATCAGCCATGATGGCCAGGAGTTCAAGGTGAACACGCCTGAAGGCATTGCAAAATGGATCGCTGCGCGTAGAGCACGCTTTCCTACAAAGGCTCGAATTGAGGCCAAGAGGCTGGCTCAGGCTGTGGAAGAGGCTGCACGCAAGGAGACGCGGGATGCAAGCAAGCTCGCTGCTCAGAAAGCCCTCAAAGCACAAGTCAAGGCTTCGATAACCCCTAGCACTGGCAAAAGTGCAGAGGACAAGCGTGCCAAAGCCAAGAAGCTGATCGAGGAGGCAGACAAGTTGCAGAGGAAGGCAGAAAGGTCGCGCAAGAAGGCGGACAAGTTGAGAGAGGCAGCCAAGTCCCAGAAGAAGGCAGACAAGCGGCAGAAGCGCAAGCTAGAGTTAGGGAGTCCTCTATCCAGCGCCGGGGACTCCCAGCCGGCTACGTCTGGTGCCATTATGGACCTCACTAGTTCTGATATTGCAGAAGAGCCTGCGGATGAGTCTACGGTCCTCATCAAGTCGGACGATTCGGAAGGCACGATGGTGGGCAATGAAAACAGTGAGGCCAAATTGGTTTCCGAGCTGGATGAACCCAATCCGAGTTTTGGTCCGTTGATGGCAGAAGCGCTTATGGATTCAGAAGACCTCCCAGCCTACGAAAAGCCGGATAGCGAAAAAGCCCTCTCAAGCAGTTCGTCCGAATCTTCTTCAGACTCCGCATCCGACTCCGACTCTGACATTTCGCATGTATCTGGAGACTCCAGTTCTTCAGGTTCTGACTCCTATTCCGATGGCAGCGCGCCCGAGATCAAGACCAGCAAACTGAATGGCCCAGTCCGTGTCCCTCCTCCGGCCCGTGTTGCTCCAGACTCCCTCAACAAAAATGACAAGAAAGGCCCCACCACTGACGGCGCCGCGCGTAGGGATGCTGTGAGCAAGTTCAAGAATCAAGGGTTCTGCAACAAATTCCTTCAAGCTGGCTTTTGCAAGAATCGTGCTTGCAAATACAAGCATGAGTATCCCGACGAATTTCCCCCTAACCTCGTTGCCGCTAAGAAAGAGTCGACGAACAACGTCGGCGGAGAGAAGAAGAGCGACACGGCCACTCAGAAGGACACAAGCAGGAAACGGAAGACCTTGCTCGAGGTGGTAAGTTGACCTTCTTCCCAATCCTCAATCAAAGCTAATTCATCTTGTACAGCTTCGCCAACGGGAGCAGGATGCCGAAGACTCTCTCGTCTGGAATGCGATGGAGAAACTCGGGAAATCAGGCTTCTTTGGCTAAAGGTTCTCCAACGTCCTTTCGACAAGCCGCTTCTCCAGCTCCAGCTGAAAGTATTCCCTGAAAATTTGCTACGAATAAATGTGAAGATACGATCTAGATATCTAGATGATAAGGGAGGTGCTTTTGTGTGCGTCAAATTCTTCTACTTGCGGTTCTGTACTATACTTCCACTTGTCGGATGGGGGCTCGAAAAGGAAGATACACAACTTAAGCGAGCCGGAGATCTGCTTTCATAAAAGCAATAACAAAAAGTTCAGGAAACATGAGAGAAAGAGTCACTGGTGGAAATAGCTGAGCAGAGCAACAGCGGAAAACTTCGGTGGGTAGAAAATGTCACAATACTTGTTTGTGCAGCCGTGCCTGGATTCATGTGAACAGCGAAAATATCAGGGGTAGAAAACTCATCAGAGACTGGGTTGACGAAAGGGACCGAAGCTCGTCTACGATGGCGGTGCAACTGGACGCCATTCCCTCAACAGTGAAAAGAAGATGCTTTCTTGAACTGGTACTGAGGTTTCCTAGGACCCCACGCTCACGCCAAGCATTACACTGAAATCCACGTGATATGGCGTTAAGCGGGTTTACCCCGGCCCCACACCGCCTGCAGCCCTATGCGCATCTCCAAAATTTCTGCCGAACCACTTCACTAATTCCAACACCGACGTCTACTCGAATACTACCACACCCACTTCTCCCACGCTTTTCTTCTCTCCACGTTACCACCACGCACTGATCTTATCTGCTCTATACCCATCAACAGCTTGCAGGAATCTCACTTCCCCGGAATTCCCTCTGTCTCCCAGAGGAAAAGAAAAGAGCTTGGGGAATATATACAGGACAACCGCAAAGCTCAACCGCAACATTCGTTCCACCTACCTAGGCCAGACTCGACACAACACGACTCCCTCCCTCCCTCGGCTGATGCCCAACCTCTGAGGTCCTCTCCTCCTCCCCTCCTCCCAACCCACCCACACAAACACCCCCCACAATGGCCGACGCACCCCCCTCAAAACCCCTCCTCTTCACCGGCGCAAAATCCCTCTCAACCCGTCTAATCCTCTCCACCCTCACCGGCCGCCCCATTCGCATCATGAAAATTCGCTCCACGACCTCTAGCACCGCAACAGGCCTCCTCCCCCACGAGATCTCGCTGCTGCGCCTCCTCGACGCCGTGACAAACGGCTCGCGCATCGAGTTCAGCATGACGGGGACGGGCCTTAGTTACGCGCCTGGTCTCATCGTCGGGAGTGGCTCGACGACTAGTACGAGTTCTAGTACCGGTAATAGGGCCGGGGTTGTTCGACATGAGGTTCCTGCCGAGTGTCGACGGGGCGCGTCATATTTCCTCCTCCCGCTCGCGCTGCTCGCGCCGTTCGCCAAGACGCCGATAAACGTGCTCCTGACGGGGCCCGGCTGTATAACGAGTGCGACGTCGCATGGCGATGTCAGTGTCGATACGCTTCGGACCGCCATCCTGCCGCTATTCGCGCGCTTCGGCGTGCAGAATAACATCGAGTTGCGCGTCCTGCGGCGGAGCAATCCGGGCGCGGGCGGGCGAGGTGGCGGTGGGGAAGTGCAGTTGGTGTTTGGGCATCAGGTACGATTACCCAAGACGCTGCATTGGATGCATCCTGGGCGCGTCAAGCGGGTGCGCGGCGTGGCCTACGCGACGGGCGTCGGCGGAGCCATGAACGCGCGCGTCATCGAGACGGTGAGAGGCGTGTTGAATCCCCTCGTCCCGGACACATATATCTTCTCCGACGTGTCGTCGGCGCCCTTCGTCGCTGCCGCGGAGAACAGCAGAGGGGGGAAGGGCGTCGCACCACAAGACAAGAAGAAGAAAACAGGAATCGGCTTCGGCATCTCGCTCGTCGCCGAAACGGCATCGGGAGCTCTCTACTCGGCCGACGTCGCCTCGCCGCCCGCCGGCGGCGTCACGCCCGAGGATATAGGGCGCCAGGCTGCGTTTCAGCTCCTCGAGACTATCGAGCAGGGGGGTTGCGTGCCCAAGGTTGCGGCCGAGACGGTGCTTGTGCTGATGGCGATGGGGAGTGAGGATGTCGGGAGGGTTAGGTTGGGGAGGGATGTGTTGGGGTGCGAGGAGGTGGTGGGGCTGGCGAGGGATTTGAGGGCGTTTGGGGGGAGTGGGTGGGGGGTTCGAGATGTGGATGATGATGGGGAAGAAGATGGAAGAGGGGATGTGGTTGTTAGTGTTGTCGGGAGAGGAGTAGGCAATGTGGGGAGGAAGATTGCTTGAAAAGGCTTGATATGCGGCGACACAGCAGTGACCGATAGAAGATACCTTGTTGAATGAAAGATCCGAATACTTCTTCAGGGTCACAACATGCATCAATGGATGAGAAACAAAAGTTCCAAGAACTTCAGCTATGGCGCAGAAGGTGATATATTGTGTACATCTCGCCAATCTCAACCACGAGAGGAAGAGGTAGAAAGCGACCACACCGTCCCTTCCATTCGCATACCACTCATATCATACCACCACACAAGTCATACGCCAGCTCTCCGTACCCTTCAAACCCTCCATACCGTATACCCATCCAGTGAGTCGAGTATCCAGAGGTGAAAAACCAAACTCCACCCATACCGCTGCCGGTCGCCAATTCCAGTTTTCTCAAACGACACCATTCGCCACCCCACCTGAGCCAAGCCAATGAGAAGATGGGGGTATTCGTGATGTAGTTTTGAGAAGAATGATGGACGTGAAAATGAGAAAGGAGAGGTAAAGGTGGAGGATGATTCGTGGGTTGCGGTGGAGGTTAAGGAGGAAGTCGAGCCGGGTCGAGCACAGCAGCTACGCCGTGGACGAGACTGTGAACGCCAAGCTAAGCTCAGTGGATTGGGGAAGATGAGTACATGTAGCGAGGAGGTAGGCGAGGCTGGACGAGACGAGGTTTGATGACGTCGTAAAGTATACACGCTGGGAGTAGCTGTAGTTTCAAGAGATTTCGCTCGGGACGGCGGAAATGATAAAGGAGGATGTCGAAATTTTGGGAAAAGTAGTGGGGAAAAAGGGTGGATATCGCTCAATTATACACAAAGTGTTCTGGAAAGATCATGCAGATGGCTACGGGTTAGAGCATCTGGCAAAGAAGTGGTTGTGGAATCGTCGAATCGTAACAGATCAGTCAAGCTGTTCATATTTGGGGGAGTTGTGGGCCGAAGATACTCTGGAACATTCCGGGCACTTGATTGGGTCATGGTCACCGCGTGCCAGCCTCAAGTTGTGCAGGAGTAGGAGATGTGGTTTCAACAGAATTGTTGGTGGCGTTGTTGTTGCGTCCGCGTCTGAAAGGATTCGGAAACGAAGGCAGCGCGCGTCGTTGTCGTTCACCAGTCCCAGGGCCGCCCGGCGTGTGGTCCGCGGTACGGCTCGCGCGTGGGAGGGCTGACCGCGTCTGTGATCTGGTATCCGAACTCGGCTGTCGGAAGGTAAGTATTCGTGTTCGCCAACTAGTATGGGGGTTGCGCGTTGCTGCACGTGGCTGGTAGTGGCGGCCCCGATCCCTCGACCGATCGCGGTTGTACATTCCAGGGAACAACACGCGCGGTGGGACAGTACGGGCGCCGAGCCAAGTACTTGCGATGGAGCGGCTATTCAGGGTATCGTTCGCTACATCACCTTCTGGACGGGGTTTGGGGACGTAGTAGTCGGCCTTGCAGAGGGGGCAGCATGCGCGTCGGCCAGTGAGCCAGGGATCGACGCAGGCGCCGTGGAAAGCATGGCCGCATGCGAGACCGCGGACGTCGTCGTCATCTTCGAGAGTGTCGAGGCAGATGGCACAGTTGTCTCCAGGGTTTGCGAGAAGCTCGGGTGCAGTCGCGGTGCGGATTGGGTCGTCGTCATCCTCCTCGTCTTCCTCTGCCTCAACAACCGTGTCGTCTTTGCCATGTGGAACTGCTTCGACCGATGCTCTGCTCTTCTCTGTGTCTTCATCCTTCTTCTCGGCAACTGCTGTCGTAGTCGTCTCGCTGTGGTCTTTATAGGAGACTCCAGTGGCTGCGTTGGGCGACGTGACTTGGACGGAGTCGTGTTTGCTAGCATCGTCGCGGTTCTGGGATGCGGCGGTATCAGAGCGAGGGTTTTCGGTAGATTTGCGAGTCTCCTTGGCATCTGCAATCACTCCTTCGACGCCATTGACACTGTTGGCGCGGCTGGAGGGCGATGTGATGCCGCCAGCAGACGGAAGACCTTCCTTCTCACGCGACGCGCGCCAGGCCTTGTACTTGATGAGAGGGAAGCGCTCATTGACGTCGTCCATGGACATGAGCTTCTTTTCCCTCCTCCTGCGGTGCTGTCGAGGCATGTTTGTGAGATCGATAGGCTCGCCCTCGCCGTTCTGTCTCAGGGCGCGATTGCGTTGGTTGTAGCGGAAGCAGTACTTGACGCCGACGATGATCCTGCGAACTTCAGTTAGAAACAATTGGCGATTGCTGCCAGGAAGGCGGTAGAGGTACCATAGGTTGGTGAAGACGACTCCGAAGCCCAGGGCGACAAAGAACAACAGTGGTGAGCTGCCGGGGCCGCTGCCCTTAGGAGCTGCGGTGGTGGTGGCCGACGGGGCGGCAGATGTGGTGGTGGACGACATGATTGCTGACCTTCATCCGGGGAGGTAGCGGGAGTTTGTTGATTAGAAGCGACAGACCCTGGAGAGGTGCTGAAGTCATGCGTTGCCCGAAGCGTTGCGGGCTGGGTGATCCGTAGCACACGGTGGGGTGGCAGGCGTGGCGATGACGGATAACGACACAGCGACGTTGACGTTGACGTTGTTGTTCGGTGGCAGGTCGGGGGATTGTTGCGCGGGAGAGACGCCGAGAGATGGTGTCTCGACGGCGGTTGCAAGCGCACAGCTCGTGACAACGGGCAGTGCGGTGCAGTGCGGTGCGCGGGTGCGATGGAGAGAGGTTGTAGGGATGGCTGTAGTGGCGAACGAGATGCGGGCGGCTGATGCTGGTGGTGGTGGTGGTGGTGGTGGAGGTGGAGGTGGAGGTGGAGAAGGGAGCCGACTCTTGGCGCGGCTGGAGTCAGGTCGAGTCTCACACTCGCAAGCCTCCAGGCAAGGGAATGCGAGGGGATTCAGAATTCAGGGACTCAGGGGTGGATCAAGGAGAGTAGCAAATAATGACAAGCAGCAAAGACGAGGGATGCGCAATTGATGCGAGAGAGATGCCGGCTTTCCCGACGCGACAGAGGGATAGAGTAGGCCCAGTAGAGGGGAAGCGTGGTTGACAGCTTGACCGTCGAGGATAGATTGATCGAGCCGCTCACACTGACACTGACAGTAAGCCACGGGAGGCTTGGAATTTGAAACTCGCTTTGCACCTAGAACTGCACCTTTGGAACTTTGGAGCTGTGTTCCCCTTATAGAGCCCCAGCTGATGACAAGTCCAACCACTGAATATCAACACGTCTCCATTGGAGCCCGTCCACATCGGTCCAACTGCTGCACCAACCATAGCAGTGACAGTTCAGCTTCCTTTTTAATCATACAAATCCCTCGCTAGCATTTGGTTCCTCCAGTCCAGGTACCTAGTCCAGCCTCCTCCTCTACCACCAAATCTAACACTGTCAACCGCAGCATCCCCGACCGTCCACAGTCCACACCCCCACAGTCCACACCCGTCACAAGCATGGCCGAACCACAGGAACCAAGCCCAAACCCAAACCCTATCGTCTTCTTCGATATCATCCTCGGGGGTGAGACATTTCATTCAAGCATAACAAGCTTTTGTACCCTCTGTACACCTGACTGCTACCCGGGATATGCGCTGGTGCAAGGGCGATCAATCTCACCCAGCCGTGCCACGCATCATCTTCGAGCAACCAAATTCAAATTCAAATGTTCTATTCAAGCAGCTCCTGACAGCAGTGCAGGTGAGCCTTTGGGCCGTGTCAAGATGGAACTCTTCGCAGACGTCGTGCCCAGAACCGCCGAGAATTTCCGACAGGTGAGCCCTTCTGCTTCACTGGACGGGCAATAAAAATCTCTCCTCGCTGACCACACCCCGTAGTTCTGCACCGGCGAGACCAAGAACCCCCTTGGAATACCCCAGGGCTACAAGGGTTGCAAGTTCCACCGAGTCGTGAGTCCTCATCCCACCTCCCAAACTACTGTCACCTGAAAGAACGCTGACGACGCCCCAAAAGATCCCAGGATTCATGATCCAGGGCGGCGATTTCCTCAAGGGCAACGGCACCGGCTCGCTCAGCATCTATGGCTCAGCTTTCGCCGACGAGAACTTCCAGCTCTCGCACGACGAGCCCTTTCTCCTCAGCATGGCCGTACGTTCAATCTGATTTCACGGATCACAGCAGCATCTCATCTAAGTTTTAATATCGCAGAATTCGGGTCCCAATTCCAACGGCTGCCAGTTCTTCATTACGGTAGCGCCCACGGCGCATCTCAACAATAAGCACGTTGTCTTCGGCAAGGTCGTCGACGGCTTCCAAGTCGTCAAGATGATCGAGAACACGAGGGTCGCCAATGAGAAACCCATCCAGGACGTGGTCATCTCGGAATGCGGAGAGATGTGAGAGAGTCGTTCGGACTTCTTCCCCATCGAGTCTTGATATCAAATCATCAAATCGAGGACACTTAGCTGGAGTCATCCGCCGCAAAAGAAGGATCAAAAAGTGGCGACTCGACTTGAATCCTGCCCTGCCCTCGCCCTCTACAAACCCCACATGGATATCTATCGAATTCGCCTAAATCGCGGCTCCCCACACCAAGGACACCTCTCCTCCATGCGTGAGGGGATTTGCAGCAAAGCTTGGTCCCCCTTTCAATCTACATCCCTGCAGGCGATCGAGCGGTGGTGCTCTAGAGTCAGGGGGGATACGATTATGTCGACGTGGAAAGCAGGGCGGGGTGATAGTGCAGATCTAATGTCTAAAAAGCTTGACCAGTAGCTCTGTTCGAACTTGATGGATGTGTTCCTTGTATCCGTGTTGGCCCCCTTCTGCCTGAAGAAAGGTTCGTCAAGGCTTTCGGGAGTCATGTAGATTGAAACGACACTCGGGCTTCGCTATCGTTCGAGAGCCGTCGTGCCGTGACTAAGCACATCCCAAGAACGTTGGAACAACTACAAAGTCGTCTCTTGGCCTCCTTTCCAAATGAACCTCTTCGTTGTCAAATGTCAATCCTTACGTATGGCAAGAAGGTCTGGAGTAAGACTGCACAAAATCAAGCTATAATTGAGTCTCGAGATTGGGACTGCTGTAGTATATGCATAAACACGAAGGTAGGATATGCTAAAAACATCAAAAAGAAACAGCCACCCGGCCGTCTATTCACCTGTAGCAGCCCCTTTTCTTTCTATCACTTTCCCACGTGTTTCTCTAAAGCTCTGGCTCTGGTGAATTATAGCTCCTGCAAACAAGCTTCTTTCACAGCTCTGGGTCGCCAAGTCACGTCATGTAACAGCCCCACCATAGCCCACGTCATCCTCAGCTCCTTAGGTCACTTTGCCCCGCAGGAGAGCTCCAGCTACCTAAGTTGAAGAGCTTCCAGCAATTCCACACACTACGGCCATCACCTCTGAATAGCCCTTGAGGACAGAACATTTCCTTCCCTATTCTTCTTTACAGAAGATATTCAATTTCCAACTTCAACACAGCCATTGCAGTTAGATACTGGATTGATCTGAGAAAGGTTAGTACTGCATACTCTCTACAAAGTACATCTGCTTGCTTAAGCTTTCCGCTTTTCCCGCTTTCCATTGCAAAACAACTTCAAGAACTCTCTTCTCGAGCATAGCATCGATCGTCCATATAAATTCGAAAAGACCTTCGCCAAAGCTAAAAGCCCCCAAGAGTTGAAGAGTAGAACCATTCCCCACTCCCCTTCTCTTCTCTCATTTCCACCACAACCATCTCCAACTATCCATCCTCTCACCCATTTCAACCCCTTGCACTCCATTCCCAATTCCATCCTTCCCTCAAAAGTCACCCCCAAACCTCCCTCCATACCTTAATACTCACATACTCACCTCAAATTACAGTCTCCCATCAATCACACCGTCAACCTAGCGCCTACTTCAAACACCACCACAACCAAAACCAACTCCCCCAAAACCATGGCCTCAAACGACTACTACAACGAAGGCCAAGGCCAAGGCCGCCGCCAAGACTACAACAACAACGACGACGAAGATCGTCGAGGTGGACGTAGGGACGAGTACGGCAGTGGAGGTGGAGGTGGCAGGCAAGAGT
>ML977199.1:48169-135635 GCA_010015705.1 Aulographum hederae CBS 113979
AGGCCAGGCGGCTGGATCCGGCAGTCTGGGTGCTGCGGCTGCGATGCAGGCGTTGAAGATGTTTACCGGTGGCGGTGGCGGTGGTGGTGGTGGAGGAATGGGTGGACAAGGTGGAGGAAAGAGCCAGAACGAGTTCTTGGGTATGGCTATGGGGCAGGCGGCGAAACTCTTTGATGAGCAGAGTCAGCAGGGCAAGGTGCAGTCCGGGGCGCAGAAACAGGATGTGGTTGCTGAGGCGGGGAAGATGGCGTTGAAGATGTGGTTGAAGAGTGAGATGGGCGGCGGGGGCGGAGGCGGGATGATGGGAGGAAGTGGAGGGGGCGGTGGTGGTGGAGGGTTGATGGGGTTGGCGAGTAAATTCTTGAAGTAGATTACTTGACCTACCTATGTTACTCTACTTGGATAACTAATCTCTACGAGATGTAGGAACAAAAAAAAGGGAATGGAACAACATGTTGACACTTTGGATCTTTCAAATTATTGTATCTTGAGTGAAGAAAGAAATGAAGCCTCGCTGTTCTCGTGGTATCAGACAATTAGGTATCGGACTCGCTCAACAGAACGCTCAAATCAACTCAACTGTCCGCTTCGCCATCGCTAGGAACGCTTGCCACCAAAGTATGTATGTGCGTGACGGAAAGAAAGCTAGGTAGGAGAAGAGGAATGGAAAATATGTAGGGAGGAAGTAAAGATGCAGGCAATTTCTGTCCCCGAATATACTGCCCACCGAGACCCCATTATTACGAAAGAACTGGCCAACGAGACTCTTGATCGAATTACCTTCACCAATCTGACTCGCAAGGTACTGCAGGTACCCTCTACATCGCCCTCCACAACTTCCTCAGCCCACTAAAACGCTTCTCCTTCCTCCCACTCCCACCCTCACTCTCATACCCGCCACTACCCGGCGTCCTGCCCTGGCTCGTCGGCGTCTGCAAGGCCCCAGCCTCGGGACTCCCATTCCCTCCCACTCGCCCTCCTCCGCCTCTCTCAACGTCATCGCCACTCTCATACATACTGCCCCTGAACCTCCTCCTGAGCGGTCGTCCATCCGGCCCCAGCACGCCGAGTCCCTGCGTGCTATCGCCGATGCGCGGTGGCGGCGCCTGCACGGGAATAGGCTCGCTGCCGTACTCCACCGCCGGCGACGGCGCGGCGATGGGCTGTGGACGTGAGATGTAGGAACGGCCTCCGACGCCTGTGGCATGGTGATTGCGCTCGGGAGGCGACGTCTGCACGTGAGGGGCGAGCGAAGGGTGACGGCCTTTGGGTGGTGCGACCGCGGGGATCCCATATTCCTTGTGCGAGGCGCTATTTTGCGGTGGAAGGGGTGCGGCGGCGGCGCCGTCGTAGCTTGCACGGGGGCCTGAAGAAGGACCGGCGGTGGAGTGCCGGCCGGCACTTTGGGGACGGTTATGTCCTGCGCTCGGAGGACGGTGACCGCCGCTTGCAGAGCGGCCGGTTGGTGGACGAGAGTCGTCGCGGCTGTCGTACGAGTCGCCGGAGTAGGATTCGTCGCTGTCGAAGCTCTTTCTGCGGCGGCCGAAACCCGAGAAGAAGGCTTTTACCCTGTTTTCGCGGCGGGCGAGGTTCGTGTCTACTTCGCCCTGGTAGTCCAATGCGGGGACGAGTAGCCTGTAGGGTGCGGTTATGCCAGCTGGATCTTTCTGGCTTACTTCCATGTTGAGGACGATGTCGAGGCCGTGGGAAAGATCGATGTGTAGGCCGCGTCCGTCTTCCTCTCCATCCTGCCCAAAGCCACCACCGCGAGCACCAGCCTTCATGGACAAGCCGGTGGGAATACGGTGGAATGGGTTTGGGCGAGGTGGCTCCTGAGGAGGTGGCGGGAAGTACGAGGAGCCGTTATCCTTGGGCCTTGGTAGTTCTGCCGAAACAGCCCGCTGGTTGGAAGGATTATTTCCTGGAGATTTCGGGCTTTTGTTGTAGTAAGCGACAGGAGGAGCATTACCTTGCCCTGACAGCCGTCTCATGAGGTTGCCTCTTTGAAAGCCACCGCCACTGCCAAGAGACAAAGTGCGAGTGAGTTTGGGAGTTTTGCCTGGTTCTGATGGACTCATTGGGGGTGAAGGCGGAGGCGTAGTGCCTGGCTTATACTCGCGGATAGAGCACCAGTTCCGCCGCGGCAGCAAGTGCTTGTTGTTGCGAGGCTTGCCGTCAACATCATGCGTAAAGAGCGGAATCATGTCTTCATCTGTATCGTGATCCAGGTGATGGACCTTGTTCCGTTTATTGATCACATCAGCCATCAAATCTGGTGGAGGTGTATTGACAATGGCGCTGCAGACAACGTTCGGCATGTACCGATGGTCCCTGTCTTTCGGGATCTTGAGCTTCTTGTTGCTGTAGAATTGTCCAATAGCTCCAAGATGGACATCGCCTCCAAGGATGGTGATTCGGACCGACTTCTCAGCAGCGAGCTCCTGAAGTTCCTGGACGAACCAATTGCGCTCTCGTTTGTGGTGTTTAGCTGTCCAGTGGTCATCAAGATCATCGAGAATCTCAACTCCTCCGTCAAACTTGTTGACGAAGCCGCCAAGCGCGCCAGTCCTACCGAGAGCCTTCAATGGGTCCATTACTCTGGACGTGAGGACGTTCTCAAGGAAGTTCAAGCGCGGGTACGCGATAGGCTGCATTGGGATTAGTGACAGAAAAGTACACTTAAAAACGGAACTACTTACGACTCCAAGGAGGACAATGAGATGTTTGGTCTTGCCCACGACGATCTCCTTGCGGAGGCGCTCGAACACCCTATTGTAAGTCTCCTCGCTCAAGATTTCGTCCCTCATGCGCTCCGTGCGGCAATCAAGGCCCAGGAAAGCTATTTGGGGGCCCATGAACATGAACACACTGCGGCTGAGCTCGTTGATATACGGGCCTGGTGAGGCACCAAGCACCCAGGACGGCTCGTTGATCTCGAACTCGGTCGCTACACTCTGATGCTGGAACAACATGTAGTACTTGAATGCGATTGCCCCCAGACCCGTGAAGATCGGGTTGCTCATGAAACGGTGCGGATATGATCCGAAGCCATCGATGATATCGTGGTCGTCCCAAATATTGACCATGGGGATCTGGGAGTTTGCCATGCCAAAAAGACCTTGAGAAAACCACATGGCGTATCGGTCCAGGTAGAAAACTTCCAGCTCCTCCTGCATAGCCGGAGAAAATTTCATGCTGTGCTTGCGGGTCGGGTTCCTCGTATCGATCCATTCTTTGAACAAGACAGTATTTTTAGTAGCGGCGTCATTGTAGATTTGATCGCCTCCTCCAATCATAACATGGAAAGGCCGTGTCTGGTGGTTGTTGAGGACGTCTCGCCACAAGGGGTCAGGGCCGCAAAACTTGTCAGGCTCGACGCTGAGACTGAACCCATTACAGCTGTGGAACATCATGTTCATCGACTGGCCCTTTCCGGGGACCCAGAAACCAATTGCCGGTCCACGGTTGATACGATAAGCGATTCGGGTTTGCTGCGCGCCCAGTTCAACTTCGATATTGAACCGCCAAAAGGTGACTCCTCTCTCCGCGAGCAGCCGAACAGCTCTCACTTCTCGGTACTTGCCGGCTTTCTCTCCGTCCTTCTTCCGAATCCTTGGCCTTTTCTCTCTTTGCCGCTCCAACGAATTTCCATTCAATGTTGGTGGGCTCCTGACCTCTTCGAAAAGACCTGCGTCTGACTCGACACGCGACAGATCACGCTCTTCGTCTAAGCTGTCAACAGGTCGAACGTACAAGGTCTTGCCAATCCGCGAGACCTTGGTCTGCCCAGCCAAGGGATCAATATACTCTGGAGCTAGCTGCTGTCCACTTTCCATGGCTACTTCGGCAGGCGGAGGAGGTAACAAATCCATAGGCTGGGCGAACAAGCGAAGAGTAGGGGGTTTTTGGTAAGACGAAGCATCGTCAATGGTCACAATCATGACTGACCCTCGCCAGATCTCCCGGCTGCTTCTTCCCGAACCAACGTGTTCCTGTCTTATACCAGTGTAGCGTAAGAGCGGCCCACATTTCAGGTAGAGCGGAGGCTGAAAGATAGTCTGCCCTTCTGGTTGGTCGACACCTCCATCATAAGCTCCAGAAGGGGCAGCATTCTCATGCCGTCCACCACTGCTTCGTCTCCGGTCGGAAGCATTTCGTTCCCACCACGCTGAATCTTGGGCTTTCTTGCTCAGGGGGACATCCACGTCGAGATCTTCAGCAATCAATTTGGCAGTGCCTGCATTTTTCCATTCTTCGAGGGTCCGTTGGCCCTGGGCAGCACGTTGACCGTCAGGCTGTTGGGAACTTGCTGTATTGCTCGGATCAAAACCAACTCTGTCCCGATTGATCTGGCCATTGGCAGTTTGAGGAGGCACTTTGTAATTGACCGGTGCGTTGGTAGAGTTCGATGCAGCATGTCGAGGGAGTGGATCTGCGGCTTTAGAGTGAGCCTTCGCAGGAATCCCAGAAGTGGTACCACCCCGATCGGTCGGAGGAGGCCTTGGAGGATCAGCAATGTAGGCCGAGTTCCGATTGTTGGCTTGGGTGCTGGCTGCTGGTTGCTTTTGCAGTTTGTTGCTCGCACTCCTGCCGAGACCGCCTCCTGAGGGAGTCTGAACTCCAATGTACTGGGATGAGGTCGCTACTGGGGGACGCTCCTGAGAAAAGCCGACATTTCGAGCAACTTGCGGTTGCGCCGGCTGACTCGCAGGAGCTGCTCGGTTGTTCACACCCATGGGAGGTGGAGGAATAGCTATGCTGCTCGCAGGCTGTCGCGCAGACTGGTTCCGCTGTGGTTCTCTCGGCAATGCCCCTGCGGCGTAGTATTCCGGCTGTTGAGCCTTGCGATTTGGTATGCGACTGGAGTCATCCCAGGCACGGCCCTGGTTCACGGCATCAGGGGCGGTCGGCATCGAAACATTGCGACGGCCGCCATCTGGTTGTGGAGGACGACCTTGACTTCGAGCCGGTCCAGAAGCATGCCGCTGGTGGGATGATGCACCGTATGGATCTCGGGTTGAGCGACGAGGGTCTCGCGCCGTGCGCTCTTGCGCCGATTGCTCTGCTTCGACAACACGTGCTCGGCGTTCCTCCTTGCTGATATCATCCAAGGTAACTTCCAACTTTTGCAACGGCGACCTATCTGGGACTGAGTTTTTCCTTGCATTCACAGGCCTTTTGGGATCGTCACCGCGAAAGACATTGGAGATGGGCGACACGTCTTGGTCTTGATACTGAGGATAACCATTCTGAGCTCCTACCCTGTTTGAGTACGACCTTGGGTTGCCGGTTTGCTGGGGAGTATTGTACGTCGAGTAGTTTGTGGGAGGAGCCATTGGAGGAGCAGCAGGAGCGGGAGGCATTGGATTGCGCATTGTGTTGTAGTTCTGCCTGTCTCGTTTCTTGTGGGAGCTGGCCCTTCCTACACCACCATGCGAGGCGAATGACTTGTGTATGGGAGCATAATCGGGGATGATGGGGGATTCATCGTTCACATAGCTCCCAGGCGGGACATTGTTCGGGGCGTACTGCGGTCTGGAATTCTGATACGGCTGAGGGGGCCCGCGATTTGAGAAGTCAGGAGGATTGCGTGGATTGTACGCAGCTGGCCGGGGACCGTTCATTGTGGCAGCAGCTATTGCGTTTGTCGAAGCAGGGCGTGACGGCTAGGTGCAGGAGTGGAGGAGGATATGACGGCGGGAGGTTGCACGGGACAAGAACTGGAGGGGACGACGGAGGGTGAATTGCTGAGGCCAATGTCAGCTGTGGGCTCCGTCTGGTGAAGTGAAGGGCGACCAACGCATCATACAGGTCGGTATCTCAGGTAGGTAGCTGTCATTGAGGCTGGGTGAGGTTGCGCTGCGGGCAAGACATGGAGCAGGAGAGCGGGGCGGAAGTAGGCACGCAGCGTATACAGGATGCGATATTGAAAGCAGCAGTCCTCATTCAATGGGAGACTAGGTAAGCTTGAATATGTACAGTACAGGAGAGCAGAGAAGCAAACTGGGCAGGGCAAAAGAAAACCGGGTGGTCGCTGGGGGTCGCTCAACAGTCGGACTCGCTGGTAGGGAGCTGATCAGAGGTGGCTGGAGAGCACTAGCAGTGGAGGGCACGCGTGGCGGCGTGGCTGCCGCTCCGCTCCCTGCAGCTGCGTTGCCAAGCCCAGCTTCCGACAGGGGCCCATCACCGCAACTGCCAGACCTCAACCTCACCAGAAGGGACAAAGGACCCCCCCAAACACCCCCCCAAACATCCCTCCAGAGCTGCATCCACTGCTTTCTTCCCGTCACCCATCGCCTCTTGTTGTGCTGGCATTCGCTTCATCCATATTCTTTTTCTAATACCCACTGCAGAGGCCACGTCTCCCGAGACACTCGAGACCACTTTGCCTCCCTCGAATCTGACAACAATTGAGAGAGAGTCCTTCGTTGTAACATACCGCCTTCTGTACCACCACCGCTCCGGCTGCCTGTATAGCCTTATGACTCCCTCCGCCAGCCGGTCCTCCTAATATCCTCTGCAGCCATGCGCTGCCTCACTCTTTGCGTCTGGCTGGCCACAGTATGCTGCGTCTCTGCCTGGTCGCAACGGCCGCGGAACTACGACACCCACGATTACTACGCCCTCCACATCCATCCGAATACCTCCCCCGAACAAGTCGCTTCCCACCTCGGGTTGGAGCATGAAGGCCAATTGGCCAACATACCAGACCATCACATGTTCAGATGCTCAAAGGGCCACCAAGACGTTGTCAAGGATGCCATAAAAGAGCTGAAGGCACGGAGAAGAAAGCGTGACGCTGGCTCGCTAGACTGGTCACCTCTTGATGCCGTGCTCTTGAACCAGAAGCAAGTTCTCCGAAAGCGCCTTGTGAAAAGGGGCGTCCCGAAATACCCAGGACAGACTCGACAACTTCCTCCCAGCTTGAGCCCTGGGTCCACCATCCAAAAGCAGGTTATGACGGAGCTCGGCATCAAAGACCCGATTTTCCACGAGCAATGGCATCTGTTCAACGCCGAGCAGCCTGGAAACGACTTGAACGTGACTGGGGTCTGGCTGGATGGGGTCACGGGCAAAAACTCCACAGTGTGCATCGTCGATGATGGTTTGGACATGGACAGCGAGGACTTGAGGGACAACTACTATTCCGCTGGCTCCTATGACTTCAATGACAAAGGGCCCGCCCCGAAACCCCGACTTTCCGACGACAGGCATGGAACGAGATGCGCAGGAGAAGTGTCAGCCGTCAAAAATGATGCTTGTGGAGTCGGAGTGGCATACGAATCTCGAATTGCAGGCGTTCGCATCCTGTCCGCGCCCATCAGCGACGCCGATGAAGCCGAGTCTGTCGTCTACGGATATCAAGAAAATGACATTTATTCTTGTTCGTGGGGCCCTCCCGATGACGGCAGGACCATGGAAGCACCAGGAATCTTGATCAGAAGATCTATGGTGAACGCGATCCAGAATGGTCGCGGTGGCAGGGGCACTATCTACGTCTTTGCTGCTGGCAATGGAGCGCCCAAGGGCGACAACTGCAACTTCGATGGCTACACCAACAGCATCTACAGTGTCACCGTAGGAGCCATTGACCGGGAGAACAAACATCCATGGTACTCAGAGTCATGCTCTGCTTTACTCGTCGTCACATACAGCAGTAGCAACACTGATCAAATCCACACGACTGATGTTGGTATCAACAAATGCACCTCTGGCCACGGAGGAACTTCTGCAGCCGGACCGTTAGCAGCAGGGGTTTACGCGCTTGTTCTCGAAGTCCGACCAGAAGCCACTTGGAGAGACATTCAATGGCTCCAAGTCATGACGGCTCGACCGTTCGAATCCGACGAGCCTGGCAGCGAGTGGCAAGAGACTACCTTGGGTAGGAAGTTCAGCCATATGTTCGGCTATGGCAGAATCGATGCATATGACATTGTAGAAATGGCGAAGACGTGGAAGCTTGTGAAACCGCAGGCATGGTATTGGTCGCCATGGATCCATGTCAAGCACGAGATTCCTCAAGGCAATCAAGGCGTTGCTAGCACGTTCGAAGTCACCAAACAGGCTATGGAAGATGCTAACCTCGAACGACTGGAGCACATCCAAGTGACCATGAACGTCGAACACAGCCGTCGTGGGGATCTGAGCGTGGAGCTCCGCAGTCCCAGCGGCATCGTCAGCCACCTCTCAGTCGCTCGCGAGCACGACGAGCACGCTGGAGGCTACACAGACTGGACCTTCATGTCCGTCGCGCACTGGGGCGAGCCCGGCGTCGGCAATTGGACCGTTGTGGTAAAAGACGCCACAGTCAACGAAAACAAGGGCTCCTTCGTCGACTGGAAGCTACGTCTTTGGGGCGAAGCCATTGACGCGAAAGCGCAGCAACTCCTTCCCATGCCCGAAGCGTCCGACGACGACGATCACGACGCAACGACGACTGCCCACGTGACCACGACTGATGTTACCCATCCCACCAAAACCAAGAACCCCGGTGCCAACATCTCGCACACCCCCGACCGCCCTGTAAACGTCAGGCCGTCTGATACTGGTAAGCCATCATCAGGCCAAGCATCAATATCAAGTCCCGCATCCGGCACCACCATCGTGCCCATCGCCAGCCCTACAACCAATCCCACAACAACCTCTGCGCCTTCCTCCACCGCAGCACCCACCACCTCAGCTACGCCCACCCCCTCCGCAGCACCAGACTCGTTCCTCCCGTCCCCCTTCCCCACCTTTGGCGTCTCCAAGCGCACCCAAATCTGGATCTACGCCTCGCTCGCGCTAATCCTCATCTTCTGCTGCAGTTTGGGTCTATACTTTTACCTCGCTCGGCGGCGCCGCCTAAGGGCGAACCCGCGCGACGACTATGAGTTTGAGATGCTGGATGACGCGGATGATGCGGATGGCGGGGCTAGGGGTGTGAATGGTGGACTGGGTGGGAAAAAGGTCGGGAAAAAGCGGAGGGCTGGCGAGCTTTATGATGCGTTTGCTGGCGAGAGCGAGGAGGAGCTGTTTAGCGGGAGTGAGGATGAGGGGGGTTTGTATAGGGATGAGATTGGGGGCGGCAGTGGGAGCCGCGGGAGTGAGGAGAGGGTGGATGAGAAGGGTGGGAGGTAGCGTTGTGTTGCCGGTGGGCTTGGATAGAGGGAGGGGTCTGCCGTTCGCTCTGTCTTTTTGCCTTTAATGGGGACTACGGTCGTAGCGGTAACAATAGCATTGGTAATGGAGTTTGGGTTTATTGATCACCTTTGTTTCTGTTTCTGGTTCAAGTCAGAACTTGACTGTGACAAACTTGACTCGGGGCGAGCTGTTTCGTTTCGTTCAAATGGTAGTTTCAAAGGACCTTGCGTCGACTTTCCGGCCGGGAATGGGCTACTTGACTACCCTCAGCCTAGACATTTGGAAAACTACTGTTGGCATTAAAGATACCTCGAATTGCAGCTTGAAAGGTTAGATATCGGAAAAAGAACATTTTGCAAGTATGATGTGACATTTGTCGTGGTTGGTTCAATTGGAAGATGGAAGTTGGATTCCTGATATGAATAATGGTTGTCGGACAAGGTGGAGACAGACGCATCCCGGATACACACAACACTGTATTCTCAGGTACGGTCTGATAAAAAAATACAGACTCAGAAGAGGTATTTGCAAAAGAATTGTTGAGACTCTTAGAGGACTTCAATTCTAAACCATTACATATCTGAGAAATCGCTATCTCTTAGATGTTGCATCGCAATCGGGAAGGGTAAGATGCATTGAAACTGGTGTTTACCGTTGGACAAGAATACTTTCAGAAGTGTATTGGACGGGACTCAATCGTCTTTCCGGACACGTTCTACTCGAGAGTTCTACGCTTGGATATCTGAAAAAGCAGCATTGATGCTACAGATGCCCAACCATCCCAGGATTGGATTTTTGAAAAAGGGGGTACTATATTGACTCTGCAGAGATCTCTGACTCCATGGTTAAATATTTCAAAAAGCAAGTGTTGATACTATAGAAACCACAGTCTCCCCAGGTTAGATGTCTGAAAACAGGCCAATTCCGCTGGTTGGGGATAGCAGTGAAGAGTCCCTTAGACGCGTCGTAATTATCTTTCCGAGCACGGTCTGTCCAGGTTTTCTAGGCTTAGATATCTCTTAAAAATAAGTCTTGACGCTACAAAGATGCAAACATTCTAGGGTTAAACATCTAAAGAAAGCAGTACTAATTTCTAAAGACCTAGATCTCCTAGATTTAGATATCTGAAACCAGGCCATTCCCGCTGGTTAGGGATAGTAATAAAATCTGTAAACGCGTTGTAATCATCTTCCCGGGCACGGTCTATCCAAGTTTTCAAGGCTTGAATATCTCAAAATGCTACCTCGACACCACAAGGATCCAAGTATTCGAGGGTTGGATATCTGAAAAACAGTAGTCTTTTTACAGTGGAGACATCAATCTCCCAGGGTTAGTGTCGGTAACTATTCAACCACAAGTCACGTGTATTACAATACATGGTGATCCTGGTGAGAGCACCCAGCACTTGCCACGTCACTCTCCTAGTCCTTTGTAGATACACTTCGATAGCCCCTCCTTTGGAGAGAGAGAATCAAGACAACCAACACGAATCCAAAGACATACAGAGGCTCCACTGTCACCATTGACAGCGGCGAGCTTTGTGTCAAGTGATTCGCGTGTGTCTAGCCAATATCTACTTCTATGCATAGAAAGGTTTCCCGACAGTTAGATATCTAACAATAGGTCTTTCTCCGCTGGCTAGAGATACTAAGAAGTCTTTTAGACACGTCGTAATCGTCTTCCCAGGCACGGTTTACCTGAATCATCAAGGCTTGGATATCTGAAAAAGCAGTATTGACACTGTAGAGACTTCAGTTCCCTAGGATTAGATGTCTAGCAACAGGTCATTCTCCCCTAACAAGATATATAAAAAGTCTCTTAGACGCGTCGGAGTCGTCTTCCCAACCACAATCTCACCCAACTTTTCTGGGCTTGGATATCTCATAAAGCTGCCCGTGTGCTGTAGAGATCTTAATTTCTTAGGGTCAGATGTCTGGAAACTGCATTTCTTACTTGTGTGTGATTATGTTCGAATAGCTTGGCTATCTCAAAAAGCTGGCCGTGCGCTGTAGAGATCTCAATATCTTAAGGTTAGATGTCTGACAACAGGTCATTCTCTACTGACAAGAGATCGTAAAAAGTCTCTTAGACGCGTCGAAATCATCTTCCCGGGCACGATCTAACCTAACTTTTCTTGGCTTGGATATTTCAAAAAGTTGCCCGCATGCTGTAGAGATCTCAATTTCTCAGGGTTAGATGTTTGAAAACTGTGTTTCTTACGGTACTTAATCATACTCGACTGGTTTGGATATCTCCAAAGACTGTGGAAGGCCTGTAGAGAAAGTGGGACGAGACTTGGGCGTCGGAAATCGAAAGTCTGGGGATATCTCATCAAATAATGGTGGCAGTGGAGACTGCACTTGCAGGTGGCCTCCGCACACGTGTCAGTATCTGCCAAGACGTTTGCACCGCGGAACATCTATACTCCGTCAACACACCGGGCTCACTCTTGCCTTACTTATCGATAGTCCTCTTAACTCCGAAACACCACAACCTAACTCCGACGCTAAGGCAGACAGCCTTCCGAAAGAATATTCTACCGACATGACTACCTCTCAGATGCGAATCGCACCCTCAGCCTGGGATTCTCAGCACAACCAAAACTCAACCACTCTATACCTCGCTTCCAAATTGCTAAACACAACTATCAATCCAGTATTTCAGCCTCCCAAACTAAATCATGGTCAATTCGACAACAGCTAAACGCCCGACTAGGTCTCTAGTCTTCCGCAATCAAGATGCCTCCCAAGAAGGAAGAGGAAGAGGAAGTCGACTACATGACCATGGTGATTGAAGAGCCAAAGGTTACTCCAAGCTTCAGGCCGAAGAAAGATGTACGTTCTATTGTATGCGCCCTGTTACTTGACCTCGCTGATTATTGTTCCCCAACACAGCCAGACCGCGGACGGACGAAGTCGAAGAAGCAACTCGAAGAAGAAGCAGCCGAAGCGCAAAAAGAAGCCATGGCCACCAAGATCGACTCGTCAAACAAAGGCTACAAGATGCTGGCCCGTATGGGTTTCTCTGGGGGTGCACTCGGCAGAGGCGCAGACGGCCTCATCGAGCCCATCCAGGCGGAGCAGAGGGATGGCCGCGGTGGTATCGGTCTAGACACTGAGAAGAAGCGCAAGATCGCCGAGGCCACGGAGCAAGAGACTAAGCGCGCCAAGACTGAGGCAGACGAGTATATCAAGCGCAAGCGGGACGAGGTTGAGACTGCGGACAAGGAGAGGAATTTGAGGAAGGCGCAGAACATTGCCGAGGAAATGGATACGGAGGCCGAAAAGAAGCAAAAGGCAAAGGTTGAAGGCGAGAAGAGTGAGGATGCGAGCCCACCCGCGGAGAAGCGTCTCGCCGAGATTCCGGTTCTCTACCGTTCTCCTGTATTCCTCCGACGCCTACAGGAAGAACGCGATCGCAGCCGGCGGAGCAAGCGTCGCGCTCAGGACTACGGCGAAGATGACTCCGACGAGCCCAGGGACTTCTCTGGTCGTATTACGCACCAGAGCAACAAGAAGAGGGAGCATACTCTCGACGAAGCAAAGCTCAAGACATACGTCGAAGATGAAGATGCAGAGTTGAAGGAGTTCGAGGCGCTGGCTGTTGCGGAGCGGTTGGAGAAGCTAGTGATGTACCTGAGGGAGAAGCACTGGTACTGCCTTTGGTGCTATGCCAAGTATGATGACCAGGAGCTGGACGGATGTCCGGGCTTGGACGAGGATCTGCATGGATAGAGGGAGTTGATGGCCAGAGGGATCATGGAGAAGGAGGAGTTATATGCTTTCTCACTTACTGGAGCATTCAAAAGCGATTGGGATGGTGGATACATCCCTTTGATATTTACGGGATCTCTGGAAACGGGCTTCAGCACCTTAGCGCTAGACTCTTGAGGATTAAAATCTGATAGGTACCTACATTTGCATACAAGACAGAGTGTTCTCCACGGGATTTGCTTGTGATTTACGAAACTAGTTGAAAAATCTATCGACAAGTCCCTTCCCTTCTAACAGTTTCAGGTCTTTCAATTCCAAATAGTTCATAGTCGAGCTTGTGCTTCAGTAATCCCCCCTCGTTATCTGACTGAGGCATTTGGTGTTGATATAGTGTCCCCAATCACGTGCGGCACGCTCATATGGGGTGCGCTCCGTCCCCTGCGTCCAAGCGACCCATCGATGTCACCTCCCTCACCCGACGACCAATATCAAGCAAACCCAACCCAGCCATCTCTCTCGACCCGATGTTTGAAGACAAGTCACGCCCAGCCCGCACTAGCCTGGGGCAATATCTTATTTCTCGCTCACCGGAGCTGAGTGGTCGACTCCCTGACATCTCGTCCCCGCAGACAGGAAGTGGTTAATTGCTTTAATCTATTCTACTCTCTAGCACGTCACAGGCGATACGAGCACCACTCAAATGGAGCCAGCCCTTGTCCACGCCACTGAGCGCGAGGGGCACGCGAGCGCAAACTCCACGTGGTGAAGGGAAGGGACCATTTCTCCACAAGATGCAACCCCAGATTCCATCGCCATCCGGAGCAAACGAGTCCGTCTGCTCTCGTAACAACCTTCCATCTCTAGTTCTTCGTTTTCTGGTCTCTACAACTCACCATTCGGGTGATCAAACTTGCGATTCTGCATATTGGCCCTGCAACTTTTCTTCGTCCTCGCGTCGTCTCTGCATGTCAAATTGTTATCACTATCATCTTCCCCCGTCAGGACTTGCGTCAGGTAGGAGCCCATCCTTCTCGAGAACCGGGGTCTTCCTGAGGGCTTCTCGGTCGCGATGCCATATACGGCTTCTTCGCGGGCTGCTCATTGGCTGCCCGGATCACTTGTTATAAGATATGTCTGGTGCACGGTACGTGACAGCCCAGGGCCCTGACACCACAGACTCAGGCTGGTACTTTGCACCCTCTCCCGGACAGCGATCGACCAGTGGGCCATGATGCCGCACGTCATGCGAGCTGGCCCTTTCTGAGAAACTCGGTAACATGTGGTCGGGATTTCGCGTTCTAAAGATGCGACCTTTCTCTCGTTTGATTGTTTGCGATATTAGACGGGTCCCACTGCCTCCGATCCAGGCTTATTCATATACAAGATCGCACCCTGTTCGTTGTTCGTTGTTCATCGCTATCTCTGTGCCATCAAACGCCTTCCATTTTCTTTTCCATTTCTACTGTTGAGCGCCGCTTCTTCCAAGATGAACGGATACGGCGATTCCAAAGAAGGCGCGGCGGAGCACTACGAGACGGGAATGCCTCCGCAGAAGTTGACGTTCGGGCAGAAGGTCAAGAACCACTTCAAGAGGTTCTGGTGGGCTCATCTCATCTTCTTGATTGTGTCCTCGCTATGCATCGCCCTCCCTCTGTAAGTTCTGCTCTGGTCGAATTGACCAGTCACGTGGATCGCTGGGCAGTCGGCTGACCGTACTCAGAGCATACGTTGGATTCCCGAACATCGCTCAGAGTCAATTGAACGATGCGACGCTGGAGTTGACGTCGCAAGTCATTACCGACCCAACTCCAGACGCTGTGCACCTCGAAATGACCACAATTTCGAGGTCAGACAGCATTTTTAGGCCAACGCTTTCCGCCATGAACGCGTCACTGTTCCTAGAAGACACTTTGCCGGACATCATTCCCTTCGGACAGCTTGAGATCCCCCAGCTTAAATCTACGCATGAGACGGAGATCATCATCAACCAAAACCTCCGCATCCTCAACCAGGACCAATTCCTCGCCTACAACAGACGAGTCATGAGCAGTGAAGAGTACCGTGTAGCGATCCGCGCAACAGCGGATCTGCACCTCGGGGGGCTCCCAGTGGCCCATCCCGCATTCAACAAAGTCGTCACGTCTAAAGGTAGGATTATATCAAGTAGCCCTTGAGGCGATGGTCAATTGCTAACAGCAACAGGCCTCAACAACCTCAAGGGCTTCGAAGTCCTCGATTTCAACCTCTCCCTTACCGCTGCCCCTGGCCAACCAAACATGTTTGGCATGGTCTATCTCCCCAACCCCTCCCCCATGACCCTCACTCTCGGCAATCTCACCCAAAACCTCTTCGTCCAAGGCCAGCCCATCGGCCAAGCCTTCATCGACAACGTGGTTCTGCATCCCGGCAACAACACCATCCCGATGTACAGCATCACTGACCAAGCCGCCGTCATCGTCCTCCTGACCTCCAAGTTCCGCGACGGCGTCCTGCCCGTCGACATTGTTGGCGAGAGCGTCGTTTACAACGGCCAGAGCTTGGAGTACTTCGCCGCACCACTGAGGGAGAATCCTCTGTTTGCGAAGCTGGATGTGGGCAAGGCGTTGGAGAAGCTGGGCTTACCGCTCGGTGCGTTGACGGGGACCGGTCCGCTGCCGCCGCCTGCCGCGCCGTCGACGGGGCCGGCGCCTTCGCCGGGAACTTAATGATGGGTGCGAGTGTGAGATAGGAATGTAAATCTTGATATTTAAAACCGAGAAAAAAAAGAGGGTTTCAGATACCGAAAAGCTGTCTATGCTGCATCAATCGCTTTCCGACTGCCGAAGAAGAAGAACGTTGGCGCGGATTGTGGAGAAATAACCTTCGTTCTCGACTGTGTGGTGCAGATTTTACGAGTAGTGGCAGTGTATGATATCTCTTTCTTTGCAGACGGCGCGCAATGCAGAGCTGGGAGCTGAAAGGGGGCTACTGAACAATGGAGCAGTCCTCCTGCCAACATAGAAGACGGACATGCCTCCGCCGGAGAAGAGGACTAAATGTGAGGGTGGAAATGGAGACCAGTGGGTTTCATCTTATTCAGATCGCTTTCATTCTTTGTTTTGATACCCTCGAGAGGAGGTAGCTAGCTTAGCTGTAAACGAAGGAGGAGTGTTAAAAATAGAGAGACATTCACTACCAACAGTCGTTTTTGTTTCCTCCATCTCCTTCCCCCTTTCCATCGTACGATATATATGTTCTCGGTCTCTCCCAGCCATGTATCTCACCCATCTTATATATCCCGCTGTCCTCTTCAAAGCTGTCATCTTATTACATGCCGTCGTCGATCCCCAAAGCAATTCGATTTTCACAAGTCTGGCTATCATAGGGATAGGTTGCGCTTACTGCGCCTCTGCAATCACATTCCACAGCATAAGATCCATCGATATTGAAACAGAAGGGGAGTAGGGAAACGAAACCTTGTGAAACGATTTGTTGAAACGGAGGTCGTTTGATTGAAACAATTCGAACCCACGTTGGGTTTGCAATTGGGATGGTCTAGATTTCGTGGTGGTATGACTCTAAGAAGTTCGAGGCGGATTGGAGAATGGTTGGTGAAGGTGGTGGGAGAGGAGTGGAAAGTAGGGACGCCCAGGTTGTGAAGAGAGGGGAAGAAGCTGATTTGTGGATGGTTGAGCAGTGAAAGTCGTAAAATTTTGTATTGGGGGTTGGTGTATTGTGATCTGTAGGACTCTTGATGGAGCAAGCAGTGCTCGCATTCTCCAGATGCTGAAGGATGGATTTGGCTGTTTCACAGAACTTGATATGCCTGTGGAATGATCAGCGGCCACAATGTGATCAAATATTGACTTGCATCTCTCTTTTTTTGGTTCCTCTTCTATCATCTCGTTGCGTCTCTATTCGGAATATCTTGCAACTTGTGTTGTTCAAGGTAGTTCAGAGCGCACGATAGATATATGGTCCTGGTGGAGGCGGAAAAAGGGCCATCCACGTGCAGATAAGATAAGGTGACAGCTTCAGCCACAACGGCACAGACCCTGCTTGATATCTGGGATATGACGTCGGCATGGCATTTAGTTTGGAGCTACTTCTCTTGGAAATCCACGATCCTCCTCGTAAACCATTTCTCTCCCCCATCCTTACCCTATCTAACACTCTTCTTTTCCCTCACTGTCTGAGTTTCTCTTTTCTCCTTCTCCCTTTCTTTCCCCCTCACGAGATTCAAGTTCCTCTGTTTTCCGGAGTCTCATACCCCCACAACAAACCCCCAGGAGCACCGCTCCGCCAACACTGCCATGGCTACCTCAATGTGGGGTTCGAAGAAGGCCAACGATGGTGGCGACGGGAATGCTCCCGAGTCTGAAGAGACAGCAACTTCTCGTCCAACTTCAAGACGACAACACCAGGACCCGGAGAGACAGCCTCTACTTCCGGCGCAGCCACGACCAACTCAAAATGGATATCTTGATCCCGATGACCCAGCAGTACGTACCCTTTTAATTCCAGAATGCCAATAGAAGCTCATATCTTGCTAGGTATCACCTTACAACCTGTGGACCGTCCGAGCATTGCGCTTCTTCACCGTCCTGTTCCTCATGATCAGCTTCATCTGGTGGATACTTCTCCTAGTCTCCATCTTTGTATCCCCTCCAGGCATGCACTCCCGCGGCTCCGGCTTCTTCGACTTCTCCTACACGACTCTGACCGTAGGCAATTTGATCGTTGCCCTCTTATTCTTCGCTTCGCCCTCTCGCGCCATGCGTATCTCCGCCGCAATTGTCGCCGGTCTCCTGCTGGTAGACATGATCATCATCGCTGCGGTCCCGCGTTTGCGTCTTGAAGAAGGCTGGGTCGGAATCGCCTCGATAGTATGGGCTACGTTGATCGCTCTGTGGTGCGTGATGACAGACAGAGTCGTGGCATGGGGCAAACGCGAAGAGGAGGAGCGTCTCACTGGTCGACCAGAAACACGGCGAACCCTGAAAGAGTGGAGTGCCGTCTTTGTCGCGTCAGCTATTCTCATCATCTACATCATTATTACGATCCTGATGACTGCCACGCTCACTCTACGAGCCATCGACTCCGGACTGAAGATGGAAGGCGAGCGCTACTACGTCGACGGCGACAAGTACGAGGTCCATCTCGCCTGCTATGGCAACCAAACCTCCAAGCATCTCCCCACGGTTATCCTCGAGGCTGGCGAGAACCCCTCGGAGTACGATTTTGAGCACTGGGTCTACGGCGCTATGACCAACGGCACCATCGACCGCTACTGCTATTGGGACCGCCCGGGCTATGCCTGGTCCGACAATGCGCCCTCTCCACACTCCGCTGGCATGTCCGCGGACGCCCTATCCGAGGCTCTAGCGAGGGCAGGTGAGGAAGGTCCTTTCATTGCTGTCTCCGCAGGCATTGGCAGTCTCGTCAGCAGAATCTTTTCCGCCAGGCATCCACATGACATCGCCGGGATCATGATGATCGACCCCATGCACGAGGATCTTCTACACAAGATCGCTTCTCCCGGCCGCGGGTTCGTCCTCTGGGGCTACGGAATTATCTCTCCTCTCGGCATCACACGTCTCGGCGGCGCCATCTTCCAAGGCCGCTCCGCCAAGGACCGCGTCTATGGACGGAACGCATACCAAGGGGGTAAATTCATCAAAGCGCAACTCCAGGAGAATCTAGTCGCCGACTCAATTTCCAAGAACGAGGTTGCCAGCCATCGCAATATCCAGGAGAGGGATGTGCCGCTGGCGATCGTGAGTTCGGGCATTGAGTGTAGGAAGGACAAGGAGTGGGAGGACAAGCAGAAGGACTTGACGAAGATTACGGATGAACTTGTGGAATGGGCAGTGGTCAATAAGGCGCCGCATGAGGTTTGGAGGACATTTGAGGGGAGGAGGAGCTTGGATAAGGCATTGACCAAATTGGTCAAGGCGGCGAAGAAGTGAAGTGGGGACGAAAAGGGGTTTTCATATTCTTGTCAATGATTCGGTCGTCTTCACTTCTGCTATTCTTGCGTCATCTCGATTCCCCTCTGCTTTTCACGTTTTCTTTAATTGCGTGGCGTGCATAGCATTTGAGCACCTCCCCTTTGCATCTCCTTGACTGAATCTCCTTTGATGTGAGGTTTGAAAACAATTGGCTGGGACGCGAGTGGTACATACATACGGATGACGGACCTCAGGATGGATATGACAGCGAATTCGATCCAGGAATACCAAAGTAGGCTAAATTGATAGTTTGTAATGTGGATACCCAAAAAATCGAGCGTACCCCCCAACTGTTTGAAAATTGCCGTTACCAGTCATGTTCCTAGGTAGAACCGTTCCCAGCACCATGCCTAACAGTTACAGACTGCTAACGGTACGGATCATGTCCAGTACCATCTCCAGTACCACCACTCCCAGTCCCACATCGGACGAGATGCGAGTATTTGCAGCGGTACGCAGTCAATCTTCAGATCTTTTTCCAAAAAGCCGTCTTGAAGGAGAATAGTACTTTACGCACACCTGCCTTATTCTCGAGGTTTAGAGGATTGAGATGAATCTTGGAAGCTCCTTGCAATTGCCTGATACCAAAGGCACTCCTAGGTATCGCAATCAGGAGGTTCTTTTCATTGTATCAGGCCTATCGAAGTAGTTCGACACGAGAGCATTTTTTATCCGTTTTTATTATCGTGCAATGGATTGCAATAGGGATTTTGTCAAATTAAATTAAACATAAGACAGAGACTGGTCGGCGGTGACGTAGATCTGACCCCCCTGGTGGGGCATACCATTAGTGGGGTACCTTTCGAAGCTCAAGAGCTTCGAGCTCCTTAATCTTACCACAATTACCTACCTACCTACCTACCTCTCACTTCCCCTCCTCAACTCTGCTCTTTGACAGTTCCCTGATTGGAAGTCCTCTACTTGGGAGTACTGTATAGCTCCAATTCTTCCTTCAAGGTCCAAAGTTTCGCAAGAACCGAAACTACGATATAATGGCGCTGCCTCCGAAATTCGCGGGTCTGACCATCGCATCTGGCGGTGGGGTGCCGAAGGGCGTGCATACTTTGGAATTGTGTGAGTGGCACTTTTGATTAATTTTGCGTTCATTTTCGTTTACATTTTGCTGGGTTATTCTTCTGTTCTCTTGTGTTTGTGGGCGAGCATATCTATCTCATCTTGATTTCCCATGTGAACCTGTGAGCGACTCGGCTGTCTGTCCGTGATGGATGTGGAAGATGTAAAGTCGTCGAGAGACATATCGCAGTATTGAGTTGGAATCGATTTTGGAGGTATGATAGTTTTAAACTTGGGGTTCGTCAATCAGTGTTCAGTCGAATGGCTAAGTCCATACTCCTGATGAAAACAATATGCTAATTGATTATTGCAATCTAGTCCTCGACTACGTCTGTCCCGTAAGCCCCATTCCATCCTCTATCACCTCCCCAAACTCATCTATTTCTCACCCAAACATCTAACCAGCCTTCCCCACAGTTCTCCAAAAAGATGTTCAACACCGTCCACAACTCCGTCGTCCCCCTAATCTCCCAAAAATACTCCAACCCTCCAAAAGCAGTGCACCTCCTCATCCGCCCGCAAATCCAGCCCTGGCACCCTTCCTCGACCCTCTGCACCGAAGCCGCGCTCGCCGTCCTACGTCTCTCCCCGGCCAAATTCCTACCCTTCTCCGCGCTGCTGTTCCAGCATGCTGAGGAGTTCTACGACGCTAACGTCGTTGAGGAGGGCAGGAATGAGACGTATGCGCGTTTAGCGAAGCTAGGGGCCGAGGTGGGAGTTGATGAGGGGGAGATGAAAGATATGTTGAGGATCAAGGGGAGGGGAGAAGTAAAGGAAGGGGAATTGAATACCGGAAATGGAGTTACGGGAGATGTTAAAGGGATTGTTAAGGTGAGCTTTCTCTCTTGTTCCGACCTCTGTTTCTCTTTGCAGAATCCCGGGAAGACGAGAAAATGAGTCGGTGTTGGTGCGACCGCTGAATGTTTCTTTCCTTGTTGTACCTGAGTTTGACAAAGGCGGAGCAAGAACGGGTCGCGGAGATGTAAGATGCGTGATATACGGGAAATCTTGTGGTGTGATATATATTAGAAATCTGTGCTAATCAAGTCTCTTTCACAGGCAAACCGGTTGCTGGGAGTCCATGTCACACCGTCAGTCATGTTCGATGTAAGCCTCCACTCCGTCTTATCCATCGTCATGGTGTATCAGCGATACTGACGACAATCCTGAAGGGTGTTATGGAGAACAGCATCTCCAGCAGTTTTACGAAAGAAGACTGGGAGGATTGGCTCCAAAAGAACATAGTCTGACGGCGACAATGATACGAGAAAGTTGACTCAAGAACACGACGTGCTTACCATCATTCGCATGGCCAATGGTACGGGCAGTGAGGTCCACGCCGTTCGTTCGGACGAGCCTGCCGCGAAGTACTCACGATAATAGAAGACTGTACCTCTGATCCATGGCTTCATGTTTTCTTCTCTTTCTGCCCCATTGTCGCAACGTGTTACGGAATGCGGGTAGCTGCGACATCATCATGCTTACCCTTTTCTCACCTAACCATATTTCATGAGACGAAGCGGAAATCCCCATGGCTTAGGTTCTCTGGCATATGCCTCTCAAGGTCATCATTTTCGGTCGCTTTGGCTTTCGATGCCCCCCTACCTACATACCTCAAGGTACAAACTAATGTTAGCCCATCAGTCATCACTATTCGTTTTTAAAGGGGCCGAAAGCCACGGCCGAGAGGATAAAATGTCAAGCGGACTTGTTCGCCAAATGGCAAAGACCCAAATTCGAGGCGCAACCTCGCGGCGTGCAGTCGCACACCGCCCGCATTATTTTCGCAGTTGCGGCCCAGTGGGAAAGGAACCGTTCGTGTTCGCAGGGGGGGGTGGGGGACGGGATCCCGAAGTCGGCGGTGAGGCTAGGAAAGAAAAGAAGGGAAGAGGGGGAGGGGCAGAATGCTGGAAAAAGCACTTTGAGTTTCAAGATTTCCTGTGGTTTGAAAAGCAACGTGCATTGAGAGACGTACGTACGTCGATGCAGATACCGTACCGTACCATGAAGCTCGAGCTGCTCGACACTTGGTTTCCGACGCCAAAATTTTCCCTGGATGAACTGCCTGCCTGCATGATGATGGACAAGACTTTTCTTTCCCGGTATTTTTGCGGAGGATTTTCCAGTGTGTTGTTTCCGATGGCGCTGTCAGCCCGGAGTAACTTCCAATACATAGGGAGATCGGCGGGTTGCATGAGGTTGGCTGCACGTGAGGATGTGCACTTGGGGGAGAAAGCTTGATGGGGAGGGAAAGAGCAGAGAGAGCGAATGACAAGGAGCAAGTCGAAAAAAGCAGACGGCTGTGATTTGCATGATGCTGCATGCGCCGGCTGCTTCTTGCTCTGGTGACTTTCTGCTCTCATCACGGGAGAAGTTGTTCCGGGGCTCGGTGGACTTGTGATCTTGTCTGCAATCGGAATGTGTGCAATTCGGTGACATGTCCGGTGGAGGGTTTGGCGGTTCACCCCATGCTCATGAATCGTATGTAGGTCGAGTTGCGGAATTTGTGCGTAAAGAGTACAGCATCTTCTGACATTTATTTTCTGGCCGATATCTTGGAGTTGGAACATCGGTGCGGCGATTCGGTGGGATGAAGATCCGAATATACACATCGTAACTGTGTGACATCAAAACCTCATTGCTGACGTCCAACGACATGCAATTTTGTGGTTAGATAAGAGATTAGAACGGCCGACTGCTGCTGTAAGTATAATTGCTTTGAATGCAGGTGTGCACTGCACAAGCCGCGCGAGATGACTCGTGGGGAGGTATCTCCGACAAAGCCGATCCTTCGTCGATGCTCTTGAGAGATGAGACTCGGTTTAAGAACTCTCTTGTAATCGTCTCGACATCATTGGAGGATGTGGTCGCGTGTTCATTGTCCTGTTGTCGTTACTGTGGCATCAGAATCGTGGCAGCATGAGTACACATGGATCTCCTGTCCCTCTGCCGCCGAACTGTGCCCGAACTATCGAGTAACTGTCAGTCTGCTACTGATTCAGGTGCCGAGTTGGCCGTGAGAGTTGAGCGAAGGGGACCATACCTATAGCGTGGGGGTTGGTGTGGCGAGTAGAGTGATGGAGTCGTAACCCCAACATCAGACTTTGGCCAAATTTTCTTGCCTCTGCCAATGAAGATGTGGTGGGACGGTCAGCATATGAACATTAGGTAGCTATAACGGGGAACTGTCAATAGAAAATCCTTGCTTCGTATCAGCAGTGTGAACAGAATTTTCGAAAATTGCAGGAGTATTGCATCTTACCCCGCGGGATACCACACGTCGCCCTTCACCTGGAGCACCTAGCGCAGACTGACTCCACCATCCGAACATACCGTTCGGAACACATAAGCGGGATTGACGCATAATGCAACGGTGACAAGTCGAGCCTAGGAAGAGAGGCAGGGATGGGTAACAGGGCTCGTGTAGTCTTACGACAACATGGTGAAGCTCGACTTGGACTCCTGAGTGCTGGAGTCAGATTGGTGTCGGGATGGGTGCGAACTCAAAGCTTGTTGAATCAGATCTCGGTCCAAAGTGGAGAATGAGCGCGGAGAGGGGCGTGGGGTTCGTCAAAGCGCGAGAGCGATTCCGCTAGTTGCTGGCTCCGGAGCCAAGTTCAACGTCGATGGACTGGAGCCTGATGAGGAAGACCCTGAAGAAGTCGGATCGAAGCCGGCACGACGTCTTAGCAAAGGCCCAACTAGCAGCCTTGGGTCCTTAGCACTGCCATCACAGGGTGGGACAGCAATAGTAGTGGTGAGCGTCTCCACTCGGAACCGACTCTGAACCCAGGCGTTGGGCCTCCCGTCGAACACTCGCAGCGGCATCTTCGATTGCTTGCAGCTCCATGCGCCACGAGTCAGCCCTGTGGTACAGAAGGCGGGGCGGGGTCCCCTTCGCCTGATCGCCATGTTGTGGGGTAAATCCTGGAAGGTACAAGTCGATTCATCTGGACGAGACGCCGTAGTGCGTAGTCTGGCTCGTTCGATGGCGAAAAGCGCTGTCAAAGCTGCAGATTCTGGAGGAGGTCGCTCAGGGGGAAGTCGAGTAGTGAGTTGACCCCCAAACGCAACCCCGATGCGTCGACAGCTCATTCGGCCGAGGAAGAAGCTATATGCGTCCGGTAGAGCTCTACACCGGAGCCCCAGGCTGCATCTCGCTGTGCGATAGCGTTCGCTACTGGGCTTGGGGCCGGCGCACAGTGGTTGAGATGAGCTCCTTGATGTCGAACCATGCCTTATATCGCTGCACCGAACCTTAACGTGGGGGAACAGCTGGGGCGCGGTCCGCGGAAGATTCAGTGAAGAAGCAAAGTAAAAGCAAGGGGAGGCTGAAGTCACAAAGCCATGTCCTTGGAGTTGGAGCGTTGGTCTCTGTTCACATTCCAGGGAACACAAGGAGTGACAAGGCTGAGCGCGTGGCGAGAGTGGAGGACGCTGTGGGCAGGCTTATCATGCTTACTCAGTGCAAAAAGGAGCATATCCAGCGTGCCAGACTGCCAGTACTAAGTGTGGCTTTTGCAGCGAACTGGTGTTGTGGACTTCAAACTTGTGGTTGTCACAGGTTTGGAGGATGCGCTGATCTACCATGCTTGATGCTTGCCCGTCACACTCGTCGGCATCTGCGCCGTGATATGGATTGCCAGCATTCTGTTCCGTAAAGCGCTCCTGCTGCTGGGCCGCGATCATCCCCAAAGCAGCATCCGAGTCCACGACTGGCCCGAGTCGGCCCTCTCCACGGTCCGTTGCACAGCAGCGCAATCTCTGCGGCGAGCGAGTCTGCGCTGCTTCGAGCCGCTCATCACCAAAGTTAGCAACGGACGAGACGGTCAAGACTGTTCGATTCAGAGGCGGCGTGGGGGTGATGAGGTTGGTCGAACAGGCCACTGACAGTCTGACCGTCACTGCCCGGGCGGCTTTGTCATCGGGCTGGGGCTGCACTCCTCATCCTTCTTTCACACCTCACACACTCGGTCCTGCTATCTCTTCACTAACGGTCCTTTGCAGCGCTATACGTCAACTATAGCAGCCAACGCCTGTCGACGACGAGTGCTGCTCAGTGCTGCGGATGCCACGGCCGACCCTGTGACGGCATGCTTCGTCTCTCCCCAAACATGGCGCATCCCCATTCGCCGCCGTCAGCCTGGTCACGATCAGTTGACGGTCAGGAACTTCGTGTGCGCTCAGTGCTCACTGCATTTACTGCGCTGTGGCACTCGGGACTGGAACTGGGCACTGGGACTGGGACTGGAGGCTCGAATCGGGCACGGCGAAAGTCACTGATGCTGAGCCTGAGCCTGAGCCTGAGCCTGAGCCTGAGCCTGAGCCTGAGCCTGCAAGCGTCGACATCAGATGATGCGGAGCGCGATCCTGTAATAAGCGTGCATCGTGGCTTAGCAGAGCATGTCCATCAGCCGTGACACCCAATTGAGGCTCCAAGTCCCATCCGAGTGCCTCTGTGGTTCTTCAGTGGGTTCGCCATGGCCGAAATGTGATCCGTCATAGAGACGTCCCCGCGGCGCAGTTCCAGTGCACTGCAGAGTTGAGAACAGTCTAGAGCATCTCCCCCCATTCCCCCCACACTACGGGCAAACGGTGGGGAGCTGAGCACATCGCGTTCGTTCGGCAAAACCACGCGAGATCGTCGACACGGCCCCCGGCCTGCATGTCTGCATCCAGGAGGCCCCTTGCGAGAGACGAGAGTTGGGGCACAGGGGCACCGGGGCACTGAAGGCTCAGTCGGGGGGCATCCAGCGACTCTCCAAGTCCAAGGCCATGTCCAGCGCTCCTGAAAAAGCACCCTCGGCGACGGGCTACATCACATTGCCGCTCAATATCAGATTCCAATTGGATCCGGGGCCCCGTACCTGCCGCCCTCAGTGCAGCAGTGCAGGCAATCCCAGTGGCATTGTGGCAGAGCATCCGTCGTCTGAATGCTGATTGCAGAGAGCATGGCGCCGCGCGCTTCCTCCTCAATCCCATCCATCCCACTACTCCTGCTCCTCAGCATGTGAGGATGTGCGTGGAACATGAGATCTCGCAAATCTTGGCGTACGTCCGCTCTGGATGCTCCAGCGGCCCAGCACAGGCTGCACAGCCATAGTCGTCCTCCGACATACTTTGTTTGCCCGCCTTGCTTCAGTAGTCACTCCCGCTTCCTCTGCCTCATCGTCAGCTGCACCCCCACACCCACTTTCCACCGCTTCCGGAACCCGTACATATAAAACCCACGCCCTACGCCGCTCTGTGACCCCGTCAAATTTCATTCTTGTGCCTGACTGTTCTTTTTCTCCCGCTTGTCTCATCCAGAAGTCACCGAACCTTGGCTCTGTCACATCACAGTTGACGCTTTCCCATATATCAATTCTAGATTCAACTTTCTTCCAACCTTCTGCCATGTCTCCCCACAACGACGCACCTTCTCCCCCAGGAAGCTACACCCCCAGCTACAACCACCTCACCTCCAGAAGCCCTGCTGTTCAATCGCCTCTCTACTCCATGGCTCAATTCAACGACTCGGGATTCGACACGAGCTCGATAGAATCCACCGACGTCGGCATCTCACGCCCTCTGATGCCCGGTGTCTATGTCCCCACAGTAGTCTTCTTCGACCCTGTCACCGAAGACCTCGACCATGAAACGATAGCAGCACACGCTGTTCGCCTTGCAAAAGCTGGCGTTGCCGGCATCACCACCCAAGGATCCAACGGCGAGGCCGTCCATCTTTCCCACAAGGAACGCAACCTCGTGACCAAGACCACGCGTAAGGCCCTCGACGACGCTGGCTACAGTGATATGCCCATCATCGTGGGAACTGGAACTCAGTCGACCCGCGAAACCGTCGAGCTCTGCTACGAGGCGCAAGAAGCAGGTGGCGACTACGCATTGATCCTCCCGCCGTCTTACTACCAAGGCCTCTTCACCGCGGACACGGTCAAGACTTTCTTCCGGGATGTGGCAGATGCGTCCCCCATCCCCGTTCTGATCTACAACTACCCCGGCGCCGTTTCCGGTCTCGATCTCAACTCAGACGCCATCATTGAGCTGTCCAAGCACCAGAACATCGTCGGCTGCAAACTCACCTGCGGCAACACTGGCAAGCTCAACCGCATCGCATCCGCCACCCGCGCTGCGACCCCCTCCGAGCCCGGCTCCGGTTTCATGTGCATGGGCGGCTCCGCAGACTTCACTCTGCAGACCATGATGGGCGGAGGCTCGGGCATCATCGGCGGCCTGGCCAACGTGACCCCACGAGCGTGTGTCAAGCTGGTGCAGCTGTTCGAGGAGGGCAAGCTCAAGGACGCGACCAAACTGCAGGCCATCGTGGCCCGTGGCGACTGGGCAGCTATCCAAGGCGGTCTCGTCGGCACCAAGAGCGCAATGATGTCCCATTTCGGCTACGGAGGGTATGCGCGCAAGCCGCTGCCCCGCCCGGGCAAGGAGGAGAACAGAAGGTGGAGAGAGGCCTTTGAAGAGCTAGTGTCCCTGGAGAAAACTCTGACCGTATGAGTCTGATCCCAAATCGGGCGCATATATGTCGTTGAAGGGAGGGGGTGCAGCTGCTTGTCACTAGCGTGCTCGTTTTTCTCGGTTTCCATCCCTGTCTGGTGTTTGCGGAAACGGACGGGGTCGCCTCCCAGGGAGGGGGTGTCATGGGGTAATGCCTTTTTCGGGGTGATCGATCATGGATTTCTTCCTCTCCACACGGGATCTTTCTTGCCTTGCTGCATGAGCATGAATGGGAAGGGGGAGCAAGGGGCGTTTTTCCTCCTTCAATTTGCTGCTGTTGCATATTCTCGGCGTTTCTACTTACATACTTCCTCTACTACGTGGACGCGCCTTGCTTGCAGGTTGCTGCCGCAGCTCGCAGCTCGCAGCTCGCAGCTCGTCTGCCCGCTGGCTGCACAGCTTGCTTGCTCGGTTCGCGGGTCGGCTCGCGATTCCCCAAATTGTTTAGGCGAACCTGACTTGTCTTTTATCGACAGAAAAAGCTTGCACATGGGATGGAAGGTTCATTTGTATCATAATATCCCGAGACTGCTTATAGGCTGCAAAAGGCCTCCGACATAAATTTGAAAATTGATCTTTGTTATCTTCCTGCTGTTGCTTGCGCGTGGTTCCGAATAGTTGGGATGGTGGTGATCAGCTCGATACACGTGACCCGAGCGAGACATGACTGGCATCGGGCTTACCTCATATCTGGGACTTACGCTCGAAGGCTGGCAGGTACGGCTACCTCCACGTACCTCGCATTTATCCAATAAACAGCGTACACAATTTCTGTCTGTCAGAGTTTTCAGACCCAATAGTCTTGTACATGGGCTGCCAATAGGGATTTTCCCGTCGTTCCGGGGCCATTTTCTTGTCCTCCTTGAGATCTTCGATTTCCATTGCTACGACCACTTCCTTCGGGGACAGCTATAGCGACATACCCCTCCCGTACATGAGTCCACACCTCGAGCTCCTCTCAATTAGTATTCTTGCATCATGGGTACTAGGGACGACGGCGACAATGCTCAAACCAGCATTGCCGCGGGAGGCGAGGAGGAGGATGTGAATCAGGACTTTTGGCTCTTCGGATATGGGTATGTACCTACGCTCATTCTGCCGGCAGACTGTCTAGCCACATGCCCAAGTCCTTCCGCTTTTCTTCCATTCTACATGTAATACCTATGAAGTCCTCCCTGGTCTACGCATTCGCTTGTTTCCCATTTCATTCGGAAAACGCTATTGTTCCTTGATTCCACAAGCGGGGGAGAGACTGATTCTTCTTGGCTTTCGTGATACTATAGGAGCTTAGTGTGGAAGCCACCACCGCATTATGGTAAGTCTTCCATCTCCGATCACATTAGGTTGAAGACGAATCGAGAGCGAGTGGAAAGGGAAGGAGATTCTCTTTGCGGACCGAACTGGAGACGCTGACTGGATGCATCACGGCAGACGAGATACTTCCTGGATACATCAAAGGCTATGTGAGACGCTTTTGGCAGGTACGTGACTGTTCCATTCATTTGAACTGCCTTGGATCTACCTTCACAGTACCGACCGAAGTACCAAAGTTACTTAGCCTAAATTTCGATTGCACCTTACGTACTCGTTACCTACCCTTTTCGAATAAGATTAGCTAATTCTTCCCATTCCTAGGCAAGGTAAGAAAGAGTTTTCTCTTCACGGGTGGCGGCCCGATCTAGTTTCGTTTCGTTGAGCCAGGGTGTCGCCATCCTTGTCCTATCCTCCTTCCTCCACCATATCGGCATTTCCGATCGGGACCAAACTCGGAACCAGACAGTGACGAAAACGAAATAGTGAGGACCATCGTGGGACCCCTGAGGCTCCAGGACGTGTAGTCACGTTAATTGACGAGGCGCACTGGAAGACGTTGAGTGACGATGTATGTACTACCCATTTGATTTCACTTCAGTGGCTCCTTCCCTTCCTCTTCGCTCCTGCTTATCCAATACTTGTCACTCTTGCTCTTTCCGTTCCACATGTTCTAAATATATCTCCGTTGAATTCCCTAGCGGGAGTCGGTAGAATCCCGCCATTCCAGTATTGTTTAAGAACATAAACTATACCTGGTAGGTCAGCTGACCTAAAAATCCCAAAGTACCACACCCTAACCACCTCGACCGTCTGGGGCGCTGCCTACCACATCCCCTCATCCCACGCCGCAGAAGTACGCTCATACCTCGACATCCGCGAAATCAACGGCTATTCCATACAATACACCCCCTTCTATCCCTCGTCGACGTCTTATTCCTCAAGTGTCCCTTCTGCTTCTCCCTCTCTCGCCTCTCCTTCTAACTCCAACCCGTCATCTATCTCCAACCAATCTCCGTTGAAATGTATGGTCTACATCGGCCTCCCCTGCAACCCGCAGTTCCTCGGCCCGCAGCCGCCGCAGCAGCTTGCGGCGCATATTCTGAAGAGCAAAGGGCCGAGTGGTGAGAACAAGGAGTATTTGTATATGCTGGGGCAGGCGCTTGAGGAGTTGAGCCCGGAGAGTGGGGACGAGCATATTAGGGATTTAGTGAGGAGGTGTAGGGTGTTGGAAAGAGGGGAGGAGAAGGGCGAGGGCGAGGGCGAGATTGGAGGGGAGTTGAAGAAGGTAGGGAGCTCGGAGGAGCAGGAGGAGGTGGAGAAGTAAACCGAATTCATATTCATGCCCAGGGGAGCATTCATTGACATGAATCTTCAAACAAAACCGAGTCAAACCTCTACAATGATGAATCTAGACCTTGACTAAAGCTACAACACAAGTTCTTCCCTTCCAAACCCTGGATCACCACTATCGCCACCTCCCCATCTCCTTCCCTACATCCTCAACCACCTCGCCATCCAAGTCCCAGTAACCTCTTTAGCCTCATCCACCAACCCCATATCCAGCAACAACTGCGCCGTGCCCCTGACCGCGCTCTCCAGCGCACTCCAGATCCACGCATGCGTCCAACTCGTATGCTCCCCCACAAACACCGTCCCCATCTCCGTCCTAAAGTACGCCGGCAGGTAGAGTTCCTGCTGCCCGACCAACGGCTCACACCACGCGCCCGCCTGAAACTCGTCGTTCTCCCAGCATATCCTGTCGTAATTGCCGGTCCACTGCTCGGCGGCGACCTCGCCGTGTATCTCGACCATGGCGCGCTGGATCAGAGCCACATGTTCGGTTTCCGTCAGCGAGGCGAGCGAGCGCGCTTCGGCGCCGAAGGCGTAGTTGCCGAGGATGACGCCGGGACCGCTGGCGTTGAGCGTGTACGACGGGTAGCAGACGCTGCCTACTCCCGGTATGTCCGTGGAGCCGCAGCCGCCGAGGATGGGCTCGGGGAGGTGCTCCCAGAAGCGCGTTTTGTAGTGCAGAGCCACTTTGCAGGATTGGACGTAGTTGAGGGTTTTGATGGCGCGGGTTAGGAGGGAGGAGTAGGGGGGTAGGCGCCACAGACGGACTCGCGTGAAGGGGACGGCTACGACGACGTGGTCGAAGGATTCCGAGGCGGTGGTCATGGAGAATTCGGAGTTTGGGCGCCAGTGGACGGAGATCTTTTTGGTCAAGGGGTCCCAGGCCATTTCCGAGACTTTGACGCCGAAGGAGGTTTTGTTGAGAACGAGGGGTTCGAAGGCCCGCGGGAGTTGGGAGAGGCCTTGGTCGATGGTTTTCCAGGTGGTTGCGCTGAAGTAGACATTTTCATAGGGCCAGGAAGGGTTGTTGCTGGCTGTTGAGGCGGCTTGATCGCTGTGAGGGGTCAGGTTGGGGGAGCCTCCTTTCATTCCATAGGGTATGACTCACGTGATGTTCAAATCGACTCGAAGTTTATATCTCAAGTATCCAGCTTCAGAATAGTCAAACAGTCCATCCTTGATGGCCTGCTTATGTGCCTCGAATATATTCAAGGCAAAAGACTTCAACTTTTCCTCATCCAGTCCCACCCAAGCATCGTAAGCAGCCTGTGCGAGAGCCACGGCCGTCTCATTCGAATAAGTCGCGTTTACATTATCAGCCAACATTGGACTTGCTTCCAGGTCCCCAACACTAGGGACAGTGCCATCAGGAAGTCGCTTGGAAGTCGTCGCGGGATCGCCGCTCGCAGACTGTATCCAAGGAATGAAGTTGACGGCATATTCAGAAGAATTGCCGTTCAGTTCATTCAGGTGGTCTGCGAGCTGGAAGACCATGCGGTGGTCATTCATAGGGATGCTTTCGTTTGTTCCGGGCAGTTCGATGGATACTGGAAAACGCATAGGACCCATTTCTTGGTATTGATATTGATCAGGCCGGGTTCCATTCAGGTAACTTGTGTGGACACGGCCGCCAACTCGTTGCGAGGCTTCCAGTATTTTCCAATCTTGAATGCCGACTGAAGATAGGAGCAAGGAGGTCATCAAGCCACTCATACCGCCTCCAATGATCCCTATGCTCTTGCCCTTTGCTTCGGCGACAAACGTCTCATCCGGTTCTTTTTGCTGAAGGTACTCCACGCCATCGAACCATGGTCCCTCCGAGTCTGCGACATCTGCAAATGCGACACCGCGGCGAATTTTCCTCTTCGCTACCCTGATCGGCTGAGATGTGCCGACGAGAACATCCTCAGCGAATGCGTGCAAGCAATGTCCACTTTCTATGTCTGCAGGCGGTAACCAAACGAACCTCGTCGGTCGTGAGCCTGACCATCTGACATGGCGTTTTGCAAGTGGATGCCTTCCAACATGCGTCCTTCCTACGCGGTGGTGGGCATGCGCGGTGTGTTTGAGGGAACATGACCCGTAATGGATGGAGAGGTCACCGTCTATTTGGCCAAGATACTGAATGTGGATGTTTTGCATACCAGCCGCCTCGACGGCATGGATGTCTTTAAAGGACACAAGAGGGTTGAAAGTAGCATCTTGGCCTGAAACTGCTGTGGCACAATAGAACAAGGCGGCCAGATGGGGAATTAGAGACAACATTAGAGAAGATCAAGACGCAGCGACAAGAAATGAATCATGTACGACCCTCGACGAAGAAACGATAACAATAGAGTAACTCTGAGGATCTTCCTATATGGTATCATATAAAATGAAGATGGGAGATGATTAGCTCTATATGAAGAGAGATAGCACAGACTTGACCACAACCGCGAAAAACAGTGACACGGCCGACTCGTCCGCCTACCACATGGAACACGATATCGCCTCGATTAGGCACAATTACCTGAGTGATTGGGACTCTATTACCCCAACGTGCAGGGCGAAAACGCACGCTTGGTGCATGATTTGTATTCTTTCCGGACAATGATCGTCGAGATAACAGCCCTGAACTGTCGCCAACAAGCTGCCGATGAGGCCGTCGGAGCTATGTTTTCGTAAGAGTCTCTTCCTGCAAGAATGCTGACGGCTTGTCTGGGGGACATAGGTATTCATTGTACGAGGATCGGATGAAGGGGATGACCTCCACGACGCCGAAGACAGCGACTCGTTAGAGCGTGGAATAGGTCCCAGGCAGAAAGATAGGGAAGGCCAAGCATCCAAGATAGACTATGTGGGGTGCTTGGCTTCGCATCTCGAGATATCGAAGCTACAAGGTTACATACTGGACAGTGCACACGGTATAATAGCCCAGTCGTAAGTGACGACGGTCTACCGGGGGTTTCCGTCTTGACCGCCTTTGGCAGTTGGACTGCATCGGATTTCGTGTTGCGAGGAAGTAAGTATGCGCAGTTGAGGGCGGATTGCTCATCCATCTGACAAAAGGTGAGTGATGAAAGGAGAAGCGGAGTTTGGAAAAGGCGTGGAAGAGACCGAAGAGACTTGAGAGTCGGGGACAGGGAGGAAGGCATTTCACTTCTGACCAATCAGATTCCATTACCTCAACAACGTCATCCAAAATCCCGTGATTATAAATATCCAATATCTTCCATTTCATCCTAAACCAGTAAAACCAGTCATTCGAACATCAACACTGCAACATCCAGAATCCAAACAGTCTCAAATATGCCCCCTTACACCACAATCGGCGCCGTAACCGGAGCCAACAAAGGCATCGGCCTCGCCATAGTCCGCCAACTCGCCCTCCAATACCCAAAGTCGCCTCTCTCCACCACTTCCTCCAAATCCACCTCTCCGCCATCCTTCCTCATCTACCTCCTCTCCCGCGATGCCTCCCGCGGCCAATCCGCCGTCACAGCCCTCCAGCAAGACCCCCAACTAACCTCCTCCGACGTCCTCTCCACCACGGAAATAAGACACCACCCCCTCGACATCAGCAGCAGCGCCAGCATCGCCGCCTTTGCAAACCACGTCAAGAACGAGCATCCAGAGGGTCTTGATTTCCTAATCAACAACGCCGGCATCGCCCTCGACGGTTTCTCCTCCGACCTCGTCGCAGAGACGCTGAAGAGCAACTATTACGGCACGCTAGAATGCGTCAAAGAATTCCTTCCCCTGATGAAGACGAAGAAGAAAGACTCCGACTCTCCTTCCCACCCGCGAATCGTGAATGTGTCGTCCATGGTCGGCATGCTGAACAAGTACTCTCCGGCCCTCAAATCGCGGTTCCAAGATGCGAAATCTGTGAATGAGGTGTCGGCACTCATGGACGAGTTTCTGGCGGCTGTGAAGGCGGAGGAGGAGGGTGGCCGGAAGTTGGAGGAGACGGGGTGGCCGAGGACTGCTTATGGGGTGTCCAAGGCGGGCGTGACGGGGATGACTAAGGTTATTGGGAAGGAGCAGGAGAGGGATGGGAGTGGCGTACTTATCAATTCGTGTTGTCCTGGTGAGCTTTCTTTCTTTGCTTTCTCATTTTCCGTTTCTTCGATTTTCTTTTCGGTTGGCTGGAAGAGGAGGATGTCACATGCTCTTGGAGAGCTTAAGAGGACAGATTTGCTTCTGCCACTTTGAGGATGAGTCTATGGCCAGCAGCTGACAACAAACAGGATACGTCAACACCGACATGACGAAAGGCAGAGGAGCCAAGACGCCGGACGAGGGCGCGCAGATACCCGTCCAGCTCGCCATCCACGACATTGGTGGAGTCTCGGGCGAGTTTTGGCGATTTGGGGAGGTGGCTGAGTGGTGAGGGCGTGGAGAGCATGAGGAATCGTGGGTTCGAAAAGGGCAGTACGGGAAAAGGGTGAGCTGGAAGGCCGGATGCGATTGGGCGGCACAGAGGGAAAGTTAGGATGAGATTTGAAAGGGGGAACCAAGACTAGTTTGCGTCAATGCCATGGAGATAGGTATTGATCGTTGACTGTATCATACTGTATACTAGCTAGATAGCTTCAGAGTGAAAGCATTCAAAAGAGTATACACTTCTCGCTTTCCAGCTCCCCGCGTAACTCCCTATAACCACATACCCCTAAAACCCCCTCCCCTTCTTCTTAACAACAGGTCTCCTAACCGCACCACTGACAACAACCTTCCTCTGAGCGACCTCGACCTCCTTCTTCCCCTTCACCGCCCTCCTCTCCGCCTCGGCCACCCTCCGTTCTTCCCTCTCCTTATCCTCTTGCATCTTCTGCTCCAGCTCCGCCTTGCGGTTAAACTCCGTCTCGAGGACCTTTTTCTCGCGCCTCGAATACCCTTTCTCCTTGATGCTGTAGAAGACGGCGCCGAGATCCGCCAGCCAATGCGGATCCACCGCCGTGACACACGACATGTACTCCTTGGCCGTGAGGATGAGCTCGTGATACACGACGTAGTCAGGTGTGTAGCCGAGGCCATACAACGCTGAGGTCGGATGAAGTTGTACCACGACGCTCGAGCGCAGATTGATGTACTCGCCCATGCCTTTCACCTTGGCTGCCTGGTGGTAGTAGCCCGAGCAGATGCACTTCCTCACGACATCCCAGTCAGTCCCACAACTCAGCAGCTCGATCTTCTGCTGCGCCATGATGCCCTCAATCTGCTCTCTGATCTCGCGGGCGCGCCGCAAGCTCTTCGAGTGCAAAAAGTGCTTCACGCACCAACCGTCGCTGTGGCCGTTCATTCGCCACTGACTGTACACGTGCAGTAGAGTCAAGTGATCGCTCTCAGGGACGAAGAACTTTTCGCGCGCCGCGTCGGCTTCCTCCATGCGTTCTTTGGGGCGGTAGAAGACATTTGGTACCGAAAGCATGGCGACAATGGTGAGCATTTCGGCGGCACAGCCATAGTCCTCGGCCGTGATGACCAGTTTGGCGAGAGATGGGTCCATGGGGAAGGCGGTCATTGTTTTGCCTAGCTTGGTAAGCTCACCAATGTTGTCGAGAGCGCCCAGAGCCCAAAGGTCGAAGAGCGAGGTCGATATAGTTTCTTGGGGAGGTGGGTCCATGAAGTCGAAGTCTAGGAGGTTTTTGACACCGAGCGACTTTAGGAGGAGGACCGTATTAGAAAGATTTGTGCGCTGGATTTCTGGGATGGTGGAGATATAGAGTTCGTCCTTAAACGCCTTTTCGGTGTAGAGATGGAAGCACTTTCCAGGACCTGTTCGGCCTGCTCGACCGGCCCGTTGGGAGGCGTTTGCTTGCGATATGGGGGTGATTTGGAGAGAATCCATACCCAACCGTGGATTGTAAACTTTGAGCTTGGAGAAACCAGCGTCGACAACGTACATGATACCATCGACTGTCAAGCTGGTCTCGGCGATATTAGTCGCTACAATCACTTTTCGGACACCAGGAGCTGCCTGGTCAAAGATCTTGGCCTGAAGATCTGCCGGCATTTGACTGTATATGGGCAATATACTGAGCTCTGGTGGGTCGTTGAGTTGTTTCAAACGCTCAGCCACGAGCTCGCAAGTGACTTCAATGTCTTCCTGGCCCGTCATAAAGACCAAAATATCACCAGCGCCTTGTCCGACGTGGATCTTCAGTATTGTCTTGACAGCGTATTCGACATAGTCCTCGACTGGGGAGCGTGTGTACTGAATATCGACTGGAAACGTCCGTCCAGGGATGAAGAATTCGGGTGCTCCGCCATAGAACGTCGAAAACCTCTCCGAGTTCATTGTCGCCGATGTAACTATCAGCTTCATGTCCCTTCTTCGGGCAAGGACTTTCTTAATGAGACCCATTAAGACGTCCGTATTCAGGGCACGCTCGTGAGCTTCGTCCATGATGATACAAGAGTATCTGTCCAGATCCGATTCGTTGAGGGACTCTCGAAGGAGGACACCATCAGTCATGTACTTGATGACCGTCTCGTCGCTCGTACAGTCCTCAAAACGGATGGCATATCCGACCAGGCCGCCTAGCTTGACTTCCATCTCTTCACTGACTCGTTTTGCGACACTCATCGCTGCCACACGCCTAGGCTGAGTACATCCAATCATGCCGTTCTTCGCGTATCCGTCTTCATAGAGAAACTGCGTCAACTGCGTCGTCTTACCAGAGCCAGTCTGTCCAACCACAATGACCACCTGATTATCCCGAATAACCCTCAGAAGATCCTCTCTCACCGCGAAGGCGGGAAGATACTCCCTCTGCTCTTTCAGTGACTTGCTCCTACTGAAGGCGCTCTGCCCCTTGTCCTTCTTCAAATGCTCCGCGAACTTGCTCCCAGCATTCTTGACCCTCTCCCCAGGTGGCCCTGGCGCAGCACTATCAGTATCATCCTCCTTCGCGCCGAGGATGTTCCCCAGAGCCGTCCCCTTCACCGTCGTGGCCTCTCTTGCCTGCTTCTGCCGCTCCTTCTGCAGCCTCTTTTCCTTCACCACCGCACTCCCCTTGCGGGAACAAACCGCCATGTCGCTCTGCGGATCCCTCACTGCAGAAACCGGATCCACCTGTTTCGTAAACACGGTCCTTCCATCCAAAAAAGGCGGCTTGAGGTCATGCACCATCAGATGCACTCTTGTTCCCTCCTCATCATCATCCTCGAAGTCTCTATCCATATCTCGTCGCTGCGCCACCCCGCTGGTCAACATGCGGTTCGTCTCCCAGGCCTCAGCGTCCTTCTGCCGCTGCACGCTGCGCGCATCGAACCGCTTGCTCGCGAGCCGCTTCTTCTCCGCCAGCTCATTTTCCTTCTGCTGGTCCAACCATGTCGACTCTGGGTCGCCGAAGGGATTGTGTGTTTCGTCGCCGAAAGCGTGGCCATTCTCTTCGCCGCCGTACCAGTCGCGGTCGAGTGCGGTTTCATCTTCCTTGGTCTGAATACCAGGCTCCGGGGTGTCGAACTCGCGTTGCTTGGGCGTTGAGGACGAGTGATATCTGGGCGTGCGGTGAGGTGTAGATGATCGGTGACGGTGTTCCAAGTTGGATAGACGGGGATTTTTCGCGCGATTGGAGTCGTATGGATAGTCGTTTTTGCGTTTGAGTGGGGGATCCATATTTGTGGCAGTAGTGACAGTAAATAGTTTTGAGCGAGCAAAGGCAAGAAATGCAATATCCGGCCGAGTTGAACGTAAGTAGTTGCCTCAGTAGATTGAGGCTGATGAGAGCTTTGAAGTTTAAAGTTTGAAGTTCGGTGAAGTCTCGAAGTAGACGTGGAGAAATCAGGGCATTAGATATTGTCAATCGATAAGATTGAAGCAGTCACGTGGTCTCATCATTGCTCCCGACCTCTCTGCTCAGTGTAAAGTGCTCACCTCACCTACATCATTTCAATTATTGGTGAAGTCTCGGGAGAATGATGGGCAAATCCGGGCCTTAGATATCGCTGATCGATAAGATTGAGAAAGTCTCATGGCAATACTCGAGCTGTGGATTGCTGGGATTTGCGTATCATGGCACGTCCAGGGCAAATAGGTATCTTTCATTTGAGATGAGGTTGGAAGGTACCAATCGTTTTAGCAAGTGTACCTGCTCCTCACTATATGCATGCCTAAAGCAGACGATTGCAGTAACAGACAGCCTCGTTACCCTATCCCGCTCGCGCTTCTTTGATCGCAGTCGAATAGACATTCTGCTTTTGAGCGCTACTCAGGTACTAGTGGCGGTCGCAGGCATACTTCAGACATAGATAGGCAAGTACATGCAGATAGAAACCGTCAAAAGCGCAGTCAATGTAGGTAGGTAAGAGGTATATACGTATGAGTATCCACAATAAGCACTAATACTAAACACTACAAAGTCCAACTCACACCCAGCTGTACGTCTTCCACATACACCATATAAAAGAGGAAAATACTCGTCGACGCATGTGTATCCGACAGCCCCCAAAAGACGAAAGACGAAATCAACAGATCAAAAATCAATTTGTCCCTCCCAACATTTCCCATACCCACGAATGATTTCATAATCGTTCGTCCCAAAAGAGTGACATTTGCTGAAAGCTGTCCCATCAATCGGCAACTCGACTTTCGCAGTCTCAGTCAAATCTATGATTGCGTCAAAATCTTCCAGAGACTTCTTCCTTTTCGACTTTTTTGTATGCTTCGCCAAAACCCAAAACACCTGTTCCTTGGTTGATTTCGCCAGCTATGCCTACACCGTTCCGTAGCCCAATGAGATGGTGACAGAGGAAAAGTCTGTGTTGATTTGGTATACGTGATCAATGAAAGTCATGAACGGAAATGGTATGGTATCGGTATCAGAAGAGTGTAATATGCACAGGGAAGAGGAGAGAGACCATCTTGGTAAGGAGAAGTGAGATGGTCTTGGGTGAGGTGAGGTGGGAAAAGTGATTCCCAAAGGAGGCTTCTTTCCGGTGAGCTTCTCGTAGGTCTAGGCACCTCCTGGTCACCGAGGCTATATCCAGGCGACAGGCTGCATCTGGTGTTCAGGGAGGAAGCTCTGCATAAGGTCCGAGATTTCAGTGATGTACTCATTGGCGCAGAACTTCACCAATCCGTTGGTCTTCATCACCCGAGTATCCTCGTCTTCCTGCATGTTGACAAACTCCTCTGCGACTTCGGAGAGCTGCTCCAGTTCGCGGCCAAATGGATGCGCCTCGACCGGATTCTCCAGCTCAGAAGGTCGAAAGATCTCCGTGCTCGTCCTCTGCTCCCGTTCAGGAACAACGTCCAGTGGGTACTTTGACGTTGCAGGTGGTTGCATGTTCTGCAGCGATCGCTTCTTGGCGAGGAGCATGTGGGATGACTTGGAGTGTGAGAGCGCTCGCTGGGGAACTGCGGGAGCATTCGAGATGGTGGTATCCCTAGATGCGACTGAAGAGGTGCGGCGGTGCGAGGAGAATAGGGAGCTTGACGACAAAGACCTTCGCATCGACTTCTGCTGTACTGGTTGTTGTGCCAGAAGCTGCTGCTCTGCTTGTGCAGACTTGAAGAAGCCTGACAGATGGTTGGGCGAGGGCGACGAAGGAGAATGGTCGTCAATTGAGGAAGCGTCTGTGAGGGTGTCTCGCGATTTCATGGACTGGGTAGAGGCGTCGGAGTCGGAGGATGGGGAGTCGATGGATGAAGCTGAGCTTCCCGAGGGCAATCGAAGAGGAACGATATCTGGAGCGGTATAGGTGATCATGTTTGTCGTCGACAGGAGCGCGGTGGGAGCAGATATCAAGCTGCGGTCGAACGGTTTTCCAGGCTGTCGAGTACTGTTTGCGCGCGCCATGTTTGCTTTGGGGGTTGAAGGGGGAGCTTCGTCCCGCTTGATGCGTTTTGTGAAGGCTCGGGCGAGCGACATCTTGACTCGCGTGAACGGTGATCTGACGGTTCGAGGGGTTCAGGGAGCAATCAGATAATATTCGGCGGAGGATGCCCTGGTCAGTCTGGAGTCGCGATAGTGGGAGCACTTTACGCGCTGGAGGGGTCAACAAGGGTGAGGTGCCGAGTTGATTGACGGGAAGTGTTTGGCCGCGATGATCAAATTGCGAGTGGTCGACGGATAGATTGATTTCAAGCCCGACTATGAACGGGATGTCCAGGTGATGGGGATCTTTGCGCGATGTGCTTGTGACCGTGGTGCGGATGTTTGCGAGACCTCGTGGAACCCGGGGTGGCCTGCAAGAAGTAGTCGCGCTGCGATAGACTGTCTTGAGTGCGTTGAGTGTCTTTGATTTCGAACAAGGCGAAGCAAGATGTTTTGAAACCCAATGCGCACTGCCACTGAGTGTGGGGGAGTTGGAGAGTTGGTGACAAGGCGCTGGCTTGCAGCGGATTTGTTGTTGATCTGTGGAAATCGCGCGCGGTTAAGGGAGTGTGTTTGGTTGGACAAGGCAATGCAAGGCGATGCGGGCGTGGTAAGGAGGGAACACGACCGGGCGAGTTGGTGCTGACGAGCAGTGGATGATGAAAAGAGGGACGACCCAAGTGATATGGGGATGGCGATGGTTGAAAGAAGAAATGAGTGACTTTGGCGAGAGGGTGCAGCAGGATGCTTTGGGGGGAGCAGACGACGAAAGCTTTTGCTGGACAGCGTCGGTGGACCACGCCCGTTGAGTGGCCGGATGAGCAGGCCGGGGATTCTGATTTGTTGATCAAGGGCGCTAGAAGACGAGTGTCCTGAACGGGCAAGGCGTAAAACAAGGCACCTGCGCGAAGGGTCACAACGCTGCAAACCACCAGAGACAGGAAACAAACAGACAGCGAAGACAGCAGAGACAGCAGCGACAGCAAAGACAGCAAAGACAGCGTCTCAAGCAGCGTCTCCTCACTGTTCACACGTCTTGTTGAACAGCAGCAGCACTCACCCGTCGCTCACCAGACAGTTCCCCAACCCTCCTCTGTTCCCATCGCTCCGAAGGCCGGTGACACTCGGCGACGACGCTTCTCGACGGACCAAACACCCAGACCTGGGTCCTGGGCACACCCTCTTTCCACTCTCTTTCTCTCTCCCCTTCTTCCATCCTCTCCTTTTGCCCTCCCTGTCATAATTGGGCCACGCTCCCCCAAACCCACACCTGTCGCACCCCTTCGTCATTTATCCGCCCAGCATCCTGAAGCAGCTGAGTTGGCCACTCGCCCCAACTTCCAAGTCTCGACGACTCGACGAGTCAACCTGGACCCCCTTTGATTTTTGTTTCCCCTGGCCTGGCTCCAGTCGAGACTCGAGCCTCGAGAACAAAATGAAACGCATGAATCACGGAAAATTGACGCTGATGATTCCGAACTTGCCCAATATCTCAATTCTTCGCGAGTTCGCCTCACCGTTCCGATTTGGGTTTTCTACAGTCGGTCCGCCCGAGTCCCACAAAATGTCCGAAATCGTTTGATTTCAATTGTCGTCCAATCTCAAGTCTGTCCGCCTTTCGTAGCACCAAGCAGTCACGCAGGGCAGGCACACATTCGAGTCAGTCGGCGCCGCGCATGTGGCTTGACCCTACCGATTTCCCAAGTAGGTCCTCAATTGCATCAAGACGCCTATTCCGTTTCCTCCGTGCATGTCATCTCTCTGTACAGAGCAGGTTTGTTGACGAGAAGACTTGGACGTTCTGAGGGACTGTCCTCGAAGTTGGGAACAGATGTTGCGACACAACCTTTCTCGATGTTTCCTGGCGCGCCGTTTTCGATCAATCTCGGCCGTTTTCTGACTTTTTGAGTCGCTTCACGCTTGTCGCTTCCAGTTTCTCGCAGTCGCTTCGCACCGACCACTGCCAAACCCGTTGCATCATTGCATGACATTGAACAACAAACACGGTTGGCAAAACGAAACTCTTCTCGGTGCTTTTCACACCTGTTGGCTGTCATCTGTTTGCGGGACTGTTGCCCAGTAGAGTATCACCCATTTACCGCCTCTCAACGTTACTCAATGCCTGGATCATTCTAAAACTGCGACATTGAGAACCCAACCCAGAAAGTCTTACTCTATATTACGGAGTACTCGAGAGCTGCCAAATTCTTCCAGCCGCAATGACATGTACAAATTTCCAAATATCAATGCATTCTGATCCTGTCCTTCTAATGGACTTCAACTTTTCACTCGTGTAAACTGAGCGTGTCTTGCTTCAAGAGGAGAAATCCCATAATAGTTATATTTAATCATCCCATGAGGAATACCCAAAGGAACCTTAAACGTTGTGTTTCGTAAAACATCAGTCATCTCCATAGTCTTGCTTTATCATTCAAATCGGATCGGGACTCTCACTGCCCGCCGACCTCGCCCTCACAAACTGTGCCCCCTTACAACCCACTGCAAGCATATACTCGAACGAGTTCCTATCCCCAAGTCCTACTAGCCCCTTCTCAAACATGTCTGTAAATTCCCTATATGAAACTAGTGCCTCGCTGCTCGTCCAGTCCGGCATGTTAGCCTCGCCATCGCATTCAAACGCCCGCTCCCACAGCTCCGTCCGCAAGTGGAAAGGCAACGACTCCATGAACAACGTGTGGCGGAAGAAACCTCGCGTCAGCTGACTGTGGATGTCCTCGAGCATGCGGGTCATGATGAGGGTGCGGCGGACGGACTCGGCGAAGAGAAAGGCTTCGCATGGGGCAAGCCGAGAGGGGAGGCCCGTGGGGACGAAGCGCCAGAGACGTGTCGACCAAGCGTGGAGAATGCCCATATAATGGGAGATGCTCTTCCGATCTTCTTGCTCTTCCTCCTCAGACGCATAATAACACGAAAAAGGAGACGACGGTATGGAGCAAGAGGAAGAAGCCGACGACGAAGGACTCCGACAAGAAAAGGAACTCGTCAGAGCAAAATAGAAAGGCGATGAAAACATCCTCAATATCATCGCCAAAGCCAGCGCCTGCACCGAATTCAGCAAATCGCAAAACCGCCCATTCCGCCACGCCTGACTCCCCACCAGCGTCCTCAACCGCTCCTCGAGCACCCCACTCGCCACGCTCCGCCAGCCCGCCTCCTGGCCACGATTTTCGCCGCGCACCCGCCCCATCGACTCGAACAGCACGCATCCGGCCAGCACGTCTTGCGCGGCGCGCGGGCGGCCGAGCTTGCGTAGCCGCGGGTGGATGAAGAGGGTGCCGCCACGGGCGGTGAAAGAGGTGGCCACGGAGCGGAGTTGGTTGCGCATGTAGGAAATGGTGGGGTTGTCGAGCTCGAGCTGGACTTCTAGGTTGCAGTAGGACCAGAGGGGCCGATCAACTGTGGGTTCCAGGGGGCATTTTATGGAAGTGTAGGGGCGCGGGGGGGGAGACAAGAATGAGGCATGACCGGTTTCGAGGGGCGAGGTGCATTGCTGGTCGGCATCGGGGTCTGGGCCTTGGTCCAGGTGGTAGAGCTGCCATTCTGATGTCGAAGAAGGGCCTGAAGGGAGCTCGACTGTCGCAATTGGGACATCGGTTGGGGTTTGTGTAGGGAGTGGGAGCGGAAGTGGGACAGGGATTGGGACAGGCGGTAGATGAGATGCGGCGGACACTTTTCCAACTTGGGCAGTCTCAGGCTTCTTGGTCGACGAGCTAAGATCTGGAGTATTACTAGCAGCTGCAGCTGTAGCAACAGAAGCAACAGCAGCAGCATCTCGCGGAGGCTGTAGTTTCCAGGCGGTCAATGGTTCGTTGTCGTATACGCATGCTTGTCCTCGACTCGAACACCGTCCGCATTGGGGAGCCTGGATATCGCATTTCCTTTTCGCTTTGATACATGCTCCACATGATCGACGGAGAGTGGTTTGCTTCGTAATAGCAGCCATGACTGGGAAAACAGATGCCAATGTTCGCCTCTCAGGACGATGATCGTGGAGTTCAAAACCGTCTCTTTCTTTGGAGTTTACTGTAGAGAGGTCGCGAGTAATCAGCCTTTACCATGTTTTGAAGGCCTCGGGCAGAGGTGTGGATGAAGCATTGTAGAGCTTGGACGAGAGAAGCGATCACCCGGCAAGAGAGCGTTGAGTCATCATCGAATATGCCATTATTTGCGAGATGGAATTGCGTGAGGTTGAGGGGATAGGTAGGAAAGCATCGCATCATTGCGCTGGAGTGATAAGCAGGACGCCTGAACCACGTCTCGATTGGGACTAGTCTCCGCCGGATGGCAATATAGCCCGTGTCTTAACCCCGCTGAAGACCGCCGCCCATTCCTTCCATTTCTTCACAATCTGCTGGTGGAGGCTTGCACGTAACGAGCTCATCGCTTGGGAAATCTGAGGACTCATCGACGCCGGTAAATCCTTTTAGACTTCGCTCCTTCAATGGAGATCCGAACTCCTTTGAGGTTGTTGGAGTAGAGTAGTAACCATGGATTTCACACGACACATCGGTATAGTAAACAATGCGACCGCTATGATGTAGTGAGATCAACATGTAGGTTTGAAAAGGTATATAGAGGTCTGCAGTGGAAAGGTCTTGGAGAATCATCCAGTTCCTGTTCAAGTTTCCAGCGCATCTTCTTTTCCAGTTTCAAAGACAGCGCATTCGACCGAAACTCTACCTCTCCCTTTAGGAAGTCCACACATTCTTGCACTTCAATCCATTTCTCTACGTCAGTCATCCCAAATGGCTTCTCCGATCAAGAACGTCATTGTAATAGGCGTACGTCTCCCTTCCCCATCTCATCTCTCTATCCAGCCCTCTAACACCCATTTCAACAGGCCGGCGGAAACACAGGCCCCTCCATCGTCAATTCCCTCCTCGCCTCCGGCTTTACTGTCTCCATCCTCGCCCGCGAGTCTTCTACCTCGACTTTCCCAGCCGGCCTCGCAGTCCACCGTACAGACTACAGCCCAGCATCGCTCCTCTCAGCCTTCAATGGCCAAGACGCCGTCGTATCAGTCATCACCACTTTCAGCACCTCGCAGCAGAAAGTCGTTATCGATGCGGCGGCGGAGGCGGGCGTGAAAAGGTTCCTTCCGAGTGAGTATGGGCTGGACACCTCGCGGGCGGATGCGATCGAGGAGGCGCCGCCTGTGGTTATGAAGCGGGATGCAGTTGAGCGTTTGCGGTCGAAGGAGGGACAGGGGATGAGCTGGACGGCTGTTTGCGTGGGGATCTACTTTGATTGGGTGAGTACCGACCTACCAGAGAAAATTCGCCACTCATCTTGCTCGCCCCCTATTCCATCCGGTGTCTACTCTGTCAAGAAGAGGTCAAGTACTCATAGACGAACGCGAACTGACCGACCTCCAGGCACTAGAGCTAGGCTTCATGGGATGGTCCATCCCTACTCGCAGCGCGACAATCTACAACGGTGGTACATCCTCTTACTCGGCCACCAATCTTGCGCGAATCGGCGAAGCCGTCTCCGCCGTCCTCCTTCACCCGGCCGAAACCGCAAACCAATACGTCTATGTCCACTCCTTCGCCGTGACACAGCAGCGCGTGCTCGCAGCGCTCGAAGCCTCCACCGGCGCCAAATTTGCGGTCACCGAAGCGCAGAGCGAGGAGCTGAAGAAGGAGGGGCTTGCGGCGTTGGAGAAGGGAGATGAGGCGGTAGGGCTGATGAAGACGGTTGGGGCGGCTGTTTATGGGCCCAAGGGGCTTTTTGATTTTGGAGGAAGGGCGGAGGAATGGATGAAGGTGCTGGGGTTGGAGGAGGAGAATCTTGAGGAGGTCGTAGGGAAGATTGTGAAGAAGGTGGATGGGAAGGTGTAGGCTTGCGGATTGAACTATCTGCTGCTTTAAAGCAAGATATTAGAGGAGTAATTAAATGAGATACCACGATATATAACCAGGTTCGAAAAACCCTCGTGCGAACCATCGGAATTCCTCTCATCGTGAGCTCGGCTAGGTGGGTTTGGGACGAGTCGGAGAGTATGAACGAAGAGGTGTAATTGGAGAATTGACTTCATAAGGGAAATGGTCTGTACGTTCGACTGTGCGTCGTTAACAGTAAGGAAATTTTCGAATACCAGCATATTGTCATATCCAAGATTCACCGGGAACTGCGGTTCCTCTGTAGAGCTCAAGTCCAGTCCGGTCCCCTGAAAATAGTGGTCCTCGCAAGTCCTTTTATGCGGATGCCATCTTCGTTCGGCAGCCTTGATGGATTTTGGAAAGAAGTGCAGAAAAGGGAAAACGATAGGAATGACGAGACGCAAACTCTATATTGTACAATACGTACAGATAATACAAATGGATTCGCTCCGGGCTACCACAGTGATGATAGGAGCCTCTTGTCGTGGTATTATCTCTATACTGCGGCCAAACCACAGACGACTTGTCTCCGCTCTCGCGTGATTTTGATGATGCCGAATTCAAGCCCGTGTCTCCCGTCAAGTCAACTCTTTCATATCCACTTGCCCAGCCACCCACCACCGCCGTCTCCGACTCCAACTTCTATGCAGTGGATTCGAACGATTTTACCAGGGCTTCCAGATCGAATTTCGGGTCATCGGGGTTTGTTATAACTAGTAAGAATACCTCTGTCAGTCTCCGGTCCGGCGCGCAGCATTATTCGAGGCCCATCTGGCTGGCTTAAGAGTGTATTCAAAACAACATACCACCTGAGGGTGGCGCATGCTTCCTCGCCCACTCGGCTTTTGCATCCGACACGAGTTTCGCCTGGTGATCGTACGCTGCGTTCTTCGCTGCGAGCTTGTCTTTGGATGATATGGCGGCTTGGTGTGTGATGCCGTAGAAGAGACCGACGCCGAGCGCTGACCAGCGGAGGACCTGGTGGAGCCTTCGTTAGCATTTGTTCCAGCTTTTCATGTCGCGATGGCGCTATTCGAGGGCTTCGCCGCCGAATGCAAGCTCAATGCCTGATGGGGAGCTCGGAAATTGAGGATGCTGCGTACATTCACTCCCATGGACGCCATTGTGTGGTTTCGGAGCGGTTTGGGGCCAGCGGAGGTGGTGGGATCGAGTCAATTGACGCGGCGAATGTGGTGAAAGGTGTAATGGCAGGCGCAAAAAGCGGCGTCGAGGCGTGGGAGGTGGTGAGAGCGTGTGGTGTTGTGCCGGAGCTGTTCCTTTGACTGTCGGCCTGAAGAAAGTTTGGGCGGGTATTCCCGAGTTGCACGTGACTGAGATTTTACCACTGTCGCGACTTAGAGACGCGCGAGCGAGTATTGCTTCCGTGCAGCCTCAACTCTTGCTTAGGGAAGTAATCTTTTAGGAGCAAGATTTCGAGATCTTCTCATTCTCTCCAATACTATTCACGACCTATTGTGTTGCGACACCTGAAATGGTTCACTCTTCATGAGATCTTCTCCGTACCTTTACTCCAATTCCCTCTCCAGCTTCACAATCCAAACACCATGTCCGATCCACGAAGCCGAGCTGCTGCTATAGAAGAGAAGAGGGCCAAACTTCTCGCCATCAAAAGAGAACGCGAGCAACGGAACCGGGATTTGCAGTCAAGCCGACAAAGTTTAGGCCACACTCCTGGGGAGGGATCTGGGGTGAGCTTCCCCTTCTCACAGCATATGTAAACACCGAGAGCGATCTTGACAACTTCTATCAGTACTCTACGCCAATCCGAACTACCGACCGCAAAGACATAGACAACCTCGTCAACGCCCTTGTCGGTCAAGGAAGATCGAGTTCTACAGGCCCTCGAGATGGAGCGTCGCCCGCCCGCGGCAGTAGGCCGCAGTCTTTGGGAAGTGGAGGACAGTTGAGTGGCGGAGATGCGACGTCCCCAATAAGAACAAATGGTCGCGTGGTGCAGATGGTATCTTCACAGACGCAGACTATGTCAACGGACGATACAGTTACATACAATGAGCCTGCATTACCCAAAGCGAAGCCCGAAGTGGCCATGTATAGTAGGGCAGTACAGACATCAGAGGAGTGGACACCGCCCGGGCAACAGTCTACAGGAGTAGGGGATGACACAGTGGATTGGGAGGGACAGTCAACATCACCACGGACAAGCAAGAGGATCAGCAAAAGGGAGAGGGAACGGGAGGATGAAATACGGACAAACATCAGACGGGAAGTAGAAGAAGAGCTGAAGGCACTCCAACTTGGAGGGACGGATGCGCTCGGAGGCACAGCTGAGCCAAACTTCCCATCAAGAACGCTGAACGACGACGAACTCAAGGCGGTTACATCTTCAGAGGACTTTTTGGATTTCATCGAGCGGTCGAGCAAGGTCATTGAACGTGCGCTAGAGACTGAGTATGATATTCTAAAGGACTATGCTCTCGGATCTATGATCGATGAGGAGGACGAGGATGGCTATGGAACGTCAAAAGGAAAAAAGGGCCGAAGAGTTAAAGAAGTGGCTCAATTCTACTCCGAAAGGTGGAGCAAGAAACGGACCATTACTTCCCTCGACTTTTCGCCCAAAGTAGGTGGATATCCGGTTGTTGATTGGGGCTTGACTAATATGTAGTGCAGTTCCCAGAACTCATCCTCGCCTCCTATACAAAATCTCCCCTACACCCACATGATCCGACAGGCCTCCTCCAAGTCTGGAACATTCACACACCATCAACCCCCGAATACACGTTCCACTCACCTTCTGATATCTGCGTTGCGAAATTCTCCCCGTTCCACCCAAATCTCATCCTTGGAGGAACATACTCAGGTCAGGTTCTGCTCTGGGACACCCGCTCACGCAACCCAGCACCGGTACAGCGAACTCCGCTCACGGGCTCCGGTCACACTCATCCAATCTACTGCCTCGACATCGTAGGCACGCAAAACGCCCACAACATCATCAGCGCCAGCACCGACGGGGTAGTATGCGGCTGGAGCGTTGACATGCTGGCCCAACCGCAAGAAGGCCTCGAACTGCAAGCTCCCGACAAAAAGACCGAAGACTGCTCCCCAACCGCCATCGCCTTCTCGGAGGCCGACCCGACCTACTTCCTCGCCGGCACCGAAGAAGGCAGCATCTACACGTGCCACCGCTACGATCGCGCGGGCGCAAAAGCAGGCGTTGACCAGCGTGTCGTCTACCGCGGCCACACAGCCCCCGTCATGAGCATCGACTTCCACCCGCAACGCGGTCCCCTTGATCTCGGCGACCTCGTCCTTTCTTCCAGCGTCGACTGGAGTGTCAAGCTCTGGCGCGTCAAACCTCCTGCATCTGTCGCGGCTGGCGGGACGACAGGAAATATCCACGCCGTCAAACCGCTGCTGGAAATCGCACGCGAAGACCTTGTCTACGACGCCCGCTGGAATCCCGTGCGGCCCAGCGTCTTCGCTGCCGTCGACGGCGCTGGGACACTCGAGTTGTGGGATCTCAACCTCGACGTCGAGGTGCCGGTCGCGAAGGTGGTGCCGAGCGAGGACTCGGCAAGGGGGCTCGCGAGACGCGGGCTTAATAAAGTGGCGTGGGAGAAGAATGAGGGCAAGAAGGTTGCCGTGGGAGGGCTGGATGGGGTGGTGACGCTATTCGAGGTAGGGGCGGATTTAGGCGGCACGGAGGGCGTCAAGGCTGAGGAGTGGGCCAAGTTGAAGAGGGCGGTCGGTAGGTGGGATCCGAAGTCTGCGGTTGTTGCTGGAGCGAGTGCGGGCATGTTTTCGCCGGTTAATGGGCGGTAGGCGGGCTAGAGACTGATGTCCTCAGAGATCAGATGGGCTTAGCAGAGTTGGTGGTTCCTTCTGTGGCACTGGCGGTAGGTCCGTTGGAGCGTTTCCTTGCATCTAGGTTGCATCTTGCATCTTTGCGTTTGGCGTGAGAGGTCATCGTCCTGAGATACCACTGGTCGTAATTTAGTGTATCATTTATCAATCAAATAAATCTACAAGTGTCAGAAAGTCCGCCTGAGTTTTCAGGTCTTCCTGCGGTGGAGTTTGACAAGCAAATTTCAAGTAGATTTGGTTGAAAGGAATGGTCGCTGGCATCCAACAGAAGAATGTGATCTTAGACGCCTGGAAATGTTAGTAGGGATCAAGCCGGCTAGTTGTGGACTTCTGAAGTGAAGTAAGTAGGATGAGATGAGATTAGGCACGGAGAGAGATGATAAATCTCTATATTTTGAGATAGGTGGATGAGGTGAGGCCAGAAGAAGGATAAGATTAATCCTTCCTTTTTCTTATTCTCAGTCTTGGGACGAGTTGACTCAAGTAGAGAGTTCTTATACTAAAATAGAGAACTCCTTAAGGTATATATATATAACTCAATTTATAGTGCTACCTGGGTTCCAACGGGTTTATGAACACTGTAAATACATCTAGATGCCGCAGGTAAAACCTATTCAGGGGGTTATCACCCCTTTCCTAGTAAAATCCCGCCTATCCTTTCAACCTCCATTGATTCCATTCCTGGCGACTCATCGGCCTCTTCCTTTCGTGACGGTGCTGCCGTTCTGCAACAGCGTCTTAAGGTATATATAGATAGTCCGAGAGCATGGCCTTAGATATCTTGAAAAGTAAGATTCGAGTTCGGCTAGTAGTAGACTTTTGAAGTGAAGTAGGTGAGGAGAGGCTAACTTAGAAAATTAATATATCTCGCTTCTCTGATACATAATCGATAATAGTAAACCTGGACGTCTTGAAAAGTAAAGTTTCAGTTGTACGGCAATGGAAGGTTTTGAGCGATAGAGGTAAAGTGAGGCGAAATATATTTCTTATTCTCACCTCAACGCTTCCCAGGTACCTAAGGTTGACAACAGTGCGACTTTAAACTTTGAGGATACCATACCTACAAGCCAAGTGATCTCCCACCCACGAAGCAAAAAAACCAGGACCAAAGCTTTTGCTTCCAAGCCCGAGTCAAGGGATATATGCAAAACTGCAGAGGTTATCACATAAGTAGTACAACGCCACCCCTTTTTTGTTTGGAGATTGCTACCTAGGTAGTCACTCCGTGTATAAAGAGAGCCGAGGTGAAAAGGATTTCCCCTTACAACTCACGATCCTGTGCCATAAACTCTCTGGCTGTCAGCTCCACAATAGTAATCCTGAAGATTTTTTGGCCAATACCTAAGTAGGTAGATTGTTTTGCAGCAACCTAATCCAAGCTGACATTGCCCTTTCCGAACGGATGATAATCTTCTTCCCCAGCCCACTGAGCCTCGTAGAGACTCTCGCCCATCTGCGACTCATCCATTCCGGCGACAATATCCCTGTGTATAGAGTCAGCAGAGGAACCAAGATAAGCGAAATCGCCAAACTTACTCATCTGTAGCCAAAACTTCCAATTCAGGTACACAATCAATAACCGCAATGAAAACATACGATAGCACAAAGGCCCACAGAAAACCAATCAGGGCCTCGACAATCTGCACCCATAGCTGTCTCACATTCCCGTCGAAGAACACGCCTCCGTCAATCTCTGTAACACCATCATACGCCGCAACCTCCTTCCTGGCAAACAAGCCCGTGGCAATCGTCCCCACGAACCCGCCAACGCAGTGTGTGGCGAATGTATCTCCGCAATCAACCCACTTGATACGTCTCGCGAAATCGGTGGACTTGAAGCGGAGAGCTTGTCTACAAATCAGAGCCCCAGCAACCCCAAAGAAAAAGCTCGTCGTCAAATCAATGAACCCCGCACTCGGCGTGATAAGCACCAATCCACTAATCGCGCCCAAGAACGTCGAATCGAGACTCCACTTGCGGGTCTCGATGTAAGTGATAGCGGCCCAGGTACTCGCGCCGGCCGCGGCGCAGAGATTGGTGGTGGCGAGGGCGGAGACGGATTTGAAGTTTAGCGAGAGAGTGGTGCCGGCGTCGAAGGCGAGCCAGGAGCCCCAGATGATGAGGAGGGCGAGCAATTGGCTGAGGGTGTTGTGGGGGCGGTGGAGGGTTATGTGGGAGGGAGTCCGGGTCGAGGAGCGTCGGGAGCGGGAGAAGCGGTGGGGGAGGGGGTGCGAGAGGTAGAGGGATAGGGCTGTTGCTGTTGCGCCGCCTGGAGGGGGTTAGAAGAGAGAGATACAGGAGGGGAAAAAATGGGAAAGGGAAGGTCGGCGAAGGATAGGAGACTGAGGAATATGGACAATATGGACATACTGCAGATATGGACTGGAGTTCCTCCAGCGAAATCTAGAGCCCCGAGCTGAGCAAGGAACCCATTTTCCGCCCATACCATATGTGCGAGCGGGCAATATATGAAAGTGGACCATAGCTACACGAGTAAATCAGCTCATCATCCTCTGATAGCACGTGATGTGTCTTAAAATGCACACCATGCTTCAACAAGGGATCAACCTACAAAAATGAACGGCACAAGAGGCAACAGTCTCCCCCTCTCACAAGCCCCTCCCACTGCAATCGCACAAACAGTCGCCTCGAAAACCAACTGAAACTGACTAAACAACAACGCCGGAATCGTCCCCACAGCCTCCATCAGCACGCCGCGATGCGCCGCATACCTCAAATCGCCAATGACGCTGCTGCCCTCTGAGTACGCGAGCGAGTAGCCGACGAGCCACCATTGGATCGAACAGACGCTGATGGCGAGGAGTGCGGGATAGAAGGAGGCCAGGCCGGATTTGCGGGTCGAGTAGCCTGAGTAGCCGAGTCCGACGGCGGGGATGATGGGCCAGCAGAGGACGGTGCAGAGGAGGATGAAGAGGGTGTCTGTTGGGGAGATGGCGGACCAGGGGTCGGAGGGTGGAGGGACTGGGTCGGCCATGGTGGACGGAAGTATTGGGAGGAGGAGAAGGGGGAGATGAAAGGGAAAGGGGAGAGCAATTGCCGTCGGCAAATGTAGCTCCGCAACCAGATGGACAGATGATTGAGTTGTTGTGACAGAGAGATGAAGGATGATGTTCCTCAAAAACCGCCAACAAAGATCCAATAGCTCTTTCTACGATGCAAACTCTGGCACTCAAGTCAGAGATATGCCCTCAATCAGGTTCCGGGTTAAGAAACACCGCCCGCGAGCAAGGAAAAGTGAAAGAGATAGACGACTGCGAAATCACCACAGAGACCTTGGGAGTAGTTGACGTCAAAGAAATCGGATCGGAAAGCTCTCCACCCAGGTACCTACCTACTGCCTACATATGCACCCCATAGATAAACCCATAGCCTCCTGAAGCTTGACCTTACCACGAGGAGCAAAGTTACAGATTTCCATACCCCAGCATTCAATCGCAATTGGCCAATCTGCAGTTCTCAGGAACGAGTTGCCTCTTTCGACTTGAGATGGTTTGAAAAAGATAAGGAGATGGGAGCTGGTGGTGATAAGCTGTGGCTGGTGAGATGAAAAAGAAACCTCAAACTGGACGCTGCTGTGGCGCCGATTCTTCAATCATGTGACTACTGAGCTGACTTGTGCGTTTTCTTCGTACACTTTGATGTGCAATCAAGTTGCCCTACTAACAAGCAAAACTTGATTTGAGTGGTATCTGTACTGGGAAAAGCCTTTTGAGCCCGAGACAGCAAGAACTGGAAGGTCAGAAGAGCGCGCCACGTGACCTTCCGAAAAGCGTAATTTATGCCCCGGACAAGATCAAACGCTGCGCGACGGAGCACCTCTCTAGCAAGACCTTGCCAAGAATGGAGCAAATACCTATCTTAGCGTAAGGCAGGTACCTGTGGACCTGGAAGATGGTAAAATATCTGATGGAATACCAGTAGAAACACCGTGATCTTTCTTATGGTAGGTACCCAAGTAGGTATCTAATTTTGAAGGTGGCAAAAGCGTTTTTATTCAAAATAGTGAGATTTATCGAACTATTCTAGAACTCAATCTCCAAAGTTTCTCAACAGTGCAATAGCACTAGTAATATGGGTATCCGCAGAAACAAGAAACAAAAACTCCCAAGCATCCTACCTCCCAAGAACCGATGGGAAGAGTACCGCGTCGCTTGATTGCAGCCCCAGAAACCCCAATGATGATGATGAATGCCAAAGACAGAAAGAGAAAGACAACTACAAATGGTGGTAAGTATAATACAAAGTATGTGCAGATCCATCTTGTTGGATAAATAGAATGGTAGAAGGGAGAAATGAGAGTAGGAAAGAGGGCTTATTAAGGGTGTTGTGAGTTCAAAGAAAACTGTTCAACCCAGAATCCCGACTTTTGAAAATGCAAACGCAAGGAAAAAATGTCGGAGCCCGGTGTGCGGAGGGCTAGGAAGATAGGGAGAAAACACTTCATCCTCTTCCAACCTCCCGATCCCATCCCCAAGCTCTCCTCACCGCCTGAATCTCAGGCGTAGTAGTGCGTTCTTGCTCCTCCGGACTCAAAGGCCAACTTTCACCTCTCGCCTCCGCAACATCCACCTCCCTCGCACTCGGTCGTCTCTTCGAAGGACCCGGATCTCCATCATCATACGATGGACCCGGACTACTCGTCATAGCCCTCAATCCGCCCCTCGAGGAGCCACGAGGCGAGTCTCCCCTCCTTGCCGCCGCAGCCGCAGCGCCAGCCGCAGCGCCAGCCATTGCCGCACCTCCAAGTGCAGATGGCGGTCGCGCTAATAGCGTGTCGCCCTCATGCGCACCCATGCCCGCACCCGCCGCACCTGCTGGACTATCCATCCGCACAGGCGTAACAGGACTGCCTGCACTCCCACCCAAAGCGCTCATATCAGGCGAACGCAGGCTGCTGCCGCCGCCAGGAGGAGTCATCTCAGGGTCGTAGAGGTATGCTTCTTCTGGGAAGACCTGTTCGCGACGGCCGCCGGCTGCGCGGCGCCGCAGGAGGTACATGAGAGCTGTGAAGGCGAGGGCGGCGGCAGAGACGGCGCCGATTGTTATGCCGGCAATGGAGCCGCCGGACAGATTCGACGAGGCGCTGGTGGATGGTGGAGGAGTTGGCGAGGTTGTTGGGATGACTGCTGCGCTGGTGGAGGAGGACGAGGAAGATGGGCGAGAGGATGACGAGGCGGTGGTCAGTACGGTCGACGTCGAGGTGTAGGATGTTATTGTCCTGGTGGATGTGGAGAGAAATGAGCGGGTGCTTGAGCGTGATGTGGAGCGGGTTGAGCGCGTCGAGTGAGAGAAAGTGGATGATGTCGGGCGCGGGCGGCGCGTTGTGGATGTGTGGTTGTGGGCAAAAATAGAGGACAGTACGGATACGATTGGAGGTACTGAGACGGAGCTCGAAGCAGTAGGTATGATGACTGATGGTTCAGGCGTGAATGTCCCATTTGCGGATCCGGTTGCGGGGATGATAATCAGGGTTGCTTCTGCCGATGAACCTCCTGTTGCGAGTTGTGAGGCCAATACTGAGACTTCACTGGGGGAGAGATCGAGTGTTATTGTTGCTGGTGCTGAACTGGCTGTGGATGTCCTTCTGGTAGAAGCACTCCCCGACGATGAACTGCCCGAGGCGCTGTTTGAGGAAGCATCGTGGGATGATATGGATCCAGAAGAACTGGACGGCGAGGCTGAGGAGGAGGAGGAGGAGCTCAACGCGGCGTTGAGAAAGGCATTACCGATTAAAGAGGTCGACGAGGTAGAATTCAAAACTTGACGGTGATCTGTGATGCATGAGCGGCGGCAACCTGCAGTCCGATTCGAAAGACTCACGAAGCTCTTGAGCAGCACCCTTTTGGTTCAAGCATAGCAATGCGAACGAGTATAGGAAAGAAGTCGACGACCGCATGGCAACAACGAGCAACCCACAACGACAAACGCCAAAAACGAGCGAGTGACTGGGAAGCTAGACGTGAAGCATCTGAGGAGGACAACGAAGAAGCGCAATACGAATGAACAAAACGCAGTGCAATGAACGAATTGACGAGGCGCGAAAAGGACACAGACTTTTTCTCTCTTTCTGCGCAAAGGAAAGCTAGACAACAAAAAAGGAAAAGAGGTTAGTAGAGATAGAAAAACACCTTGGTATATCCACGCGGCGAGGAGGTCGGAAACCCTCGAGGTTCAACGAGTCCCCCCATGGCTAATATACAACGGCACGCCAACCACTCGCCTTGTCCCTGCGGCCTGTTCAGTGTCTGAGTTCGAGCTTCGCAGGTGCCAGGCGATCATCGCGGGGGGGCTTTCTTGGTCTGCGCAGTCACCAGTGCGGCCTCTTGCTCTGCCTCGCAGCCACGGTGGTCGACGACGAGAACCGGAGGCGGAGCTGGGACGCCCCAGTTCGTGCAGCGCCTCGTTCCCCTTCGGGCCTGACACGCTCTATTTTAGTAATATCTGGACACTCTCACAAGCGCCCGGGCGGCGGTCTGACAGGCACGCCAACGCGCTGTTGGTCTTCTTCGCAACGACACCATGTTCCTCGTATATTTAAACATCTCACTGCATGAGGAAAACCCTCGTGGATTCCCGCCCCGCCAGGTTTGCCCGGCCTCCAACCAGCGCGAGTCGAGCGAGGAAGTAGATGAAGAAAGCCCAAGAATAGGATGGGTCTCTCGTCTGATTTGCCTGGTGGTTTGTCCGGGGTTGTACGCTTGGATTCCGCGGCTGCTCCCGATGGTCTGGGAGCAAAATCTGCCATATTGCGAGCGTCCGGGGGGTTTGCGAAGTCGGCGTTCTGTGGCTCATTACCTCAGGTATTTCGATCGCTGCGCCCAAGGTTGAGATGCTCACGACATCCTGCTCGTGATGCCGCAGTTCCTAAGTTGTTTCCTTGAAGCAGACGGAGTCAGCCTTGTTTCAAGGAACCAAGCACAGTCATCATAAGAGTTTGTGTAATAAGTACCTATCCCCATCCTGTCTGTTTCGTGTGGTGTTGTTCAAGATTCCTTTCGACCCCCCACGCTTCTCCTTTCCAACTTCCAAGCTCCGAGACTCACCAGACCCACAACCGTTGAAATGTCATTCCGTAAAACCGTTGCCGATGTTCATCGTACCATCGTCAAAAATCGATAGAGTGGTCGATCTCGATTTCGGCAACCACCGGCCGGAGCGAGCTCCGAAAATCGGGAAAGCCGAGCGAGAATTGAGCTTGTTCCAACTTCCCAACTCCCAAGTTCCCACCGACGCTCGAAAGTGACTCGAAGGTCGAAACCCATTAACTAGTCAGCGATTTCGACTTCATTCAGGATCTGAATCTCTGCCGACCCCGTGATCCGTCCAAGAATCCAAGATCGTCCACTTCAAAAGTCCCTCAGACCGGTCTCTCGTGCAATATTTCAGGTTTGAGTGCTAGAAGAATTTGATATCTCGCAGACCGCTTCCAAGATTTCTCCCCCTCCAAAGAAGGCAGGTGAACCTATTCACATAACTTTCAGCATGCATCAGGACTGGACCCAACATCGGCAACCATTTCGAGTGGAAACAACAGTAGCCCTAGAATAATGCAAGCAGTTCCTAGTCAGTCTGCCCAGTTGACCTTCCACATGCTGTACTCCCCAATCAGTCTTCTAGACCTCAAAGATCCGTATCTCCCGAGTCCTCAATACCCAACCGGAAACTCGCTCTTCTCTCCTCGCTGCAGTCCGGAGGCTCTCCACCAATCCGGCATCCATTTCTTCCACTCCTCCTTCTCCCCTACCAAGCTTTACAATCGCACTCAGGTGTACACACAATCAAAAAAGCTCGAAAGGAAATATCAAGTAGTCTATTTATGCATTCCGACTGGGACTGGACTAGTGTACGCATACACGCAAGGTATCAATAAGTTACAATCCGGAAAAAGAGAGAAAGAGATGGACAAGGCCAATGTCCCATGCCATCCCATCCCCATGATGCTCAGAAACTCCCCATCGCCTGTCTCTTTGTGCACTCGCCCTTCCATCATATCCTACTCGTCAACAGGAAAAAGCCCATCAAACATGAAAAGAATTCATCCCTTGGCATGCAAGCTCGTCACAGGACGTCCCATGGGAGCTCAAAATCCAGAAAAGAAAAAGTGAGAGGATTGGAAAAGAAACCGCCAGTCCAGTCCGCTCCGCCATGCTCATGTCCACGAGTATGCACAAAGACACCGCCGCCTCTGCCACTCGCCCTACGCCGTCGCCTTCTCCCCAGCGCTCTTCACCTTCTTCCAAGCGCTCTTCACCTTCTCCTTAGCGCCATTCACCTTCTCCCCGGCGCTGTTGACTTTCTCCCTAATACTGTTCGCCCTCTCCTTGATGCTGTTCGCCTTTTCTTCGAGGCCATTCTGCTTTTCTGGGGGGCCATACTCCTTCTCTTTGGGGCCTTCTTCTTTCTTTTCAGCACCCTCTCGATTCTCCCCATCGCTAACCAACTTCTGTTCAGTATCATCCGCCTCGCCATCGCTTGCCGCAACAATCGTGTCCATGATCTTATACATAGTGGTCTCCTCCCAATCCGGCAGCTCCGAGACCACGCCATCCGGATCGGTGATAATCGGAAGCGGCAGCTCACAGAGTGCAACAGCACCACCGCGTACCTCATGTCGGTCTCGAGCATGCTTGGCGAGGCCGCCGCCGAGGAAAGAAGAAAGCGATCGGGGCTGAACCAAGAAGTTTGAAGATGACTTAATGGGGACAATGCTAAGCCTATCCTCCGGTCGCTGGCCGCCATGCCTGGATCGAGCATGTGCGCGGCCGCCACCGTCTGCAGTGGGAGAGAGAGCGCGTGAACGGTTGAAGGAAGTAGGAGGACCCAAACTCGCAGACGAGTTTGCAAAGACCATGAGGAGGTCCTTCTCTGGCTGATGGCGAAGGGGAGGGAGAGAACGAGCTCGAGGCCGAGTCGTGGAAACCCACGGACGACTTCCAACAACGACACTATGCCTCCGTCGCTCGTGCTTGCGGCCGGGAGCTGGAGGAGGAGATCGAGGCCGAGCGACGAAAGTAGGAGGGTCGGACGAGGGATCCACAAGGACAAGACTGAGCTCCTGCTCCGGTCGTTGATCCCCGCGCCTCGATCGAGCATGCCGTCCGCGGCCGATAGGAGATGGGTAACGAGGCCTGACAGCGGGATTGGGAGAAGAAGCTGCAACAGCATTGAGGGCAACGACCGCAGCGGCATAGGAAGAATCGGTGGAAGCTGGATTGGGAGCAACAGTTTCAGTGGCCTTGGAAGCAACAGTTTCATTGGCCCCGGGAGCGACAGTTTCAGTGGCCTCGAAATCAAGAGCTTTAGTGGTACCGGAAGCAACACTTTCAGTGGCATTGGGGGAAGTCGGTCCAGCGCAATGGAGAACATTATTCCCATTGACAGCGGGAAGAGTAGTCCCAGTGGCATGGAGAGAAACGGTTTCCGCGGGTTCAGGAGCGATGGTGGCCAGGTCGTCGAGAGCAGTAGATCCAGTTTCGCCGGGAGCTGTAGTTTCAACGGGATCGGGAGCAGTAGATCCAGTTACGCCGGAAGCGGTAGTTTCAACGGAATCGGGATTGGGAGCGGCGTTTTCAGTGGCACTGGCGGAAGTAGTCTCGACGGGATCAGGAGCTGTGGTTCCAATGGGACCGGAAGTGGCATTTTCAGTGGCATTGGAGGAAGTAGTCTCAACGGGATCGGGAGCTGTGGTTCCAATGGCATCGGAAAGAGTGGTTTCGACGGGACCGGGAGTAGTAATTCCGACGGATTCAGGAGCAATGGTTTCATCGGGTTCAGGAGAAGTAGTCTCAGTGGTATCAGGAGAAGTAGTCTCAGTGGTATCAGGAGAAGTAGTCTCAGTGGTATCGGGAGAAGTATCCCCAATGGTATCCGGAGGAGCATCCTCAATGGTATCCGGAGGAGTATCCTCCTCAGTGGTATCGGAATGAGTATTCCCAATGGTATCGGGTGGAGTATCTTCAGTGGTATCATGAGGAGTACGATCAGTGGTATCGGGAGGAGTAGTCTCAATGGGATCATCTATACAAAGAGGGACAAGGCGCGCTTCGTTAGCCAACCGCTTATCATCATGATTCGGGCGCAGAGGTCAGGGTAAGGAGAAATAATGCAGGGTAACAGTGTATCGAGGGCAGGAGATTCCAGAGTTCCCAAGTCCCATCCGGGTTTTCATCCGGAAAAGAACTCAAGTCCTCTGATTGAAAAACCAACTGGATCGTTTGTTGCCACCACCCGCAACAATCTCCTGGTTCTGCAGATTCTGGATCGTAGGGACAGGAGCGGGACCATCGCCTCCACCGCCACGGAGCGGCTTCGCGATGCGGGAGCCGCCCGAGAAAGCGAACCCTCCATTCGCGTGGCCGGCGCCGGCGTATTGACCTTGTTCGAGACCACGAGTGGAGACCTTGGCGGATTCGAGGCGTTCCTTGACTTGGGCGAGTTGGTGTTCGAAGCTTGTGTTGTTAGTGTCTGATTCAGAGTATGAGAATAACTTCAGCAAACAAGGCTTCATACCGGTGATTGGCAGCCGTAAGCTTCTCCTGCGAGTCCTGGAGCAAGCTTTCCAGACTGGTGATACGTTCATTGCGGGCAATGAGTTTGCGCTCGGCAATTGCAACTTCCTTCTTAAGGCTCGAGTTCTGTTCGACAAGCTGGCGTTGAACAACAGTTAGCTGTTCAAGATTGCGCTCGAGGAAGGCCATCTTCTTCTGCTGAGCGCGGTTGTTGGAGGTGCGAAGTACGTTGTTATATTGCTCGCGAGTCTCGTCGAGAGAGATCTCGAGCTCGACGACCTAGTAGACATCATGTGTTAGTTCTGTCAGATGTTCATATTAGTGGTCAAAGAGAATAAGACATACCCTCTCGCATCGGTTCTGAAGATCGCGCATCAAGCTCTTCTTCATCACATCGAATTCGGCAATCTGCTGGTGGACGGTCTTCCCGTTTACTCCGTTAGCTGCTGCTGCACCATTTTTAAGGCGTTGCTGCATGTCCTGGATGTCGGACTGCAGCTTCAAGTTCTCGTCGACCTTGCGTGCAAGATCAGACTTCAACTCCTCGGCAAGTTCTGCGGCGCCCGCTTGACGACTGTTGTACGCTTCCGCGAGGCGATTCTTGACGTTCTCAACGTCTGCACCATCGAGTTTGCCTTCGAGGACAGCTTCATGCTCCTGCTGTAGCGCTGCAAGCCGTTGCTCGAGGGCTTCCCTCCGCTGCTGATGTGCATCGTCTTGCTCGCTGCGTTCGTTGACCGACAGCTCCGCTTGCCGGACGATGCCTTGGGTTTCTTGAAGGCGCCGCCGTAGTTCTTGCAAATCCTCTGGCGCGATAGCTTCTCCAGCGAAGCTCACCTCGTGTAGGGAATCGACCTGCTCGATGACCCTCCGTATGCTCCGCTCGTTTTCACTGAAAACATCACCGCCTTCGAAAGAGGCCATCAGCTGGGCCATACGCTCTGTCTTCTTCTTTTCTTTTTCATCGTGCATTGCACCACTCTCTTTCGCATTCATCTTGGCATCGAGTAGTTGCTGTTTCACGTCATCGAGCTCGGTCGTAAGTTCGGAGTTCGCTTCTTTTAGACCATCCATTGTGATCATCGCCTCTTTCGCTTCAAAGTTGATCTTCTCGACCTGCATCTTGAGCTCGTTGATTTCGCTATTGAGCTTCTCGTTGTCCTTGTTCGTGCGAGAATCGTGGTCTTTGAGCATGTGGAGTTCGTCTTTGGCCTCTCGAAGGCCTCGCTCGGCATTCGCGATTTGGGTCTCCTTCTCGGCGATCTGATCTTGCAGCTCATTTTCGCGACGAAGAAACTCTTCCTTCTCGTCCTTCTCGAGTGCAAGGCTTGGGGTGCCGGCACGGTCCAGATCCAATCTTGACTCGGGTCTCGACGGCGTGTCTGATCGTCGCGTGTCGTTGCTCTGTAATCGTTGGGGAGTTGCTGGTGGTCGAGAGTCTGATTTCTTGACCGCGGCGCCCTCTGCAGTGATCGCTGGGGTCCACATATCCTGCGGAACGCTCTCGCCCTTCCGCCAGAGCTGAACCTCGCCCTCCAAATTCGAGATGTATCCCTCAAACGTTGTGACCTGCGATTGAGCCTTCTTGAGCAGCGCCTTGAGTTCGTTCGGACTGAGCTCAGCGTTGATCTTGGCCTTGTTCTTGATAGCCTTGGCTCGAGCGCCGAACCGCAGCGTGCTGACAGTTTCCGAGTCGTTGTAGCTGCTCGGGGAGCAATTGATAATGAGCGTTGTCCTCGAGTTACCTCCCAACGACTCTTGCAATATTCGGGTGAGTTTCGAGTCTCGGTATGGGATATGCGTAGATTTGCCGTCCGTCAAGGAGTTGATGACCATGCCCAGCGCGCTCAAACTCTTGTTGATTTTCTTGGCTTCCTCGAGAGTCTGCCCACTGGCACCAGTCTTGCCAACCTTTTCGCTGCCAGCCAGATCGACGAGGTAGAGCTGTCCACTTTTCGCAGAACCCGTCTCCACGTTCTTTTGTGTGACCGTAATGACGAAAATGGAATGTGATCGCGAGGACTCCTGATTCATGTTGGTTGCAGCGACGGCTCGAGCCATGCCTCCCCTTCGCATGACTTCGTACACCTCGTCCACACTCGAGACATAGATCTCCAGCAGGCCCTTGACGTAGACTCCCCTGTTCTTCTCTTCGTGCACGGGCAGATTGTCGTTTTGCGGTGCCATCAGGTCGCGGATCCTCTCCATGTAGATTTCCATGTAGCTGACTCGGACGGTGTACTCAATGTTGCTCGGGCTTGCCAAAATGCTTGCGAAGATCTGTTGAACAATACGCGGGATGATGCCCTTTCCTTCATCGTCGTCGATGTCCGAGCCCATCATAGTGTACGATTTACCAGCACCAGTTTGTCCATACGCAAATACGGTTCCATTGTAGCCGTTGAGGATGTCGTCGACTGTGGGTCGAATTGAGAAGTCGAAGACGTCGGCTTGGCGTGATTTCATGTCAAAGACGCGGTCGAAGGTAAAGGCGCCGGACGCTTCCTTGGACTATGGAAGAGTCAGTATTTTGCAAGTAGCTCTACAAGATGGCAAATGCATCGCGTACCGAAACCTTGCAAGTGTCCTCCGTCTCAAAATCTACAATAGGTTCTCCACCACTCGCGACCTCGATCTTGTTTTGCGGGCGGAACCGCGCCACAACTGTAGTAGTATGTCAGCATCTTGTAACTTAATGCGAGATGCATCTCAATGCGGGATTGGCGCGAAGTACCTTTGATTGTGTTGTAGCTCCTGCACATGTTCATTAGTATCAATACCGGCAAAGAGGAATGCAGAGAGCGACTTACGCCATGTTTGCGACTTCCACTGCACTATGGCCCGATGGCCCGCTGAGGTCTCGTCACTCTCGTCACGTTGGTCGCGTCGTGTGTGGTGCGTGTCGTCTTGCTGAGATGCGCCCCTCGCTCCAGGTAGATGCGGCGGACTCGGAGGTTTTGCGAGACAAGCTCCCAAGCGCGATGAGATAGCGTGAGTGAGAGGTGCAGTTGGGATGAAGGTATGTGTGGGTGTTCAAGGAAGGTTACTGGAAGTAGAATGAGGTTAAGAGTGGGTGGAGTGGAGTGATGTTTTGGTCGTCGGCGGGCGTGTTGTTGATGAGAAGTCTTGGCACCGCGGGCAATTAGGTTGGCGCAGACTGAAGCTCGTGATGATTAGCGCGAGCACGCAGGTACCACACGCGCAATTCAAGATTGCATCCCTATGCGAAATGGCTATTAAACTCCTAACATAGCACGTCTGTGTCATCAATGCAAGTAAGATAATCATGATATGTGAGGATTCTGCTACTAGGACTCCTTAGTTGCGCCTGCCCATCCGCTAGTTATCCATCAATCCAGACGACCGTCCCATGCCCATCGGTTGAACGCCTCCCATATCCGCTGAACCTGGAAATTCCCACTTACGATATACGCCTGACAGAAGAAGGAACTCTATGAACAGGCTGCGAGGACGCTAAAGGCCGCTGGGAAATCCGTAACACAATTCTTCGCCTTCAGTCCTCCCAGCTCTTCTCCACTGTCTCCCTTACCCGCTTCGTGTATTCCCGCCTATTGTCCTTGTACAAGTTACTCGCCTCTACATTTGCCGGACTCGAGGTGTTGGGATCGTTCAGCAAACTGTGATCGACTTAGCCCAGCTCCTGGAATAGTCCTTATCCAGCTCGTGCTCACCTTTGAATGCTCGTCAAGATAGCGGCAACATCATACGTTGGGCTCCATCGATTTTGCAAGATGTCCAGACACAACTCCCCCGTGCCGTAAACATTTGGGTGGAACATCTGGCTGATGAACTTGACTCCGGGGGGTTTGTTGGGGTAGTCTTCTGCGAAATGCATGACGAGTCTGAAAGTGCCGTCTTCGAAGGGTGTGTCGCCGGGACCGATGATGACCGCATTCCTGTAGGGACGAGCAGGATTAGTGCCGTCCTTGTGGTTGATGCTTGGATAATGGGAAGAGGGCGGGACGTACCAGGTCATCACGTTGTCTGACACGGGAGAGGCAGAGACACCCGCGGGAGGGTCGTTCTGCATGCGCTGTGAAGTGTGAGCATTCGCAGATATTGAGGCTGTATTTCTGGAGCAGCTGCGCTTGGCTCCAAGAGTCGCAAAGGGGCGCCGAGCAGCATGCTTTACTCGTGGGCTTTGTGATTCGCATACCTTAAAGTCCCTCATGAGACGACGGCGGGCAGTGGTGGACATGGCGCCGGCAGACTCGCGCAGAAGATCAAGAAGTCGGAGATAGGGATTCGATCAAGGTTCACTACTTGGACGAGTGAGGTCGTATAGTTTTGCCAGAAGTATTGGTTGATCCGAGGTGTGAGGCGTTTGCGAAGTGGAGGTGTGTCTTGACAAGAGGGGGGCAAGAAGCAGCTTCGTGAATGAAATGCGGGTGGAAGACGGCCACGTGACCAGGTGTTTCCAAGCAACACCAAAAATCAGCAACGTCAATTGGATCGAGGCCCACTGCTACAGAAAGTGCTTGATGTTTGGCTTCATAAGAGCTGCATGTAAAAGGTATCAATTTTGTGCAATGTTGGAGAGTGTTGATTGTTTTCCGACCTATTACTCCATTGATCCAAGAATACATCCATATCTGTTTTGTAACAAGTACACCATGCAATGCACCCTGAGACCTTCTTCCACCGAGATCTTTCAGGCCTCCGGGTATTCCGCATCATCCCATGGACGCCTGTGTCTATAATACAAGCATATACAGCGGAGAAGCGAAAACGAGAAGATCCACCTTGGCCTCAAAGAGTACCTCCCTCACTCAGTCCCGTCACCTAATATTTCGACCGCCCACCAAAGTCGCTCTCGCCTCCGCGCCCGCCATACCCTCCCGAGCTACGACCTCCATACCCACCATCTCGGCCTCCTCCGAAACCCCGGGAGCCTCCACGATCACTGAATCCACCAGAGCTACGCCCTCCGTATCCGCCTCCTCCATATCCACCTGAGCTACGGTTGCCAAAGCCGCCACCGCGTCCCCTGCCCTCATGGTCAGAGAAAGCATCCTGCGAACCCCGGGAAGTGTAGCCAAGGCTTGAAGAGCTATCGTTGTAGCCGCCACGCGAGGAACCAGAAAAGCCACCGGATGATTGGTCGGTATTAAGTCCTCGCAGTCCACTGAACCCGAGCTTCCTGGCAAGGGTTGGGGGGATTGCAGGAGGCGTTGACATGCCCCATCCAAACTGAGCCAGTCTGTTCATGGAATCGAGTAATACTTGTTTGTTCTTGAACCACTGGAACACGCCCGTATAGGCCTTGTAGACAGCGTCTTTCTTCTCATCCGACGCTCCCTTGCATGCGTGACTGACTGCAGTAAGAATCGAGGCAGCATCAGCTGGGATTTCGCCCTCTACAGACATATCAATCTTGGGGGTTTGCAACGTGTCATCCGCTTGCAAGGGCAAGTTCGTAAGTCTATACCTAATCTCCGAGGTTTCCAAAGACGGGATGATTAGATACCCTGTGCCTTCTTTTCCAGCTCTCCCGGTTCGTCCAATTCGATGAATGTATGTATCGCGGGTCGAGGGAGTGCCGCATTGAATCACATGAGTGACATTTGGGAAGTCCATGCCTCGAGCTGTGACATCGGACGAGAACAGGACTGCGCTTTGTGAGGATCTGAACCTCTCGGCAGAGGCAGTTCGAGCTTGTTGGGAAAGCCGAGAGTGGATGTCGAAAACACGGCAGTTTCCAAGTTCTGCGCGCAGACCACGGAAAACTTCCCCAGCAAACTGCACTTCCGCGGTGGAATTGAAGTAGACGATGGCTTTGAAGGGTCGCTCTGGGCTGGCCCTTGCCGTCTCGCGTTTGAACAACTCGAGCAACGCTGGGAACATGTTCTCGAATGCTCTAACGGTGACAACCTTTTGAGGAACACGGTGATGTGTTGGCTCTTCGTCGTCGGCCACACACTTGACAAATCGGAAACCGGGTTTCAGAGTCTCCCTCACAGCGGAGATGACCTCACGCGGGATCGTCGCAGAAAACATGAGGGTTTGGCGGTCCACCTGGGCACGGTCGGGGAGCAGGGTCTTGATGTTTTCGATCTCCTTCCAGAAACCAGCGTCCAGCAGCCTATCAGCTTCGTCGAGCACCAAGCAAGAGAGCCTGGGAGCTTTGATGCCGCTGTACGGATCTGACAAAAGATCTTGGAGACGTCCAGGCGTAGCGACGAGGATGTGACATCCTTGCTTTCGTGTCCGAGCAAGCATCTCCCTCTTCATCGTACCGCCGACAGCAGCCTGAACAATCACGGAAGTCCTGTCAACGATCTTCCCAGCTTCGACGGCAATCTGCTCAGCAAGCTCTCGTGTGGGGGAAATGATGATGGCTCGAATATCTGAAGCGGTGGTTCGCTCGCGGCGGCCTTCGGCGAGGCTGGGGTCGTCCTTGATGATGTTCTGGAGTAGAGGGACCAGGAAAGCCAGAGTCTTGCCAGTTCCCGTACGCGCTTGCGCCACGCTGGTGCTTGTCAGTAGCTGCAAGATGTTGTGTCGAGCCAATCCTTACATGTCCGCACCCTTCAAAGCCTCGTTGATGGTGCCAGTTTGAACGTCGGTCATTTCGCTGAGGCCCATCGGTCCAGTGAGCATGCGCACGACATTGGGGTGCACCATTCCTCGAGCCTCGAGCTCTGCAAATTGGGTGATAGGTTCCTAGCCATGTAAGCGATGACCATGGGGGCAAAAACGGTTACGAAGAAGTGCATACCTCGTCTTCAACCGCCTCTTGAGCAGCTTGAGCACCCTGTTGCCACCTCGCGGTTTGGTGCAGCTGTCGGGAAAGCGTAGCAAGTGGCCCGGAGGCTTGACGCAGAGGAGAGATGGATGAAGCGTTGAGGGAGCTGCGCAGCGTCGAGGTGCGTGAGATTGAGCATATCGTTCGAGGAAGAGATGCAGGACATCTCCGTAAAGCCGCGAACATGTTGCAGATCTCAGAGGCGAGGTTGAAAGGTGCTCCAAGGGAAAGAATGAAAGTGAATTAGGTGCGGTACAAAAGGATTGACGAAGGTGCCTCAAAGCAGGGCGACGGGGTGATTGATGCGAAGGAGACAGGTCGCGCGAGGTGGTTTGCATTCGCAGGAGACTTTTTTCCAAGGAGTATCATGCCAAGAGTTCTCGAGGTCCAAGCTCAGCCTCTGGAAGACACTCGTGGACCGAAGACATAACAGATACCAACACCCACCTGCAGAAACAGAACAGTTACAGACACAGGGAAATTTCATGCAACATCATTCATCTATATTATCTAATTGAGCTGCCCAGGCTACCGTCTTCCAGGTCGTTATCCATCATGACATTGAGCATTCACCGCGATCCTGCCACGCCTTTTTCTCTCTGCGACGGTCGCCTCCGGGACGAGTCGACCCCAAGTATGGCCATGCCTTCGCCGACGCCCTCATGTATCCCTCCTGCGAGGCCTCTGATCCACCATATAGCCATGGCATTCAGCGCCTGTCCCACCTTACCATCGTTCATCGCATATATTGCGCTTGTCACCTCTGCTCCTCTCCTGCCCAGTCCATCCACTGTATTCATGCTCGAGCTGATGACCCGTTCACACATCCTGTGCTTGCGCTCATACCGATACACGCTTGCTGCCAAAATCTGCACGTAAGGAAGTATAAACTGGACGAATATGAACATCTGGACAATGGTGGTGGCCAGCAATCGATGTATAACAGAAGGCTCTTCCTCTGATTGTCCCTGTAGAGCACCTTTTTGCTGGTTGAACGCCACCAGCTCCTGGCCATTGACGACTATAGGCGGTTGCATGATGCTACTGGGTAACGACGTCTGGATCGACAGCTTCTCTTGCGGACTTAATTCAGCTGGTAGCCCTCTCAATAGGTATGTGATGCCGTGGACGTATAACTGGCGGCTCAATGACGGGACTTGAGCAAAGTCTCTCGAGGGAAGGCTTGATTCTTTGAGGGACGCATTGACGAGGTGTAGGCCTGTTATCTGTTAATCAAGCTCGTCTGATCAAGAGGAGGCCCTGTACCCTGAGTGGCATACTTCCAATCCACTTCCGCGTCCTCTTCAAACGGACCAGCTGTCGAACTCGAGGAGCTCTCAGGAGACGACCTGGGGAAAAAGGCGTCTCTCGAATCCTCAATGACCTGCTCGGCTGGAGACATGATGCCGCTGCAATTTCTGGAAGAGTATTCTGGAGGAGGTGTTTGCATGCCACTGACATCGCTGATGCTTCTGCTATGGAGCGGAGGGCCCCCCTTCTCGACCAACGACTGCCGAAGTGATGGAAGGGCCCTTATTCTTTGCTGGATAATCATTGGGAGGAGCTGGTATATGATGGAAGCTCGAGCAACGTCCATGGCTGCTAGCTGGCCGGTCCGACCACGGTCCCTTTGGCGGTCCCCTGGGCTAGCCAGTGTGTTTCGCAGTCTCTGGATTAGCTACAGCGCGTCAAAGAAAGTGTACGATGGATGTTTGTTCTGAGGTCTAGGATGGGATGAAGAGCAGAGTTAGAGACCGATCACAAAAGTCATGAGGTGCAGTCGGTCCTGGTGATCAGAAAAAGCGTTATCGCGATATGGAGGCAGCGGGATTCACGCAAGGGCAGGGGAAGGGCAGGGGAAGGCAAGTTATTTGCATGTGAATATTTACAAGAGGGATCCTGGAGATGTTGGGCTTCGCTTGCGGGAGGTTCAAACTGCATGTCGTTAGTGGACTGTTGCTAGGGTTGAGAAACGCTCATTCCATTCCACATGGCCCAAAGCGGCCTGTTTTCGCTATGTTCGAGGACACGTGGGGGCTGCGTGATTCACGAGTTTCTGGTAGTCTCTAACAAAGGGGGCATGGTATCTGAAGGAGAGTTGGAGAAAGGCATGGATGATGGGAGTGTGCATGGAGGTGTTGTGCCGATGCAAAGGTCGGGTAGAGTTGACAAACGAGAAGATCAAGCTTTCGACCTGACAATTTTTCGGGTCCCAACGGGAGAAAAGTATGCGTATCACGTAAGCACGCTTGACCACGCCCTGCACGTGATCATCCCCACAATCAGGTCGTCACCTCCAACTTCCGTCATCAGATTCCAGCGTCTCCGGCTAACTCATTTTCAACCCCCAATTATCAACATTTGAATCCCTACGGCTCGAAACTACGGCACCACATGCAGATACCTTGAGACATCTTGAGCACGAGTGAAATGGTACTTCTGTACATCAACGAAGCCAGGTTTCTTTACTTCCAATTCCCTCCTCTTATTACACAGAACCCGTTCTGCGCATATTCTCAATAGGTACTCCGTATACAACTTTCGATTCGATGAGAATCAGACCACTCAACTCAACCATCTCGCTTGGCGTCTTTCAAAGCCAATCGAGTTTCCCATTGTCTCGTAAAATGTCCTCTCATCCCACTCAAACTCCTACTCCAGTCGCAATCCTCGACGACTACCTTTCAACCTCAACCCCCCACTTTTCCCACATTCGCTCATCGCAAGCTGCCATAACAACCATTACGGAGCCACTTCCTACCGACATTTCATCTCTCACCGCCCGCCTTCATCCCTACCACGTGATCAGCACCCTCCGCGAGCGCACCCCCTTTCCCTCCACCCTCCTCCGCAGTCTCCCAAACCTAAAGCTCCTCCTCTGTACAGGTACACAGTTCCAGACCTTCGATCTGGTCGCCGCAAAGGACCTCGGAATCGTCGTCGCTGCCTCTCCTGGCCGCGGCCGCACCGACCGCCCACCGCCGACAGGTATTCTGGCCGGAGATATCCGCAAGGGCGGCGCGCATCCGACCACTCAGCATACGTGGGCCATGATTCTCGCGCTCGCTCATGGTATTCATCCTTCTGCAAATAGTATTGCGAGCGGTGGGTGGCAGGCTGGGCTGGCGACCGGGCTGCTTGGGAAGACGCTTGGGATTGTAGGGCTTGGGCGGCTTGGGGCAGCGGTAGCACGGGTGGGAGTGCTGGCGTGGGGGATGAAAGTTATTTGCTGGTCTGCGAGTTTGGATCAGGAGAAGGCGGACGCGATGGCGAGGCAGGTGGGGTTGCCGGTGGATGCGACTGAGCAGCAGGGAGGAGAGAAGACGTTCAAAGTTGTGAGTAAAGAGGAGGTGTTTCGAGAAGCCGATGCGGTGAGTTTGCATTACGTGTTGAGCGAGCGATCAAAAGGCGTTGTAGGGAAAGAGGAGTTGGAGAGCATGAAACCCACGTCCTTTTTCATCAATTCTTCGCGAGGACCGCTTGTTGATGAGGAGGCGCTTCTGGAAATTCTCAATGCGGGAAGACTCAAAGGTGCTGCTTTGGATGTCTTTGATATTGAGCCCTTGCCGCTGGACAGTAGATGGCGAACAACAAAGTGGGGACAAGATGGGAGAAGTCAGGTACTACTTACGCCGCACATGGGTTACGTGGAAGAACACACACTGAACTCCTGGTATGCGGAGCAAGCAGAAAACCTAGAAAGATGGCTGGAAGGCAAAGACATTCTACACAGAATCGCGTAGACTTGAAGAGAGGCAAGGCTAAGGCTGTGAAGGACCAACACAGTAGCCCAGTCTCATCTTCCACTCGACCTGACAGTAATTATACGATACTAAGCCCTTGGTCGACGGTCTTCTCGAGCTTCTCAATAGCAGTCATTCTCTTTGGTGCTGCGCTTCTCACGAGTACACCAAGGCGGCATTTTCAAGTACCAGCAGGTGGGATTCGAGATGACACGCTCGCCTCGGAGACCGAGGGTGGATCTAATGCTATTATCAAACTTCACAGACTCAGGCTTGAACCTACTCCAAGTCCACGAGACTCACCGCTGATAGACGAGGTGCATCGGTAATACGTGCTGTGTCGCCTGCATCTTCATGTGGGGTGCCTAGCCTCGCTGATCTGCACCTATTTCAACACTGCACTTTCAACACTGCACTAACCATTCCAGCAGCCACCACTTGGAGAATGTTTTTCGAGTCTTTTTGGATACTGGATACCGAACTTCGCGTGCCATTATCATGTCGGCCCCGTTCTGGATGTGCGACTGGGAAGGCTGTCCGAAGCCCGCCGCCCGACGAACTGGAGACTGTATCCTGTGCAATCGACACCTTTGTCGAAAGCATGCTCAAATACCCCATCACCAATGCCCAACACCAGATGTCAGTTCAAAACTGCTTCCTGACCCATCCGCACCGATGCTGACCAAGACAAGGAAGACTGGTAATCATACGCCTTGCAATTTACGGCCGCCCAGGCTCGATACCTTGGGGAGCTTGGAAGCAAGATCAACGCACATGAGCTATGTTCTCACGCCTCGACGCTAAGGGGCGGTATTGGATGTAGTGTAGACTTATCAGCGAAGTCACTGGCTGCAAGAATGGGCAACCAAAACTGCCACGCCGAAATCATCTTTGACGATGGAGTGAAATGGCTAGCACGCTTGCGCTTGGCCTGGACAATATCACCACCCGCCCTAGTCCGTCGCTACATCCTTCGCAGCGAATGCTACCTTGGTATATCTCGCGAATAATACCCGCCTTCCTACGCCCAAGGTCTTCGACTGGAGTTGTGGACTTGATCCTACCATCGCCATTGGTGTGGATTATATCCTACAGGCAAAGCTTGATGGAAAGCCGCTGGACTGGCCATCGGCACGTCCAGAGCAGAGAGAGAAGATTATGCAGCAATTGGCAGATGTGTGTCTTGAACTTGAAAAGCATCCATTTGACTTTATCGGATCCCTCGTCACGGTTGATCGGAATCCAGCCTCTCCCAATGGACACAATTCGCCGTACGACATCAAGGGTCTTGCTTATACCATCTCGACAAGGGCCCTCTTGGGCCGTTCAATTCACCCCTTGAAGCGTCCCAAGCTATAGTCCAGGCCTTTCTTACCCTCATTGAGAAATGAGAAATCGGCACAAAAATCCCAGTCAACACATATCTCGCGCATCGATCCCGTCTTCATGTCATGGAAGCGCTCTTCGAATCCCATAAACCCACGGATCAGTTCTTCCTCATACATCCCGACGACAAGGGCGATCATATCCTCGTTAACGACGCCTTCGATATCACCGGAATCATCGATTGGGAATGGACTCGTACAGCTTCCAAAGCCGAGGCGTTCAGCTCCCCCTGCATGATGTGGCCAGTGGGGAAATTCTACGACGGCTCCAAAGACTTTAGTCCTGCGGAGAGACGGTTTGCTGACATCTTCCGACAGCGTGGCCGAGCGGACCTTGCGCGATACGTTGAGGATGGGAGGAAAGTGCAGAGATTCTTCTTCGGTCTTGGGACTGAAGGCGCTTACGATGATGAAAATACGTTTGCTGCGCTTTTCATGGGGCTGAGGAGGACTTTTGGCTTTGAGGATGTCGAGTGGGCGGTATGGAAGAAGCGCGAGCTGGAGCGAGCCAGGGATGCGCGGCACTCGTGAGGTTGGCGGAGCGGGAGGCAAAAGAGATTTAGGTCTTTCATGTGCCATCCGGCGGAGCTCCCAGCCATGAATCTAGCGTTATATATCCTATCAATCGGAAATTTCGAGGCTTACTTCTACAGTCCAGGCTGCCAGGTCCTCTCTTTGTCGTACCGCCCAACGCTTGCTTTCTGGTTCGAATTTCAAATTTTCGGAGGAATTGTACCGGAAGTTGCTGGGAGTCAAGTATACCTACACCTTCCGAACACGATCTGCCAGATTTTCAAAGAGGACCCTATCCCAAGTCCGCCAGAATCTGGACATCCAAGCTGTTCTCTACCATTGGATGCCCGGTTTTGCCCCAAAATTGGAAATCTAGAAGCTTACTTCTTTACTCTGGACTACGCAGCTTGCTGCTTTTCGCACTGTTTAGAAGCTAAATGTCGTTTGGATGTCTGCTTTCATACCAGAAGTTGCTGGGAATCAAAGCTACCTACACCTTCCGGTACACGATCTGCCAAATTTCCACAGAAATCTCTATCCCGAAGCTGCCAAAATTTGGAGATCCAAGCTGTTCTTTATGCTTGGATATCTCGTTTCGTTCCAAGTTTGGGAATCTAGAGGCTTACTCGATTACTCCGGACTATGCAGCTTGCTGCTTCTCGTGCCGTCTAAAAGCTAGATGATGCTTAGACATCCATACTCGGCTCGGATTGGGAAGAGGACTCACGAGAGTTAGCTCAGGGCTATATATACTTATATATTCCCCCAGCCTGTCCGCCAAGTTTCCAAATATACCTCTACCTAAATTTTGCCTAGATTTGGAGAATACGTTGGAAAATACTGTTAGATACTCCGTTATAAAACGAACCCATATACATAGGACGGTAGAGACCTTGTCTTTCCACACCATTGAAAGACCCGCTTTGGCTCAGGCAACCTACGAGAAGAAACCCTTTATGATATGCGCTTATATCTTCCTCTAGCATCTTTGTCAGTCTTTCCAACAGATCTTTACCTAGGGTATTTCAAATTTTAGAAAAGCAAGCCTGACGCTGCCATTAGATGCACGATTCTATATAGTATTTGGGTATCCAGAGGTCTGTCTTTCTCCTCCAGACCGGGAAGCTTGCATCTTTCCACGCCGTCCAATGGCGAAAGTGTACTCAGATATCTGGTTCGGATATTAAAGGCAAAAGAATGCCGCCGCTCGTGTGCCGATTTTCCAAAAAGACCTCTTCATGCAATATTCCAAAATCTGCGAGAAATAAGCTTGAAACTGCTATGAGAAGCTCTTGTCGGTAACTATTCAATGGGAATCACGTGTATTGGTTATCACAGTACCAAGCAGTGTGGTGCGAGCTAGCTCGCGCCACATCACTCTCCGTCTCCTTTGTATATACACTTCGATAGCCCCCTTGAATGAAGACAAAAAAGACAACCAACACGAATCCAAAGACATACAGAGGCTCCACTGTCCATCATCGACAGCGGCGAGCTTTGTGTCAAGTGATTCGCGTGTGTCTAGCCACTATCCACTTCTATGCATAGAAAGGTTTCCCGACAGCTCTAGTATATATAAAGTCTGGATATCTAGGAGGTTACGTTCTCAGCTAGGACTTTATAGTTCGTTTATATATATATGTCGGGAAACCTCTCTATGACATAGAAGTTGATAGTGGCTAGACACACGCGAATCACTTGACACAAAGCTCGCCGCTGTCGATGGTGACAGTGGAGCCTCTGTATGTCTTTGGATTCGTGTTGGTTGTCTTGATTCTTCTCCAAAGGAGGGGCTATCGAAGTGTATCTACAAAGGACTAGGAGAGTGACGTGGCAAGTGCTGGGTGCTCTCACCAGGATCACCATGTATTGTAATACACGTGACTTGTGGTTGAATAGTTACCGACAATATACTATATAAAGGAAACTTTTGCTAAAATATTAGATATTATCATTCGTTAAGGAGACCGCTAGGAGAAATAGTCTTATTTAATAGAGTTAAAATCCAGATATGCGAAGGGCTACCTTTTACTTAAACGTCGGACATCGTTATTCATTGAGAAAACCGCGTGGGAGAAACAGCCTTATCTTATAGACGTTTATTCTTCCCGCGGTCTGTCTACCAATTTTCCAGGTAGAACTCTGACTGAAATCTATCGAAGTCTGGGGAAATAAGCTTCAACGTACCGTGAGATGCTTAGCTCTGGTCAAAACCTAGATATCCGAGGGGCTACCTTTTCCCTCCGGACTACGCAGCTTGCACCTTTTCGTGCTGTCCAGACGGCAGACTTTGCTTGAACATCAGGTTTTGGTACTACTTGGGAAAGACCGCCTGGGGAAAAAAAGCCTTATTTTATAGACGTTCATTCTTCCCGTAGCCTGTTTACCAATTTTCCAGGTAGAACTTCAACTGAATTATGTCGAAGTCTGGGGAAATAAGCTTAAACGCACCGTTGGATGCTTGGCTATGGTTAAAACCCAGATATCCGAAGGGCCACCTTTTGCCTCTGGACAACGCAGCTCGCACCTTTTCGTGCCGTCCAGACGGCAGATTTGGCTTGGACATCAGGTTTTGGCACCACTTGGGAGGGACGGATGGCTAGAGCTGGTACTTTAGCTTTGGACACCACCGTCGATTTGAGGCATCCAAGGTGATGTTGCGCTGCTTTGAGTCAGTAAAATCAGCGCATGAGAGAGCCCGACCTCACCTTTCCGGAACACCCAGCCTCTGTATCCAATTCACCTTACAGCAATGCTGCAGGTGTTCCCTCCCAGCCTTGTCCCGCTGAGGTGTTCCAATGCTGCTCCCCACCATTGAGCCCCATCAAAGACATGTTTATCTGTCACCAGCTCCGAGACTCACTCCCAACCCCGACCCCGATTCTTTCCTCGTACTTCTGACCATTACCACCGTCTTACGAAAGATTTTTAGAGGCAGCAAACAAGACTCTCAAGCACTCTCACATCCTTCTATCCGCTTTTCCGCATTCGCACACCTCTTCCCGTGCCTTTAACATCGGCACTGTGAGCTTGTCCAGGGCAGTGTCAAAGAGCCACTCAATTCCGCCCACGATCTCGACTCCTCCCTCTGACCTCCAGCCACAACCGCTGCCTACATTTAAAGGAGGGCAGTCACCATCAGCTCACTCTCCTCTTTCTCAGCACTTTTGCTGCTTCCTCCCGTCTTCTCCGCAGTCAAGCACTTGGTCCTGTGCTTTTACCATCGGCGCCGAGAGGTTACCCAAGTCAAAATCATAATTCCACCTCAATCTTTCACAATGGTTCCCGGAGCTTCTGTTGAGGTATGTATGTCTACTTACTTAACCTTTCACAGTACTCACCTTTCACTCAAGAAGGCCCATTCCTTCCGGCCAAACCTTGATGTGGATGAATTGATTGCTCAGTTTCCTTCTTTCATGCGGGAGGAGTTCGTTCAGCAGCCTCACCGTCTTATCAAGACGCCCTCTCTTCGGCAACGACTGGATGACATTCAGGATAAGCTCGCTGCTTTGCCGTCTCTACTAAGAGAGAATCCCGCTATTCGGCAACACTCCCACGCCCCATCCCTTAGTCACGAACAAGTCCTCACGGGTAGTGGCAACCCCCTCCGTACAAACGAAGAGCGGGAGTGGGAGGAGTACGCTACATGGCTACGTGGATACGGAGACGAGTCGGAGGTTGGTCCTGTCCAAGAGTCTCAACCTGAAGAGATGCTGCGCGGCGAACCAAAGCCGAGGAGATTGATTGTTCCTGCTGCGGCAATTGCAATTGAGTGGCCGGGACGCCAAGGATTGGCCAATGCAGACAACCACAACAACCTCCAAGACCACACGTCGGCTTCAGCCGGTCACGCCGCGAGCCTTACATCGATATCAGAAGCACGTGACCTCGCGGAATCCCACGAGCGTCCAACGCTTCGCTACCCTACACCAATCCATCACATTCCGCTGTGGCGCCTGGAAGTCATGGCCACCAACTTCGCCGCGGAGGATCCGTTCGGGCCCGGAAAGAATGTCGACCAGCACCCACGCCCATATCGAGGCAGAAAGACCGACGCCAACCACTTGTGGTGTGACACAGCCACCAAACAGTGGGCTTCCAACTTCGGCGGATATCTTCCGGGAGGTTGCAATTGGGACGAGAACCGTATGTCACCCTGTGTTACACGGCGAGCGATGCTCCGTGTTGAGAACCCCGCGCAAGACGTAGATCGCATTTCACTCGAAGCATTATTCGCTGTGCGGAAGTTTCCGAAGGGTTGGCTTTCTGATAATCAGATCGCATTTCGAAGGAGGACATGGGAGAGGCGGCCTGCCCAACGGAACACGAAATATCCACCCGATATCCCTGGCCTTGGCCAAATCCAGCCTGCGATCAAGAGCAGGAGTAGCAAGGACCTAAGTTCAAAGGGCTGGAAGAAGTGGACTCCGCTGACCTTTGATTACGCTGCCGTCTAGAGGGAGTGGAGAATGCAAGACGGAAAAGCCGAAAAACACTTTCAGAGACATGGAAAACGGAGGAAGCGGACGAGCAGGAGGACGAGCAGGATGAGCAAGAGAAGAAAGTTATATAATTGATGAGAAGTAGAATGTGGGGAGCCTGGAGAGGCCCGTTTCTTCTAAGGGTTGATGAGAGTTGTTCGCAAGACTTGAGGGCTGGGCTGAAGCGGCTTCATGCTTCACCAAAGGGTACCCAACGGGACCGGAAATTTCGGAGTATTCACGCCGCAAAGCAGGAACGCAGAGCAGCGCGAAGAAGTTTTGTTTTCCATACCAATGACTGCAAGTAGCATATGTTATTTCGCCGAAGCATGAGACGCATGGAGAAATACCAAAAAAAAGTAGAAAATCATGCTCTCTTCAACAGTTCCGTGGTGATCGTGACAAAGCCCACTCGACAGCGAGGTGCCATCAGAGTTGTAGTTCTGCAGAATTGGTCCGCTGGGCCGAGGGAATATTGCAAGAACCGAGTTCCGTTGAGCGCTGACGAGCGTTGCAACGATGAGGCCTGAAGCCTGAAGCTTGAAGTCGGGGTTGAGGGTGGAGATACGGGCACTTTTCGGAAGACTTGGCGCATACTCAAGAACAGCACGTGATTGCGCTACTCGGCACTAGCGCTCGATCTCGAGGCGCGTCAACCCGACGCGTCGAATACTTGGACCTCCTCCTCCTCCTGCATTATTTCCAACTTAACAATTCGCTCTCCACTGCACCCACCAAACGTGTGAAGTGAAGACATTGGCGCTATGACGAAGAGAAAATCCGCAGAAGAACTCGCCCGGAATAAGGCCACGAGAAAGAAGTTGCCTTTCACCGCCGCCAAAACCGCTGCGCAGAGATCACTGTGAGTTCCTCTTCACTGTTTACGCGTTAGGCGCCGACGGAGAACCTCCGTCACTACTCTTCGCTCAAGGACCATTTTCTGTGGGGCTCAACAAAGTTGCAATCTATTTTTCACTGAATTGGGAATTGAAAACTGGATCAATATCTTCAACTATCCCAACTAACTTCTATGACAGCATCATTCAAAACAGCGAAAAGTCACCACTTTTCCGACTGCCTCAAGAGCTTCGCGATGAAATATGGGCACTGGTCATTGGAAATGTGACATTGCATGTCGAATTCGAGGAGGATCCGGGCTTGAGCGACTTGATGGCGGCCCTCAAGAAAACCGACTACGATGCCCCCGAATTCGGATGGTCGACCATGGTTTGCCAGTGCCGGTATTCGCATCAGAGCTTGTTCGAAGCCTGGAAGCAGCCAGATGGTTCGTGTAGCACAATCCGGAAGAAGGACATACTATTGCCCCATGAAGTGTGCTACGACGACCTGCCATGGATTCCATCCGACCCCAAGTCTATGAAACGAAAGCTTGGACGTACTCTTGACGTCCAGCTCTTCCGCGTTTCTCGTCAGGTTTATACCGAGGTGGCTCCCATCTTCTGGTCTAACACCTTCTCCTTCGTCAACGGCAAAACGTTGAGAACATTCGTAGAGGCTCGAACTCCTCCTCAGAGACGTTTGCTTCGCTCCATCCACCTTCAAACAGAGATGTCTTCCTGGCCCAGGCCATTTCCTGTGTCTGTCATCAAGTCCCTTGTTGGCCTGCAAGAATTGCACTTGGTCCTCGTACAAGACATGTGTACGAGCATCGGCGAGCTCGAAGGGCGGCAAAGATTTATTCTAAGCGGACTGTCGTCTCTCACGAACTTCAAGCTTCTTCCACTCAAGACTGTCACCGTGATAGTCCACGACCACAGCGAGATTTACGGAACCGCCTCCGATAGCGACTCTGAAGACAACGATCCCTCCCAGAGCGAACAGTCTCTCCCAAATGTCCCCGCAAAATGCCTTGGATTTGCACAGACAATACGCGACACGATTCTCGATGCCGAAGGCCCTGCACGTTACCGGGAAGAGCAGGACTTCTACAAAGAGCGAGCCGTGGAGATGAAGCAGTTGGAGAAGCAAAACAAAGCGCAGAAAACATGTACGATGTTCTCCACGGAGGCGGAGTGCGCAGCATTTCACCAGCGTAGGCAGGATGCAAAGGATGCAAGAGATGGGAGGCAAAGGAAGATGCCCAAAGCTGCGGAAAGCTGCGGTGCACAACACACCTGTCGCATCTGCCGCCAAAAACCACGAGGGGCGAGCACGTATAGGGATGCTCGGCTCTGCACGCGACCCGGGAAATGCGACCAGCCGCTTGCCGAAGGGGAGTAAGGGATCGAATTTGAGCGCAATGCTGAGTGGGCGTACAAATGGAAGGTGGGAGCGCAGGCGGTGCTGGTGAAGTACTGGTGCAGTCACACAATGGAAAGGATGCTGCTGGTAGTTCGGCGAGGCGATCTCAAGAATGCTCAGTCAGGTTGACCTTCATAATATACGTACCTACCTTGATAGCTACACATAATGCATATGGAGATATTCAATTCAATTTAGATGTGCTGCTTTCCTCCTCCCAGCCTAACTCAAGATCACATGGCACAAGCTGAAGTCCAATTCTTCCATGTGATTCTGATCGTCGAGTTCGGACCCTTGTCACTAATGCTCAAATTCAAGAGTTATGGTTGGCCGCCTCATCTGCAGGGCACCGAACAAGGCATTTCACATTCTTCGCCTTACCGAGCAATGAAATCCCACATCCTTGTTCTCCAAACGTGGTGCCAAGCGCTTGAAGTGTTCCACTGTGCATCTTAAACTTGGCATCGCCTCTTGCATGCGGAAGAAGGCTGAAGATGGAGTTGAGGCTTGAAGAACCCTACCGTCCACACGACAACAAATATAAGCGGTATCAACGTTCCTTGCGGTATTGTGGTCCGACATGCCGTCACACGCTCCAATCGAATAGGCTTCGTTCAAAGGACGGCCCCCGTCCATCTATGGAGTCAGATCTTGAGAGAATATCAGCTTTTCTGCTCTTCGCCCAAGTCCAAGAAAAGCAAGATATCAGATTCTAGTAAATTCAAGGGGTCAGGGGCTGCAAATATTCGGGATTCCGAATGGAATCGAAAGAATGAAGATGGAGTCTCTGCGTTTGCAGCAAGAGCAGCAGCTTTCCGACCACCTGTCTATCAGACGTATCAACTTTCCGGAGACTCCTACATTCTCAACACATAGCTTCGGGATGCTACAGCATGTTGCCGCTTCAAACCTAGAAGCTGCAGTTGCACAGCATACCCGCGATGAAGTGTCAAATTGACCGCTTATTTCATTTCGTCTGAATCGTGTCCAGCTCGTTCATTCTCCAGCTCGTTCCCCTTTGTTCTTCAATAGGTCATCCCTTCTGCGGTCTCCCAACTCCTTCGCCAGCATTGTCCATTTTTCGTCACTCCGCTTAACACAGTGCCACCATGGGATTCGATGCTGGCTTTGACATGGTCCCTCGTCTGTCCAAAGGAGACGTCGATCGCTGCGTCTGGGCCCGATTCATTGATCAAATCAAAAGCTACTACAAGGACGACCATCAAGTCGAGATCAAACCAAACTACATCCTGTTCAAAGTCATCTGTCAGCCCATTCTACCCTTCGAGGGGCACAAATTCCTGAGTTTCAGCTCGAATATTTCAGGACGCGTTGCAGAGGAGGTAGAGATGGAAGACTATGTTAACACTGTGAGATCGCATGCTCGAGCCATCTTTGGTTCTCGTATACACGGCTGGAATGAGATGCATGACTCCTGGTGGCACTATCCCCTTGACGAAGTTAAGGAGTCCATCAAGTCGTACGAGCAGGTTCGTCAAGTCCCATCAATTCTTCTGTGCATTGAGGAGATATCTTAACTCTATTGCGCGCAGCTAGATGAGCCCGATACTGCCATAAAAGATCCCAATGTTCCGTGGTTCGTAGTCTGGGACATTCCTGCGAAAGGCAAAGGGCTTCTTGCTCGTTTCGATATACCCAAAGGTACCAGGATTCTATGCGAGAAACCACTCTTGACTGTCAAATCCATGCCGTCCAGCGAATTGGAACCAGTAGTGGCGGCGAAACTGAAGGCATTGCCAAGAGAGTCGCAACGGCAGTTCCTGTCCCTCCACAACAATTTCAAAAGAAAGCATCCTTTCAGCGGCATCGTGAAAACAAATGCTCTGCCTTGTGGATCAAGCTCACCTGTCGGCGGAATCTACCCCAACATTTGCCTCATCAACCACAGCTGTGTCCCAAATAGCCACAACAACTGGAACGATGACACAGAGCACGAAACCATCTATGCCATTCGGCCAATCAAAATGGGTGAAGAAATCACAATTCCATATGGTCCAGGCGGAAGACTTGAACAGAGGCAGTCCTTCTTGAAAGAATCCTTCGGCTTCACTTGCACTTGTAGCGGATGCAACTTGATCTCCGCCCCCGACGAGCTAATGGTCAGCGAAACTCGTCGCGAGCGAATCGAAAACCTCGACAAGGCCATTGGGGACCCATTCGCTATGTTTCTGCGTCCAAGCGACACTCTGTTGAATTGTCGTGAGTTGCTCCAAGCTCTTGACGAGGAGTACAATGGACATACCGGGGCACTTGACGCTAGAGCCTATTATGATGCTTTCCAAGTATGTGCTGCGCATGGTGATCAAGCGCGGGCAAGTGTGTTTGCAGAGAGATCGTACCAAGCTCGAGTTATTTGTGAGGGGGAGGAAAGCCCCGAGACGCAGAGGATGAAGGCTCTTGCATTGAGGCCGAAGGATCATGCTAGTTTTGGGTTGCTCTCTATGACGTGGAAGTTGAAGAGGCAGACGGTGCCTACGGGTCTGGATGCGATGAAGTTCGAAAAGTGGTTGTTCAGAGAGCGGGACTAGAACAATTGCACTTTCATGTACCCAGATACCTATTTCCCAACTCACCTTACCTCATCTCCCACAATATAAGCCGCGTAAAAGCAATCCATTTCAACTGAAGCACTGACTCCGCTGGCTTAGTGGTATGTAACATTCACCACGGCCGGGACGGGATAGTCTGCTCAGCCATGGGTTCAATTTCCAGACCAACCAATTCAATTTGCAACTCTGAGAGCATTTATTCAAGTACTAGGATGGGGTGTTTACTAGGCCACCACAATAAAAGCTTAAGGGAGGTGATGGCTCAAGTACAACATCAACCCCCGACCGATCCCAAAAACAGCCGACGCGAGACTGTTCTTAACCACCTTCGGATGGTTAAGTTTTGCCACTTTTTTGTCCACTCCATTGTTAGTGTCACGGAGCAGGGCGAGCGCGCTAGAACCAATCGAGTTGTATTGACATGAGATGTACGACGAGGCTCTATCTACGCTGGAGGGCGTGGAGGTGTAGGCCTGGCGTGATGACGTAAGGTCATCACGTGCCTAGCCACGTGATTATGGTGTCAGGGGTTGGTCCCGTGACAGTTGCCCCCCCCTAAAAAGCCGCGGAGCTCCGTCGACGCTATTATAAATTACTAGATTATCAACAAATGAAAAGAAGGGAGGTGTGAACTAAAGACGTCCCTCAAGGATCTAGACGAGAAGCAAAGCTACGTCTATCCTCGCGCCCTTGGGAAGCAAAGCTACAAAGGCGCGGAGCTGGGAAGCGATGCTACAGCCACGAGAGTTTATTCGATAGGGTGCTTAGCAAGCTCCGATTAAAAACTGCTTGCCAGATGTGCGGAGACGAAAGTAAGGTTAGGTCGATCTGGCCGTTCTCTGCAGGAGGTTCTCAGAACGATTCTCTCCATTAGTAACTTGCGCTTGATTTCCTCGTCTGACTCCGCTCCTCTGCACAGAACTAGGTATCGCAGCTAGAACCGTGCTATTGCTCAAAGGTTTTGGTCTGTGGTGAGAGGAGGTACCCATCGCCGTGGCCACCGGAAGGTCTTCAACGGACCCGGTTTATCCGGAGAGCGATGGTGAAAGTCCGCAATAGCGGCTGCACACCCTTTTAGGAGTGCTCCCGTTTTCCATTCTGCCTCTTGGGGCGTGGTTCCTTGCAGCTGGACTAAGTACTCGAGTTTAGGGCGTCCCTTCGCTCCCTGGTGGAACTGGGAGTCGAGAATCTCGTGGACTTCGAACTCGTCGATCTCGTCGTCCCCATGTTCGAGCGGGGCCACTTCCGGCACGGGTACCTGAGTCTGACCAGGCAGGGGGTCATTAGGCACGTAGGACAAGAGAGAAGGATGGAACACCGGATGGATATGACGGTCCCGGAGTCGTGGTGGCAGTTCGAGTTCGTAAGCGCGGCCCTGGCCAATGATCCGAGTTATTGGATAAGGGCCAATCCGCTTGTGATCCAGCTTCTTCATTTCCCGTTCCGTGCGGATGTTCCTAGCATCGAGCATAACCTGATCGCCGACCTTGTAGTCCGGGTGCGGTGCTCGTTTAGCGTCAGCGTGTTTCCGTTGGAACTCCTGAGCCCACTGAGTCTGCTCGCGGAGGTGCCTCCATAGATTTTCGAATCGAGACGCCGTTGCGTCAGCGATGGCCCAATCGGCTTTTTGCTTGACCGATGTCGGGATGGAATCTGGGCGAGGTTCGAGTCCCATCTTGGGCATGAATCCATAGATCGCGAAGAACGGAGAGACACCCGTAGTTTCGGAATCCTTGTTATTGGCGAAGAACTGGGCCGGGGCGAGAAGGTCCACCCAGTCGTCTTGGGCGTAATTTGTGAATGCTCGAATATATTGCTCAAGAAAGCCGTTGGCGTTCTCGGTCTGTCCATCGGTTTGAGGATGAAAAGCCGTAGAAAGCTGTGGCGTGATCCCGGTGCGAGCACAAAGCCGTTGCCAGAAATGAGAGACGAACTGGCGGCCTCGATCAGAAACGATGAAGTCTGGAAAACCCCAATCACGCCATACAGCGTCGCGGTAGGCCACGGCAACGTGGTCTGCTGTAATCCTTTCTAACGGGATGAACTTCCGATACTTAGTCAACCTATCCACTACCACGAGGATGTTGGAGAAAGTCTGTCCATTCCTGCGGCATTTAGGTAGTCCCACAATGAAGTCCATTGACAAGGAACGGAAAGGGCGTTCTGCAGGCGGGAGTGGATTGAGAAGACCCTGGTTCTTCAGACGGGAAGGTTTTGCCCGTAAACAGCAGTGGCAGTTCCGGACGTACCGTCGTATGTCCTGCACCATACTTGGCCAGAAGTAATGAGGTCGAATCAGGCCGTAAGTGCTGTGGTGACCCCCGTGTCCTGCGGGGTAAGAATCATGACCAAGCTGGATCACGCGGAGCCGTACTGCACCGACTGGTAGACAGAGGCGGCCGGAGATCCAGAGGCGGTTCTTATAGACCTCACAGGTAGCGAGCGAGAAACGGTAACCGGCTTTGATCAAGTTCTTTGGCATAACACGGACTCCTGATTGCTTGAGCTTGATAATCTGCTGGAGGTCGATATCGGAGGTGTAGAGCCGATCAATCTGATCGTCGAGTCTCTCCTGACCGTCGCTAACAGGGGGTGGTCCCTCGTCAACTTCCTCTTCCTTGATAAGATGGAGCGCGAGAGTCGCGGCGGGTCCCATGCCGGAAGATAGATGATGAGGCCGGAGGATCTGCTGCTCCTGATGAACGGCGCGATCGTCATGGCGATCGTGTGGGAGGTCTTGACTTCGACGAGTGAGACTATCTGGCTTTGTGCCCTCTTTCCCGGGTCGGTAGGTGATCTTGAAATTGAACTCAGCGAGGAACTCGGCCCAGCGAGCTTGGCGGCGATTGAGTCTTTTTGTGGTCATAAAGTACTCGAGATTCTTATGATCTGATAGCACATTGACGGGTGTATCGGTGTCCGTTCCTGCTAATTCCGGTCGCCACTCCTCAAAAGCCTTGACAATAGCTAGGAGTTCCTTATCGTAGATTTCGTAATTGCATTCCTGTGGTGACATTTTCTTGGAGAAGAATGCAATAGGGCGTAGGACGTTGTCAACCATCTGGGAGAGAACTCCGGCAACTATGAAATCAGAAGCATCGGTCTCCACCCAGGTCTCCTTAGTTGGATTGAAATGGACAAGGACATCGGCAGAGAGGAACGCCTTGATGAGAGCCCGAAAAGCCTCATCCGTGTCTGGAGTCCATACGAATTTCTCGAACTGCTTCTTGCAGAGGCTGGTGAGGGGCTTCGCGATCCGTGAGAACGCGTAGATGAACCGACGATAGAAATTGGCGAAGCCGAGGAAGGCTTGGACGTCTTTAAGGTTCCGGGGCGTTGGCCAGTCCTGGATAACCTCAACTTTCTCAGGATCCATGCGAATGCCCTCCGTTGTGACGATAAGGCCGAGGTACTTCACCTCCTTCACGTCGAATTCGCACTTTTTAATGTCCACAAACAGGCCAACACTGTGTAGACGCTGTAAGACTTGTCGGACGTGTGCGTGATGTGCATCGAGCGTTTCACTATAGATGAGCACATCATCGAGGTAAGCTGTTGCGAATTCATCCAGAAAGGCCTGAAGAGTCTCATTGATGAAGGCCTGAAAAGTCCCAGGCCCATTACAAACCCCGAATGGCATCACCGTGGATTCGAAAAGGCCGTACCGAGTACTGAAGGCTGTGAGGAACTGCGACTGGATATCCATCCGGATGCGATTGAATGCTGCTATCACATCAAGCTTCGTGAACCACTTCGATCGACATAAACGATCTAGTGTTTCCCGAATCAGGGGTATCGGATACCGGTTCTTGATGGTGATGGCGTTAAGAGCTCGGTAATCAACACATACGCGGATACCCCCTCCTGGTTTCTTCACGAGGATGAGTGGTGAGGCCACGGAGGAGGTGCTTGGCTGGATGAATCCATTTCGTAGATTATCATCGAGGAACTTCTTCACGGCGAGGAGCTCGTCCCGGGACATAGGATACGCTTTTTTGTAGGGAAGAGAAACCCCTTCGCGGAGATGGATCTTGTGATCACAGGCGCGGTGTGGAGGCAGAGCATCCGCGTTAGCCTTTGAGAAACACTGGAGTAGATCGTGAAGGTAAGGAGGCAATTTGTCGAGGATCTGGTTCTCCGAGAGCGGAGGTGTATCGCGTAGGTAATGCGCGACATCGTCGGCTCGTACCATGAGGAGATTCTCATCTGGTGTAGCCGTCTCGAGAGCGTCAAGATCCGTCGTCATGATACAGATCGCTTCCGTATTGGGCCTTTTTAGGGCAAGAGCGCACGCTGCTGCGGAGTACAGACGCACGGAAAGGCTTGGTTCTCGAACGGACTCCCGTACCGGTGGCAGCTTTGGAGGAGCACGGCAAGGCTTAGAAGGAAACCACGCCTTAAGATTCTTGATCGCCACCGATCCGGCTGCTGGGTGCAGGCACTTCTCTTGGCAATAGTCTGACTTGAACTTGACGATACCTTGGGCGAACCGTAGGCGGACGTCGTGTAGCACGTGCCAAGGGTATCCGAGGACTACATCGTAAGCTAGGCCAGGGACGACGAAGGCGAGTAGAGTCTCCGTGTGACCTCCCAAGGTTAGCTGTATCTCGGCCATGTGGGTGATGGCCACGCGCTTCGCACTATCATCGGCGAGACCCAGAGTTCGCGGCTGCTCGAGCGGAATCAGAGTCGCGCCTGAGAAGGAAGCAAATGTCTCTTTCATGAACGCAAGGGCAGTGCCTCCGGTGTCGAGGAAGGTTGCAGTCTGGTACGCCCCCTTTTTTGTATTGACGGCGCCGGGGAGGAGGAAACGATCAGCTGGGGCCTTATCATGTTCGAGTGAACACAATGAAAGCCGTAAAGGTGCACTAGTTTCCGGGCCCTGGGTGTGACTTATCCCAGGACACTGTCTTTTTCCGAATCTTGAGACTGCGTATCACCGAAACTCTCGCCATATAAGTCCTCATCCAACTCCTCATCTTCGAAGTTGTGCGGGTTGCGGAGGTCACGGTCGTCATCGTCAGCTTCAAGCTGTAGGGCACGGAGGCGGAGATTGACGGGCGCTGTGGCTCGGGACGCACGCCAGGTCTCGTACTCTGGCTGGCTGACCGGGCATAAGGTGGCGTCATTCTTGCGGTGACCTGAGTAACGGCAGCGGGCACATGTGTCTGACGATAGACGAGCGCGTTCTTCGGAACCTAGGGATCGCGGGGGGCCCTGAGGGAAGACTCTAGAGAAATATTCATTCATTGCCTCCTTTGTCCGTTGTCGAGGGAAAAGTGGCAGTGTGGTAGGTTCGGAGGAATTGCGTGGTGCGAAGCGTAGGTTCTCAGAGCGTGTGGACGGTCCGCGAGGGCTGGACTCGCGTCGATCGAGGCGCTGCTCAAAACGTCCTCGGCGGGAGCTCCGAGCGTTGTCTTGCGTGCCTCGTATGGCGCGGAGGTCGCGGATGCGGTTGTTATCGATCTCGACGCGGCGGATGGTGTCGACTAGGTCATGGAGCGTGTTGTACCGCGCTCCTCGAGGTAGTGCGTTGCACAGGCTGATATCGAGTTTGTTGAGGAGATCGAGACGAACCATATCGTCAGTGAC
>ML977200.1:0-51095 GCA_010015705.1 Aulographum hederae CBS 113979
CGTAGAGGACTAGAGGATTGAATATCTTCGGTAGTATTGCTGGAAGCGTTCGCGTTAAGCTGAGATGAAGTGAGAACCTTGCGCGGACTAAATGGCCATAAGCCAGAAGTCCGAAAGCCAGTTTTGATATTTGATGGTATCATTCCTTCAATTCTGGCCTGTTTATAAAGGTCAAGAAACATGTTCTTCTTTATATCGGTGCCGTCTGTGAATGCCGCCAACTTCTGAAGCTGCTGGCTGTATTTGGCCTTCAGCGGTCCAAAAACACCAAGATCTAGAGGCTGGAGAATATGAGAAGTATGCGCAGGCAGATATAGCATGAAAACCTTATTGTCTTTTGCAACTTTCATGAATTCAACGGTTGTATGTGAGCCGTGGCCATCACAGAGAAGGAGGCGCCATTGCCGTGGGTCTAGAGGCTGTGTTTCCGGTAAAAACTTCGTCTCCAGCCACTTAAGACCGATATTATTTGATGTCCAGCCGTTCTCTGATGTTGTGTAATGCCAGGATGGAATTTCCATCGAAAACCATGTGGTCTGAAGATTTTTTCCCTTGAAAATAACGAGTGGTGTAATATCCCGACCGTCTGCGGAGACACACTCAAGCAACGACACCCATTCGCGCGTCTCTGGGGATTTGATATATGTTCGCCTGCTTCTTCCTTCTCTAGTTGCTCCAAGGACCCTGCCATTGGAAAAACAGCCCATAGATAGGCCGTGTTCGTCAAAACTCCATCGGTTTTGAGGCTGGATGTGATAATCCCGGCAGATCTTCTGATATATTTCAAAAAAGTTTTGAATTGTATCTGGATTGGATCCCTCAGCTCGCTGTTTATCGAGGGATCGACCTATGAGAGTGCTGACGCGTGGGTTACGCTTCCGGAAGCCGTCTACCCAATTTTTGCCAATGGGAGTATCATCACCACCCAACCGAGCAAGATAGCCAGCCATTTCTCGCAGTCTTGTATGCGAAGGAGGGCGCCAGGCACGTTCTTCGTCAATAATCCAGTCTGCGAGCCATTTTTCCTGATCTGGGGACAATTTCTGCTGTAAAAGCTGAGCTTGAGAAGCATTCAGACCACCGTTCGCATGTCGCTTGATAGTATTGAGAGGCACACCAGTTTCTTGCGCTAATTTACGATCGCTGATTTTTCGATTGGGATCTTGGTACGCCCGAATGGCAAAGTTGAGGTCAGATGTAGAGTAGGCAGGCATTTCATTAAGATTCGCTGTTTTGGTGGTGTTGTGGTGGATGGAAGTGATTGTGAGGTTTTGGTGTTGAGGTGTGCCAAAGGTGGGGTGTGCCAAATGTGGGTGGGCTGCCTTATCGGTGACTTGCGGTTTTCCAGGTGGGCTTGAGCTCGGACCGAATGCCAGAGGTGGGGCAATAGCGATCTTCTTATCTGTTTGGAGATTAGCCCTTGAAGCCTAACTGAGGGTTGTTCGTAGAGAGCTTTGAATGATAGCATTTTCAGCATCAAGTTCAACCAGGAACGAGTCGCAGGCGTCGCGCAGCGCGAAGGCGGTTGGTAGACCGTTCATTGTAGAGCCTGCGTGTGTATTTCAGATTATGGAGTGAACTCAACAATAGGGTTTGCTTAGCTGATTGTTTGTGAGCACTCCGGGCTCATAACCTGTTGAAATGAGAAAGTTATATTCATTATCCTCTACAGAATGTGGTGTGTCCTGGCTATATATCGTTCAGTGCCAAGGCAAAGGTTGACACATCAGGTGACACGATCACCTGATTCCAACAGATCACTGATGCCCAGCATCAGTGAGCCGTGATCAGTCACGTGACATTCCATCAAGAAGGGTCGGCGCAGAAAGAATCATTGGCCATGGTTGCACCATACCCAAGAACCTCCACGCCTCGTCGCCGTGATTCTTAACAATAGCCTACTTCGTCGATTAACTTACGCTATTAAACCACGTCTTCACCGCTCTATACTCTCGGGGGGTGATCTCTATCCTTTCCCAATTCGAACGGCTCGTACAGCGCTAATACGGGAAAAAGATCAAGCGTATTACATTTAATAATAATGTGAGCTTTAGCAAAGATAACTCTGACGTTCGAGAATAGGCACGAGAATAGGGAATCGAATTTCGTACTATACTAGCGTATACAAAGGAGCCAAACGGCAATGCTGAGCGATCTAGGGGGGTGATAAATACTACAGCACGAGCACTTGCAGAACGGGTAAACCTACCTTGGAATCTTTGGCTAGAACTCTACTACCTCGCCGCCTACCTACTCAATAGGACCCCACGTAAGAAGCTTAACTAGATGACACTATTCGAGAAGGTCCAAGGATTCAAACCAGATATCTCACACCTAAGGATCCTAGGCTGTCGCGCGTATACACTTAACAAGCCTACCAAGGAGCTCCACAAGCTAGAACCACGAGCACTTATCGGATACCTTGTGAATCACGTCACCAATAACCTCTTTCGTGTATAGATACCATCGCAATCTCGAGTCATCACTACTAGGGATATTTAGTTCAACGAGACGCTCTTCCGTAATCCAGACCTTGACGTACAGTCAGTCGATGAAGACCTTATTATACGAATCACCTACAACGAGGATCCCATACGCATGCGAAACGCCCAGGCCGATCTCGACGATCTAGGATACGAATCTGACGATTCTATCCTCAGTAATATTAACGTTCGTCCACGAGAGCCTACCAACACCTCTTCAGAATCAGATCGCTCAGATACGACGGATATAACGGATATTTTAAGTTCTCCTATACAAGCACCTACTAGCCTATTAATAGAATCTAAAGCAAATATGTTAGATTTACGCTTTTTCGACAAATTTTTAGGGATTGAGCACTAGGGCGATATTTCTAGTCTTGCGTATAGGACTGAGACCTTCTCGTCCTCATAAGGCTTTTTACTGCTGTGTAACTACTAGAACGGATTTGCAGTGTTCATAGACCCGAAAGGGAACCAGACAGCACTATAAATTGAATTATTGTTATATATTAACTCAATCTATAGTGCTATCTGGGTCCCAACGGGTCTATGAACACTGTGAATACATCTAGATGCCGCAGGTATCACCTATTCAGGGGGTTATCACCCCTTTCCTAGTAAAATCCCGCCTATCCTTTCAACCTCCATTGATTCCATTCCTTGCGACTCTTGAATTATTATTAAAGTTATTAAAAAGAAAAGGGACTTTTCTATAAAACTACTGTCGGGAAACCTTTCTATGCATAGAAGTTGATAGTGACTAGACACACGCGAATCACTTGACACAAAGCTCGCCGCTGTCGATGGTGGACAGTGGAGCCTCTGTATGTCTTTGGATTCGTGTTGGTTGTCTTGATTCTTCTCCAAAGGAGGGACTATCGAAGTGTATCTACCAAGGACTAGGAGAGTGACGTGGCAAGTGCTGGGTGCTCTCACCAGGATCACCATGTATTGTAATACACGTGACTTGTGGTTGAATAGTTACCGACAACTACTGATAGTATTGTTTACCTAACTATGGGGTAGGTGTAAGTCTTCCTTTCCTATCAGAGTAACGCTTCGGGTGTTTTCTGAAAAGAGTATATCTGAGTAGGTACCTAGGTAGCTTAGAAACCTGGAATATTTACTATTCGTGTGGTGTTCTTGCTTGATGTGTATAGTTGCCGCAATAGTATATATCATCGAAAACATTTGAAGAAGCTTTGGTGTGGCTACCTTACTTAGTTAAGCAGAGGCAAATGAATAGTTATGCAGATTCAAAGAAGTTCAATTCTTATTGTGTAAGGTGGGTAGGGTAGGGTATATATCAATCACACTTTCAACTTTCTCCACTGCAAGTCCTTGAGGTTGTTTCCCGCCTTCACCGTCGAGTCCATCCCATCACACCAGACCATTGTCCTGGTCCGAGTCCCAGTCCCAAAATTGTCGTTAGCGAAAGTTGAGAAAGAAAAAAAAGAGGAAAAATGAGGGAAACGTGTGAACCCTGAAAGAAGAATCAGGGTTTGGAGAAACGCCCTTTTTTCCAAAAGCCAGGCTATGCATGTGATCCATGGGACGAGTGCCGTCTTATCTCTGTCCTGCCCTCTTCCATTTGGTTTCCATTTCCATTCCATTCAAACCAGTCCAGTCCAATCCAATCCAAAACGCCAAAAACACCAAACTTCCCCTCTCTCCCCTCCTCCCCTTCTCAAAACTAAGGCCACCCCTCCCCCTCCCCCTCCTCCCCCCAATCAACAAGACACTTCCCCTCCCTGACCTGCCGCCGCAAAAATTCCAGACTCTCCCCGTCGCGCGTGTAGAAACTCTCGCTGCGGGCGCCGCAGCGGATGTTGGGCGCCATGCTTGATTTTCTCCGCGCTTTGATGGAGGTTTGGTCGTCTTGTGGGTTTGTGTTGGCGGTGGTGGCGGCGTTTTGGTCCGCGCGGACGAGGCCTAGTAGCTGGTCTCCATCCCCATCTCCGTTTCCATTCCCATTCCGGTTATTCTGGTTTTGATTTTGATTTTGATTCTGGATAAGCCCATCCCACCCCACCCCCTCAGAATTCCCACTCTCACCCCCATTGCCATTCGTCGCAGCAATCTCACTCTCCCCCTCACTCCTATGATGAAAAAGCTCCGGACTAACACTCCAACACTTCCACCCCAAATCCCTACAAGCCTCGAGGATCCTCACATCATAAGCATGCGTCCCTCCCTCCTCCTCTCTTCCAAACTCCCTTACAATCCTCGCGGCGCTCGCGCGCGTGACGCCGTACGCGAAGGTGCAGAGCGGGAAGCGCGAGCGATGTAGGATCCTATGTTGCGGCGGGAGAGCGAGGTTCGCGAGATGGTGGCGCGTTTGCGCGTGTAGGGATGCAGGGGCTGGGAGAGAGGGGTCGGGGAATGTGGCGTGCGGGAGGGGAGAGGGGGGCGAGAGGTAGGATTTGTGGAAGAAGTCGCCGCAGTGGCCGAGGTAGAGGAGTTCCCAGTTTGCGTTGGGGCCCCAGAAGGGCTTGTTGGCGTCGGAGGTGAAGAGGGGGGAGGGGTTTTCGGATTGCGATTGCGAGTCTGGGTGGTAGGAGGAGGAGTAGGGGGATGAGGGGGATTGGTGGCGGAAGAGGGAGGAGAGGTTGTTGGGGCCGCGGCGGAGGCGGCGGCGCGGTGGTGGGTGTGGGGATGCGGTTAGGGAGCGGAAGGCGTGGGCGACGAGGGGGATTTGGTGGGTGCGGATGTTGATGTCCCAGTCGACGTCGTCTTCGATGATCATTGCTGTGGAGAGGTTTGTTGCGAGGAAGCTGGGGGGTGGTCAGTTCTACTTGTCCACTGGTAGTAATGATTGTACGAGTTCAGAGGGGAGGGAAATAAGCCACATCTCTTCTCGGAGAAAGAAGTTCAAAAAGGGGTGCTGTTCTAGAAAGAGGAGAAGTTACTCACGCATTCAAAGCATTGATATGCCCTAACCACGCCAAAGCACTCCCCTTGCTGATCTTGGAGCCCTCACTCGCCTTTAGGATTTGCACGTCCAAGTCACTCCATTCCGGCTGCGAGGGAATCTGAATCTCCAGATCCGTAAGGTTGGCCGCAAACATCAACCTCTCTCTCCTCGGCGAGCCCTGTTTCGATACGGCGAAGATACCGCCGAACTGTCGGGGATGTTAGCATTGTGCCCTAGTTGTAGTTGATCGTTGCATCTAATCCATGGCGACGACTGATTGCGACTAATTGACTGAAAACGTGGCGATGATGATGGTGGTGGAAATTGACGATCAGATAAAGATTATATTGGGTGGTGCGTCGATCATCTATGCACGTAATCTCGGATGCTCGTGCAGATAGACATACGAGAGGGTGGGAAATGATGTCAATGGCAGGTGGGATTGGGGAGATTGCTGCAAGAATTACTGGAGATTACTCACCCCTAACGTTGAGTTGACGGGCGCGACGTCTTCGGGAGAGAGCTTGACGAAATGTATGACATCGCGCAGGTTGTGGTTGTGGAGGTGAACCCAGAGGAAGGTTGAAGCGGCGGCAAAGAGGAACAAGAGGAGGCCACGACGATGATGCTGGCCCATATTGGAAGAGGGTGTGATTGGATGCGCGATTTTCTGGGTGGGTGGGCTGCCCACGTGAAGACGGGAGAGTGCCAACGAGAGGGGGTGCTATAGAGCGCTCTGACGGATGATGTAGGTAAAAGAACGAAGATGCAGCAGGCAAGACAGAGAGCGTGAGAGAACGAAAAGCAGAAAAGCGAGAGAATAGGAGAACAGAGTCCTGGTCCGGGTTTTCGCTGTAGTGGTGTCGGCCACAGATTTAACAGCGGGTTGGCGGCGTCGGGGGAGGGGGACGGGAAGACGACGACGTACTACTCGAAGCAGGCTACGTTTCGCAGAGGGTATGTTAGGCAAGCCGGACCAGCCTTTTGACTTTTCAGCAATTGTGCGGCGGTCGAGCCTGTCGGCAGGCAATCGGGATTTAGAGGCTTTGGGAAATTCAGCCGGGAACCCGCTGGGAGTTTGCACGTCGTCTTGCGTTGGACTGGGCCAATGTTGCTTGCTGAGGCCCCATGCTGGTCAGGGGCATCAGGGATCCTGATCAGAAATAAATTGCAGGCCACTTTATGATGGACTGGGGTTCTTTGCGGGAGGGGAAACATTGCACCACTGTGAGAGGAGGGATGGCAGCAAACATTTCTGGCAACGTTGATCATGAAGCACAAGCGGAGGCTGTACGACGGCAATCGGACGACTGTAGGGATAGGATGGCGGTGCCTGAGGGGGGCAGATGCGGCTGCTGGCATGGTGCTGTGAGTGTGCTGGGATGATGATGTCGATGGGCAAGTCTGAGGCACAGCGTGCTGGAGAGTTGCGTCGGCATCCTGGCTTCCCGCCAGCTGTCAGCCTGTCAGTGATTGATGGCTCATTCCGGATAGTCACAGGAACAGGAAGTATAGGAGAGGAGCTATAGGGTGCATGACGAAGGCACCGAAGGAATTATTGAATGAAGAGAGCGGATCTGCCAGATATACTTGTCTTTTTGTCTGCTCTGCAGATCGAATATAGACGCAGGGCATGGCAGAACTGACACCTATCATGTTGACTCCTCGATCATCGGTGGTATCTGATGACTTGGTCTGATATATTGGGTACAGTATGCAGTCGTCCGTGGTTGTACCTGAGCAGTTGGAGACGGTACTATGGACAATGAGTGGTGGCGGATGCCTCAGGACGGTCAGCGGGCTCCCGTGACTGTGAGACGTCTTCCAGATGGCCTTTCCGATGTGGCTCTCGAACAATGCATTGTAGCAGGCAAATGAAGGGACGTCGGGGGGTGTCCCGTTGTCTGAGACGTTTGGGCTGTCAAGTAACTGTGACCGGGAAACGATGGAGGTACGAAGACTGGTAGAGTTACCTGGCGGGCAGACGCTTAGTCACCCTGTATAGTCGGTCTTCGAAGATGGCTGGAAAAATAGGGAAAACCAAGCAATTGAATAGATTGAATAGAGAGCGCTCCTTCACGTGCTGTTCCTCGTAGATAAGGCGGGTCGACAGATGAGGTTGAAGGATGATATCGGTCTCGCTCGCGTGGCCTCGCGTTCGGAACAAGTCGCGCCGGGCCGCTTAAGCTTTCCGACATGTCAACGTTGCTGCAGGTACCAACTCTACAAAGTCACGTGACCGCACTGGCCCTCGCCTTTCCTGATTGGGCGCGGGTTGATCTCGCGCGCAGCCACGGTTCAAGTCTTCATCCTCCCCCCTTGCGCCGACGCTCTGAGGAATGCACAACACCTCCACAAACATTACACACACCACCATGTCGGGCCCCGAAGACCCTCCGCCCGAGAGGCAGAAGTTCTCCAGGTACCGCTCGTTACGTCGACCGCAGACCGATCATCACGATCAGGACCAGGACCAGGACCACACTCCGCAGCCGCTGCCCGTGCAGTCCCCCGACCAACCCCCAGATTCCAACCACCAACCCAAGCGCACCATGTCGCGATATCGAAAAAACCAACACCCGCGGGAGCCCTCCGAAGCCCCGGTCGTCCCCAAGAACGACGCTTCTTTTACCCACATTTCTACCCAGCAGGTACCAACATCGCTCTCACGAGCCCACAGCTCCGCCCAACCGCCCACCTCTCCTCCGCCGACCACTGCCAATAATCGTGGTGTCTCCCGATCGAGGACTGCCGCCCGCGATGCCGAGTATCGCCGCCTCCAGGACACGCGGGAGGAGGTCAAGATGACCCTCGCCGCCGAAGCCCATCGTCAGAGGGTCATGCGCGAGAAGATCGAGGCTGAAAGCCGCGCCAAGAGACATGCCGAAGAAGAGATGCGGGCGAGGGAGCAGCAGAAGCAGGACCAGATCAAGCGGATGCAGGAAGAGGAGGACCGACGCTGGGACGAGAGAAAGCGCCGCATGCGCGAAGAGAGGCAAGTCGAGAGGCAGCTCGAAGAGAAGACTGTGGCCGAAAAAAGGATGTCGGGAAAGCGCTCCTCTCAGCCTTCTCTGAATACCTCTGCTCCCAAGTCGCCAGGCTTCTTTGGCTTCCTGAAGCGGCGAAGGAGCGCAGAGCCGGTCAGCAAGCCGCCAACCCCAGCCTTGTCGAACCCGCGGTTGCCGCCTACGCCTGAAGAGAAAACCATCAGACCTGGCGGAGGAGGTGTTGTTCCTGGCACCGATGCTCCCAAATCGGCTGTCAACGCCAACACCAGAAGCGTCACCGTCGTCTGCAATGAGCAGACTACTTCCCTCCCTGTCAATCCCACCACCACCCCACGCGACCTTATCAGATCCGCATGTACCGTCATGTCTGTTCCCATTGATCCTAAAATATCCATCGTCACCGAAGATGATCGCGAGACTGGCCTCATGCGCAACATTCGACATTACGAGCATGTCCGGGAGATTATGAATTCTTGGGCCGACGACCGCAGCAACAGACTCATCATCAAGACTGCAACTCCCGCAGAGAACATGGAGCTCCAGGTTGATGATGCACCCTCTGAACAACCAATGGGTCACTCCTGGTGGATGTACATCTCCCGTCGGCCAGACTCCTGGGACAAGAGGTTTGTCACTCTGCGTTCCGATGGCCAGATTGTAGCATCCAAAACCGACGATGGCTTCCCGCAGAGCAGCAAACATGTCACCAACATCTGCCACCTCTCTGACTTTGACATTTACTATCTCAACGACAAGAAGAAGAAAAAGGTCAAGCCCAAGAAGAAGCACTGCTTCGCCATCAAGTCGCAGCAAAAGTCGAGCATGTTTCTGGACAAGGCATCCTCCATCATCCTGTTCTGCAGCCAGGATTTCGAGACCATGAGGGATTTCCACCAGGCCATCCAACGGTACCGCAGTTGGTATCTGGTGTACAAGCTGGGAGCGGGAGAAAAGCCAAAGCCACGTGACCACCGGAAACCGAGCATCCCCCAGGAGCCCCTGATCAGGATACCGGGCATGGCAAGGCCCAGCGATCGTGAGTTTGAAAACAACGATATATCCCAAGACGTGATCGCACCCGTCACCGCCGCCGGCGGCGCCGGTCCTTCTGCCCATCACCGCCCCGAAACAACAGAGTCGAACGAATCCCACTATCGCCTCGGCTCCTTCAAGCCCCTCCTCGACATGTCCTCCTTCTCCCAATCCGAACAACAATCCAGAGTCCCGCCACCAGCTGAAAAATCATTCCTCCTCGACGACGACGAACCCCTCGCCCACGCCCTCCCCACCGACGCCGCTGCCCACTATGCCCGCAAAATGTCCATGCGCCACGGCAACACGTCCAGCCCGCCCGTCTCCTTCCCCGGCTCCACTGCGAATGGTGCACCGAGACATCAAGCTAACGGCTCAGTCGATCCACTTAACCCCGACAACCGTCTCGCTCGCTCGTCGTCTCGTCGTCGCGATCCCGCCGCCGCAACCGCCGGAGCCGCTCGCGCTTCCTTTGATGGCGATAGACCAATGACGCGCGGTGCTGCAATCGACACAGCAGCGCAAACGCACCCCTCAGGCTTCCCCAAACGCACGTCCTCCGTGCGCTCAAACCACGCCCACTATACCACCAACCTTCCCAAACCAACCGACGACCCAGCCGGTCTCTCCCGCGCCAAATCAACCCGCCAACCCCTCGAAATGCCCGCCCCGTTGGTGGATCTAACGCCCCAGTACAAAGAACCCCCGCAGCATCTGAAGAAGGGAAAGGGTTTTTATCCGGAGAATGGCGGACCGCTTATTGAGAGTGCGACGAGTCCTGATGTGGCGATTGCGGTGCCGGAGAGTGTGGATTGGAGGGGGCGGAATGCTGGGCCGGGGGTTGGGGTTGGTGGGAGGCCGGGGACGAGTGCTGGGGCGGGGAATGAGGGAGGTAGTGGTGGTGGGGGAGGGCCGACGGCTGGAGCGATGAATCTGGCGAGGGCGAGGTCGCAGCGGAGACCGGATGCAGGTGTCGGTGGAGCTGGAGAAGTCGCACGGCTTAATGGTAAGAGTGTAAGTCGTGGACACCAGCAAGGCGGAAGCGGGAGTGGAGGTGGAAGTCACATCGCTACCCAGATCCACCATCGCGCCAGCGGTCACGGTAATGAGTCGAAATCCCCTATTAATCCGAGTTTTCCGACTGGTGTTGGTAGTGGTAGTGGTAGTGGTAGTGGTGAAGAGACGGTTGGGCCGTTTGTTAAGGGGAGTTTACTCGCTAATGCGGCGGCTGAAGGGAGGGTTTGAGGGATGTTAGTTTCTTTTTCCTTTTTTTTCTTCCTCTTCGTCTGTTTCTGGGTTGGGTTGAAGCATATGTGTTTGCATCGGTGTTTGCATCGGTGTTTGCATGATTGGCGGGGTGTAATTGTACGATGAATAACAGAGGAAGGGGGATTGCATGAGATGAGTCGAGATGGGGTTGTTGCTTTGCTATCTCTTCCAACCAGCAGACTGATACCGCCACCAAGGTTAGGCATTTAGTAGATCAGAGCAGAGCAGAGCAGATTTAAATTAATCTTCTCAATGTCTGTATTTTCATCCGTGTGCAGGTGCAGATGCTGGTGCAGTGGCATAGGGGACTGTCGGGAAACCTTTCTATGCATAGAAGTAGATAGTGGCTAGACACACGCGAATCACTTGACACAAAGCTCGCCGCTGTCGATGGTGACAGTGTAGCCTCTGTATGTCTTTGGATTCATGTTGGTTGTCTTGATTCTCTCTCTCCAGAGGAGGGGCTATCGAAGTGTATCTACAAAGGACTAGGAGAGTGACGTGGCAAGTGCTGGGTGCTCTCACCAGGATCACCATGTATTGTAATACACGTGACTTGTGGTTAAGTAGTTACCGACAGAGACTGACTGACTGTATTTCCCGCTATTATATTATATTATGTACCTCAGTAGGTATTTAGTCCAGTCCAGTCATAGTTCCACACCTTCAATCATACCGAGTCACCAAGTCCTCACAACAATGAAAAAGATTCTCGTCTTTGTGAAAGACCATACTCATCCATTCCGCAGAGAAATACTACCAAGTAGTAGCTATTTTCCATCAGCGGTAGTCGGATACCTGAGTCGACTCTCCCGTCAAGTGCTTATCTAGAGCCTCCGACCAGTCAAAAACCAACCCTTTTGATGTAAATATCGTCGAAACATTTTTGAGTGTGAGATAGAAAACCGTCTCCATCTCAATCGTATAACTATTTTCATACCTGGGCCTCGAAAAATCAGAGATTAGAGGCGCTAGCGTACGTATTCCCGCCGCCCATCTGCGGAAGAATTCTGGGAGGGCCGACTAGTAAGGGAGGATTATCTAATGTCCGAGTGGTTGTGAGGAGAATGGACTGGCTAAGGGGACGAAGGTGGGAGATGGTATATCTGCAGTTGCGGTTTCGGCATTGTTTTTCGTGTATGCGTATGTGGGAAAGAGGTTTTGGCTTGGATTTGCTAGTGGTTGCGGGTAAGATTAAGGTAAAGGCAATTTAGTTAGTAATTTCTTGTTCGTTATCGGATCTTTAAGAAATGGCTGAGAGAATAATGTTGGTTTTGAGCTAAGTCAGTCTGCGATGATGAGGAATTCGCCACCTCGCCATACTGGGATCTTTCTTCGCATTTGGGTAAAACAATGCTGAAATCGCTAGACATAGGGCAAGAAGTGTAGAAAATATAAGTACGCGACGAAATTCAAAGATGCTAGCGCGTTCCCGCTACACATCTATACGAAAAGATTAGGATCCATTTGCCGGGGGTAGGATATCCAGCCGCTGCCTAGCAGAAAAATATCTCATATCTGTGTACTCGTTTGAAAAAGCAGGAGTGTGAGACTTGTATATATAATTTGTAGTCCAGAGCCGCCAATATATTCCCACGGACCAATTTCAAAGGATTCGCTGGGACAGCCGGTCACGGGGAGAAAATTATCCAGCATGTGAGTGTCTGTAAGCAGACTCAGGTGGATGAACCTTGGAACTCTTGCACCTAATCCAACGACGCTAGCACGCTCCCGCCACCCGTTTGTAGGAATGTACTGAGATGGACGGTTACTGTCGGAGACCAAAGCACGAAAAAGGGTGCGCACAATTACTTGTGCATTTTTTGGTCTGCTTAAGTATCCGAAGTATCCGACAGTTACTGGGAGACGATCAACTAGTATCCAAGCTATTGTTTGGAGAATGAAACTATAGTACCTACTATAGCTAAGAAGAGCTACCCGTGTTCCTACCTCTCACCTGTAGGTACTGTAGGTAGATAGAGGAATGGCTAGTCACTGATAGACATCATCTAACATGGCCTTGATCGCTCGTCTAGTGGATGAAAAGTATGTAACTTTTATACCCTACTACTATAATCCAGAGGGGCCGGCGTATCCTAGTAGCCTGTCTCTAGGAAAGCACGAGGATGGTCGGTTACCGGGAGAAGATTCCATCCAAGATACGAGCACTCGTTCGGAGAATTACCTAGCTACGGTGACCTGGAGAATGAAGCTCTTACCATATACCAAAGTTACTATAATGCAGAGGGGCTACCGTATTCCCGCCACGCATTTGTAGGAAATCGCTGGGATGGCTGGTCCCCGGGAGAGGATTATCTGATATCCAAGTGCTCGTTCGCAGAATAGAAATCCAAAAAGGTGCACATGGAGAAACGGAAAAAGCGTGAAAAATGATGCGACGTTCGGCGACACGGGATGTGGGGAATATTTAAGGTTTCAGCCGCAATGCGGCTCCCGCAGCCCTACCCGCGCACTAACGTCTTGGCAGATCAAGCTACTTCTTCGGCGGCGGGTCAACCTCGACCTGCAAAACCTCGCCGCGACAACAAACTTTCGCCCTCTCAACTTCCTCTCTCTGCAACAGTCAAGACAATGCAGAACCCCAAGTACACCCAGTCTCTCGACCTCGCGCCGAAGAAGGGCGCAGTCGCAACCGCTTTCTGGACCTGTGTCGCGCCGTCCACCACCCGCGACTCGAAGCCGCTCTACCCTCTCATTGACGCGCTTCTCGAACGCTGTTGCGAGGAAAACGTCCAAGTAAGCCAACCTCATTCTCACAATGCTCTACAGCTTGCTAATCAATTCGCCAGACTCTCGGCTCGTGGATCGTCGACAATGCCATCTTGTTCATTGAGCGCATGGACGCCGTCCTCACCTTTCTCGACCACCTCGCCTCACATTTGACCAAAACACAAGCTCAAAGCGAAGTGCAGGGCAATGAGAAATACCAGAAGCTCTTCATCCTCTACCTCATCAATTACCTTCTCATCCACAGCGATGAGACCTGCAACGACGTCTTCAAAGCTCACATGCCGCATCTGATCCGTGAGGCCGCATTCTACCCTGCTGAGGGCAACCTCCACCTTCACAACAACATCAGCCGCCTGATCAAAGGATGGGTGCACAACAACATCTTCACACTCAAGGAGGTCGAGGCCTTCCGAAGGGCCGCAGCTGAGGGCAAGCAAACTATCCCCCTCTACGACCTCCCCACCGCGAGCATGATCTTACCCAAATCAGAATTTTATAGGAGCAAGGCCGCAGAGAGCGTCGAACCTGGCGTCCTGGACCAGAACTTCGCTGCCTTCAACGCCGTGTTTGAGCGCATCTCCGGTGACGATGCCAACGTCGATGACACCCCCGAAGCCAACATGTCCTTGGATAACCTGCCTACCAGTGAGGAGCAGTGGATCCACGATGCCGCTGAGAAAGATTACTATGGCTGGAGCAAGGAATTTGGCAAGACGGCGCAGAGTGAAGACTACAATGCCAACGCCGAGGCTCAGTATATTCAAGAGTCAGCCGATCAGACTGCCGCTGCACCCCAGAGCGAGCATGTCCCTGAGCGCAACTCTGCTTCGCCTGCACAGATGATTCCGCCTAGCCAGACTATCCCAGAGAGCGATGCAGCCGCACCACAAGACACACAGGCGCGCCGCAGCTCCTCCTCCTCCTCCTCCAACTTGCGTGGCGGCAAAACACAGGACGCCTCCGTCCCTCCACCACCTCCCGCGGGCCCACCACCTCCTGCCGGCCCTCCACCGCCTGCGCATATATCCGCCCAGGTGCCCCCAATCTCTGCCGCAATGCGAGCAAATCTCGGTCGGCCCGAAGACTACGTACCAGGTAACGGAGATCACACCGACCCCCCTTCCCAATACTCACAGCACGATAACTATAACTCTTCACACAACAGTGTCGGAGAGGTACTCCCACTTGTACAAGATGAAGGCCTTGCGCGCCACCAGCTCCCTGTGCCATCTCGAGGACCACCTCCAGCTGCACCATCTCAGACACGCGGTCAGGGACTGGGTCCGCAGCAATATGGAGGAAATCCTACCGGCTACCGAGGCGGAGGAGGCCACCACGGAGGCTACCAAAGAGGCTATGACAGTCGCTATGATGGCGGCTATGGCGGCGGCTCTGGAGGGGCGTATAGTCGAGGATTTTCGGAGCACGCCCGCGGCCCACAAGTACCAGCGTACGACCACCAGCAATACGACCAGCGCTCAAGTTCCTACGGCGGCGGCGGCGGCGGCTACGGACACGGCGGCTACCAACACGGCGGCGGCGACTCCTCAGGCTACAACCACCACCAGTACCAACAACCCCGCGGCGGCGGCGGCGCATCTGGACACCCTGGCCCGATTCTCGGAGCTCCTCGCCCTAACCCAACTTCGACACATTACGCGGGACGAGGACACCACCCTCCGAGCCATGGATATGTGCGAGGCGATCGCGGCCGATAACTCGCTCGGTCCCTTCACCGCCTTCGACAACAGCGTCCTCGACGGCGATAGCGGCAGCACCGAAGACGTCCTTACCGCAAATATCGTTGGCGATATGTATCGCGAGGTGGTGAAGCGCGGCGGGGATGCGCATTACAACTCGAAGGGCGTTGTGGCGCCACTCTATGATCCGAGTCTGGGACGGCGGGGCTGGGAAGGCGGTGAGGGGTCTCGCGAGGGTCCCTTTGTGCATAATTGGGACTGGAGGTTCAAGCACGGATGCACGGGCGGGAAGAATAAGAGGGATTTGCTGGCGGAGAGGTGGTCGCGCGCGTCGGATGCTGCGAGGAAGAGCGCCAGGCGTGCTGGTGGGGGTGAAGCGACTGCGACTGATGTTGCTGCGACTGCGACTGCGAATGCGAATGCTCTTGCTGCGACGATAAAACAGTCGTTTGAGAATTCGATGGAGGCGGTGACTAAGCTGGTGGATGCTATGGAAGTTGTTACGAAGATTAGTCGCACTTTGGGTGAGGAAGTGGTTAGGGCTGCGAATGAGGAGGAGGATGGGGATGAGGAAGAGGGTGAGGATGAGGATGAGGGTGAGGGCGAGGGTGAGGGTGAGGATGACGGTGAGGGTGCGGATGAGGGTTGATGGGGAGATGTGATGGATGGAAGGATCTGATAGGTCTGATGGAATTTTCCCCAGCCATCTGTTCGTGACGGAATAGTGATGGACGGCGTCAAAAAGGCATTGCATGGGAAATGGCGTAGCGGGAAGATACCCTCCTAGTCTTTTACTGATGGTGCTATGGTGCTTATGGGTTCTTATGTGTTCTTTATGGGGTCTTTATGGGAACTGAATCGAATGGAATCAACAGAGCTTCTGGATGAGATCATGTTTTTTATCGAGTTAGAGTGACCCTGGGCCGTGACTCTCTAGATAGTTCTGACACGGCTTGCAGCTATAAGTGGTATCTCGAAGGAGTTGCGTGGCTGGAGGTGGGTGGGCATAGGCTGAAGCCCGTTTCGGCTTAGCGTGGTTCTCCCCCATTCAGTCGTTCGGAACTCCGTTAACGAAAGCTCGTCCACTTCATCAATACCTCTAATTGCAGGCTGCTCGAGTACTTCTAGGTGTATACGCATTAGGAAAAACTTATGCGGCAGCTCTGGTCTTCTGAGAAACGCTTTGACGCGGCTTGAGGTTGTTGATTGCGCTGCGCCATATGGATGGTGAGGAAGACCTCGCCGCATGTTTGGACCACGATGCAATATGGAGAGGGTGAGGTAGGAAGGGGAGTTGGTTGGATAGCATGTCGCGGAGATGCTGTTCTGTACACTCTATAATCCGATCTCATTTGGCTATGTTGATGTTTTCTGTTGCTTCTCCTCCGACTTCCTCTGGTCCCATCATCGGCTTTCTGCTCTCATTTCTTCTCCACCTCTTCGTTTTCTCCAACCTTCTGATCTCTTAACTTCAATTCCTCCCTCATCTTCGATTTCTAGCATCTTGCAACGTGTCTAGTTCTACTAAAACAACATCAAATTTCAACCATATATCCAGAAGCGTGGCAATCCCCCCTTGCTTCTCCCGTCTCTTCCCCAAACCCCAACTGTTGGTTCCTTTGCATTCCTCGCCCTTGTTTTGACGTTTAGTCCGCATACCTCACCCCAAGTCATGAAGCGCGTCTCAGTGGCCGAGTACGAGTTACGAGTGCCCGCGCCGAATCTTCTCCTCCTAAACTTTTGCCACATTTTCGCGTCTGTTTGCGCGGGTACGCTCGTTTTTGGGTTGTTTGTTTTGATACTCTATACTCTGTCGAGGAGATAGTAGTGCTGCTGGATTTTACACTCGTTTGGATTGTTACTTTTGATCGGCCGGTGGGAAAGACGGGACGATTGTGTTCGAAGCCGATTGCTACTCAAATGCCCAGGGTCCTGAAAAATAAGTCTCCCAAAGCTACCCAGATCCACGATCGCGTGGAGAAAATCCTATTCCCTGAATCGACCCTCCACGGCGAAACCATACAATACGCCATTTCCAATGGCTGACCTCACGCCCCGAGAAGACCAAGTCGTTGGTCCCAATCCTTCCACGACGATCATTGCAGCAGTAGCAGGCGGCGTCGGCGGCATCGCTCTCCTCGGCTTGATCGCACTGATCAACTACCTGATCCGCGCAAGAGCAAGACGCCGACGCCAAATTGCAGAAATAGACGAGACCGAACCACCATGGGGCAGGCAAAACGAACGAGACGCGCCGCAGCAGCCGTTCTCCCCTTCAAGACCGCACAACACGTTGAAGAAACCGCATTTCTTTCCCTTTGGACAGGGGACTGGATGGGATAATCTGGATTCTCAGGAGGATATCCATCGTCAGCAGCAGATGGCCCAGCCGGAACCTCAAGTTGCGAATCCTCCTATACGGAGGTCGAGCTCGAATAGGCTCTCCTGGCCGTTCTCGAGGAAGGCGGCGATGGGTGGTTCTTCTCGTCGGTCGAGTACGGCGGACTGTCAACTCCAGGCTATCGCGGAAAGCCCTCAGCATGTCAAGAAGGCTGATCCTTTGCTACCGGATGTTGATGACAAGTGTTTGTCCAGACCTCGCACCCCGATGGATACTCTTGGAGGTGGCTCCAGTCAACCCAGACAGTCTCCGCTCGCAATGAATCCCACACATCGATCAGACAGCCCGGATTCGTTCATCAAGCCGATCCCTGCTCTCAAGCCGTTGCCGCTGTTTAGTAGTGATTTCCAAAACGAAGGAGATACTCAGAAAGACACGGATACCATCAAGTTTGTCAAACCAAGCAATGGTAGGTCGGTGTCGATGGCTTGCATTCCGATTCCTCCGGATGCGGTTTTGGGGAATACGACTCGACACTCACGGATGATGCATCCACGCTCCATCAGTCTAGGAGAAGATACCGCTGGTCTAGTTCCAGACGCACCTGTGCCGCCTCTGCCGCTGAATCTACGTGGAGTCGCGAGACCGAAGAGCTTCGTTGGCACAAGCCCGACAAGGCATTCAGTATCCAGTCTGGAATCCGCTGGAAGCTCTATCCTCGTTGGTGGAAGCAGTCCCGCCATGATGAGAAACAACAGCGCGAAACTCATGGATGGCGCGCAGCACGAATGGCAGAATTCACTCATCATCGGTCCGAGGCCCCTACGAGCGATGGCGAGGCAGAAAGTCGCGAAAGTGCCAACTGCGAAGATGCGACACATAGCGTCCATCAAGAGTTCGGTTGCCATGTACAGTGCTGAGAGTTCTCCCTCGTATGCTGCTTCTCGCGAGGAGAGTGCTTCATCCTTGATCAGCCTCGACAAGAGCACTGTCGGCGCCATCAGAACTGCCTCGCAGAAACGACTCAGCCGCGTGTCTTCCGCAAGTTCGTTCAAGAAATACGCCAACTCTACTCCAAGACGCCACTCCCGCTTCGAAGTCAATTCATACGGCTCTCCCAGCCACCGCCGGCAGAGTGCGGCTTTGCAGGAGACTTCCGGGAATATAGTCAGCGCCAACCGCCATCTGTCTCAAGCATCTTCCTTCCAGGCGTCTTCGACTCGGAGTAGCAACGGCAATCCCTTTCAATGGGACCCATCACCGCTTCAACCGACGAAACCATCGGCTCTCAAGGGGAGTCCAAGTGCGCGAAAAGGTCATAAGCGACAAAACTGTGTTCGCATATCCGTCACTCCGACAATCCTCGGACCCAATGGCAGTAGTCGCCCCCAAAGCCCGTCAAAGATGAATGGGATCCAGGAGGAATCCATCGATACGGCTCTCGCAGACGGCACCGAACCACCCAAGCCCCGCGCGCTTCCACGACCACCAAGTTCTTCGACCTGTGCTCCAGACGTCAAGTTGAACCCGACGACTCTTCGCGCTTCTCTGACGCCGACATCGCCTTCTCTGTCTCTGGTCAACTTCTTCCAAGATAACGGTATCTCTCCCGACCTGACGTACTACAACACCATAACCTCGTCGCCGCCGCGGCTCGAGAGTAAGATGAGTCGGCACAGCGCCGCGTCGTCCATGTTTAGCATTCCGTCGTTTCCGAGTCCCGGGAAAGTGACTCTGGGCTCGCAGTCGCAAGCTGGGGGTATTCCCGGATTGGAGCTTTACGGTCACGGTGGAGCTGCTGATCGGGGAGTCGGACACATGCGGCCAAACGATGGAAAGTCGGGTAATCTTGATATTGACCAGACGGGAAGTCGACATATGGACGAGGATTTTCACTTTGATTGCCCCGAGGCTTTCTTCAATATCCCTAGTAGCGACGACGCGGGGCAGAATAGAGATCTTAGCTCTATTCCACCTTTCTCCGTAGCCACAGACGCATACTGGCGAGACGACGATCCACACTCATACTCCCATCCCCCACAAGAACAAGGACAATCACGATTACAATCATACCAACAAACCCAAACCCAAACCCCCTCGAAACCACCACACCCCCTCCCATCAACCGACCCAACCTGGTCCACCCAAATCTTCTCCCCGCGACCTCCGGTGACGCACACAGGCGTTTCGCTGTCGGACTCGCCGCCCTGCTCGCCCAAGAGCTTGAGGCCGCTGTCGTGGGTCCCGTCGTCTCCGCCGGATATGGGTGGGATGCCGTATTTGGATCTTGATGGTGTGGGGTTGGAGAAGGGTGAGGGTGAGGGTGAGGGTGGAAAATGGGAGACGAAAGGAGGAGGAGGTGGTGGAGGAGGTGGACGGGCTAGATCCGTCAAGAGGAGACGAGGAACAGTATCAAAACCACAACCCCAACATCAACACCACCACCCCTTCGACAACAGCAACCCCGGAACCGAAAACAAAACCAAAAACAAAACCGCAACGACACCCCAAGGAAACGGCATGGATATATCCCCGCCCTCGGCCATATCCACTGGGAAACATTGGCCGTTTTCCAAACCCTCGCCGCCGACGTATGATTCGCATCCGCAGCGGTCGAGTCCGCCGTCGCTGCGTCAGGTATCGTCGCCTCTTTCCGTGTCCGTGTTATCGGCGTCTTCGCCGTTGGGGCTGGGGAGTAGTCCGACTCCTCTGCCGTCTTCTCTCGACATGTCGATGAAAGGGGGACAGACGCAGAAGCAGCAGCACACAGCCACAGATACGACAGCAGGAATATCCTCTCCAACCCTGGTAACCCAACCTCCAACCCAAGGACAAGCTAAACACCCAAAATACCACCCCCCACAGCAACATCCCCAAGGTCCCAGAACCCAAATCCGCCCCCTGAGGAAAGCGGTACAAGCGCTTCGACGCATGAACAGCGATCTGCATCATCGCGCCCAATTGCGACGGGACGCCGAAGCCGAAGCCGCAGTTGGAGCTGGAGCTGGAGCTGGAGCTACATCGTCTGCATCCATTTCCGCCTCCGCGGCGCGAATGGCGGCTTGTGCGGATACGGATGCAAATACAGGCACAGGAGCCGAAAAAGAAAGAAACTTTTCCAGCGGCTCGACAGCAACTTCAACAGCGTTGACAGAAGCTGAAGAAAGGGCCGAGCGGCGGTATCTAGCTCTCGGTCCGGTCAGGGGCGAGGGGAGTAGAGGCAGTTTCGTTCTTGGTTCGCCTTCTACTTCACCTTCGCCTGTTCCTGCTCCCGGCAGCGCGAGTGTGGGTGTGAGCGAAACGAGTAAAAGATTCAGCAATCTGAGTTTCTTGAGTCCGTTTCCTGCCAGTGGTGGTGGAGGAGGAGGGCAGAGTGGGAGTAGGACTAACTCGCTGTTTTTGGAGGCTATGGAGGCGAGGCGGAAGACGGATATGGATGGAGATGTTATTTGGGAGGGGGGGTGGGAGGAGGAGGGCGTGGAGATGGAGATGGAATTGGAGGATTGTAGCTTTGAGCGTGAGTGTGAGGTTGATGAGGAAGAGGTGCATCACGCGTTGAGTTTTGGGGACGGGTCGTCGCCGTTGTATGGGCGGGGGTTTGGACAGGGAGATGAGGAGGATGAGGGGGAGAGGGAGGCGAGAATGGCATGGCGAGTCGCTCAAAGAGAATTCCTGAAACTCGAGTTTGAAGAGTCTAGTTTCGTCGGGGATGGACTTGATGGAGCAGGAGCTGGAGGAGAAAGGACGTCTTTTGAGAGGGAGGATAGCGATACCCTCGCTCACAACGATCCGCTTCGCGCAAGCTTCAACGTCGGCGCTGGTTCTCGGGATGCAGGACTTATGCCACATTTCCGCTCAGCGAACTCGAATTCGGAGTCAAACTCTGACAGAGAAAAGAGTCACATGAACGGAACGGACAAGAGGAGCAGAAACGGAAACAGAAACTCAAGCGTCTGGGACGACGGCGAGAAATTCTGGGATTTTCTGCATCCAGAGAGTCCGCATTTAAGTCGTCAGCCCCGTACTGCGACGTCCGAGACTCCTTCAACTTCCACTCCAACTTCTTCAGCTCCTCCTCCTCCTACTGCTGCTCTTGCTACCACCCCAGCAGTCTCATCATGGGGCCTCGATTTCTCCCCACCAACCCCAGCGCCAACAGACCTCGACCTCAGCCTCGGGGCTGGTGATTTTTACAAGCCGGGCAAAGAAAATGGATCAGACGGGAAACAGGATTCATTCAGAACGACGAGTCGAAGCCATCAAAGATCGCCGCAACGCAGAAGTGACATGCGGAAATCGGCTATTTTGAACGTTTCTTTGAGTGCGGCGAATAAATTTCCCCAAGTCCCGCTTTCCGGTCGTTCTCCTGAGAGGTCTCAAGGGGCTGGGAGGGAGAAGGAGAGGGGCTGGGGCTTCGATGTTGGGGGCGTTGATTCCGGGCTCGATGGTAAGGATGGTGGGCGAGGGTGGAATGATGGAAAGGGGGAAGGACTCGAAGGAGGTGGAAATGGAAATGCAATGACGCCCAGGATGCGCATTCAGATCTGTCCGCCTAGTAGTGAGGGAGGTGGCGGTGGAGCTGATGGTAATGGAAGTGGTGGCGATGGAAGCAAGAGGAGGAAAGACGTTTATGATCGGGATGGATTTCTGCTTTGACAAGTACCAGTGGAGAGGGGAAAGGAAGGAAATGCATCTTTTTCATCTTTGTTATCCGGGGCAGCGTTGGATGGGTTGGCAGAGTTGGCATGGTCTTTTCGGTCTTTTATTGTTTTGTTCCGACGCTTCATTCTCCTCCTGAAGTTCGTTTTTGCATCTAATTGGATTCAATGCTTGGATTCAGTTGGGAGCACTAGGCGTGGTGCATCAGATCACGAATAGCTCTTCTAGTAGGAAGTATCAAGGCATCACAAATAATCACTATACTTGGCTTGTCACAATTGGAACGTTCTCCTGCGTACTACTATCTTCAGTTGGCATATAGGTCAGGATCAAATCAGTTTATAGCACCCTGAAATCTCTCAGACCCCTCCCTCCTCAAGTCCTTATTTCAAAAACTCACCGCGGCTCTACCCAACTCGACTCAATTCAACTTGTGCCCGATCCTCAAACCTTTTGTCAACGTGGCTCTTGTCTATAAATTTGAAGAGAGGCCAAGTCAACGCACGGTATATATATACGTACGAGAGGGAGAGTGAAAGAGAAAAAGAAAGAAACTCTCCAACTCTCCGACTCTCCAAGATTAAAAAAATAAACATCCCAGGGCGGGGGGATGGATAGATCCTATATTACAGTAAAGTACCATACACACGCCGGCTGCCAGCAATCTTACAAAGACAAAATCTTGAGGTACTAAAAAATGATACATCTCTCATGATGCGTCTGAGAGGAATAATGAAACCACCTCCGCGACAGCGAAAAACAGAGAACAGAGAATCAGTGACTCGAGTCCCATTCTCTTAGTATCTAAGAACTGCAGACCTCCAGGTCCGACACGATATCAAACCCACCAGTTCCAGTTCTACTAGTACACTCACTCACTTCCAGCACCACATAAAGCAGACCAGAGGGTTCAAGTCAGAATCTCCGCGCTCACGCAGCTTCTGTATTACACCACTATCTATGTGTGTATGCACGTGATTAATCTCTGGAATACTGACGGGGTATACCGCGTATACCGATGAACCAGCCTTCCCTCGTCATCAGACAGTACGTTCGACAAAGGGATCGACACTCCTTTGGAGAACCTGCGGAGTATCTGGAGACATCGCACATCGGTTCAAAGTGAGTGATGGTACATCGCATCACACCGCATTCCATCACCAACGACGTGCCATCGTAATCTGCTGCCAGCACCGAGTCCTTTTCCGTTACACCACAGCACCGCCCAGTCCAACTCGTCTCTGACCTCTCACTTCCCACCTCCACTCACAGCAAGCAATCCCTCCATCCCCTGCGTCTCCATCTGCATCCCACTCCCCGCCTCAACACCCCTCCACCACGTCCTAAACCGCCCAACCTCCTCCCTCTCCTCCCGTCCCAACTCCACCGGCGGTCCCCTAACCTCCTCGACCCCGCCCCCGGCAAACGGATTCTTAACACCGGCCAACTTCTTCTTCGCCCACGGCGGCTTCGCACTCGCATCACCATCGCTCTTCCTCTTGCCCTTCCCGCCAGCACTACTACTTCCTGCAGTACCGTCGTCTTCAAACCGCCACACAGCCCACGCACTCGCCTCGCCGCTCTGCAACCCAATTTTCCCTTTCCTTGAGAAAACGCTGAAGCCGCGCAGCAAGACCACATCGCCCTTCTCGGCCTCTGGGAGTGCGCTCTTCCACGGCCGGAAAACCTGCACCTGCACGCGGGCGGGGAAGATGCTTTTATCCGTGATGCTGAAGAGCGTGTACCAATCCCTGGGACCCGATTTCGCGCGTTCGGGTGCCTTGGAACTGCGGATGACGGGGGCGATGATGTCGAGGCTGGCGTCTTGACTGCTGACGTTGAGGTAGTTGCGCAGGTGGGAGAGGGACGTGTAGTATGACAAGGGGGTGCGGATGCCGAGACCTGAGGATGCGGCGAGGGTGCGCTGGGTTTGGGGTTCTGGCTCGGCTGGCTTGGATTGGGATGACGATTGTGATTCCACGAGGGTGGCGAGAGAGTCTTCCTGTGGCTGAGGTGGTGATCTCACCATGCTCTTGCGTGCGGCGCGTGCGTTGTCAATGTCGCGCTGTAGGTCTGAGCGGATGGCGCGCAGGGCTTCGACGCCGACGGAATTTGCTGCTTCGGCTGGGGGTTGCGAGCGTCCGGGTGTGTTACGCGTGCTGCGACGGGGAGTGGCTGGTTCTGCTGATTCATGGATGCGGTTTTGGTTGGAGCGAGTGTTTTGGGCTGGGGGCGTCTGATCAACCAGAACTACAGGCTCCGTTGATTCATGGACGCGGTGTTGGCTGGATCGAGTGTTCCTTGCTGGAGACGTCGGATCAACAGTTTCCACTGGACGAGAAAGTGATCTCTTTTCCTGCGAACCCTGAGTCAACTGCGGAGTAGGAGGCATTACGCTCTCCGTCTGCTTCGAAGGCTGAGGTGAGAATGCATGTGCCAGTCGAGGCTGGTTTTGGCTCGGCTCCGGCGTCATCAAAGTATTTTCGTTTTCATCCGTAGCGTCTGATTGAGGCACTACAGGGCGAGAGTCAGACTGTCCATCAAGAGAATACTCGGGTGGACTACTAGCTAGCTCAGTTGGCGATACTGTAGCATCAGCCTGCTCCTTCTGCACGTCGGTGTCCAGCTTGTCGCCTTTGCCCGGTCCGAAAGACCGCCTCAGAACTTGGTCAAGCTCTGAGCGGTCGACCGTTGAACTTGTCCGTCTAGACGAGGTGGCCTCGGCAAGCTTCATAAAGGATGATGTCCGAGGGTCGCGCAACTGAGCAAACTGGCTGGGCTCCTCGACATGCTCATCGCCCTTGACATCACTCTCGGCCGTCTGCGGTCGAACGGCATCGGAAGGGGGATTCGTAGACAAAGTCATATCAGAGAATACTATGCTTCCTTCCTCGGAGACCTTGACATATTTCACTGCCTTCTTGGGTGGAGTCCGCAGCTTTGGCGAGACATGCTCTCCATGATGTGGTTGGATCGGCGTTCGGTCTCGAAGAGCATGTCCTGGACGGCATTCTTCGCATTCATGGACGTCCGGTAGATCTTTGGCGTCGGGAGATGCATAGTAGCATGCAACATGCTGCCAAGTGTTGCAGTTATCGCATAGAATCTCATGTCCTTGTTCGACATTGTTCCCGCAAATACAGTTGATGACGTCTGTGTCTTCTTCTTTGATCTTGGGTTCAACGATCTCGACGTGCTTCTCATCTCGGCGTGGTTTGGGACGGCCGCCATGGGTACGCCGGTGAAGGTAGCACGCGTTGCAGAGAACTTGACCATCTGGACTCTTCCGCCATAGGGGTGTCTTTTTGACCGAGCAATCGAAACAGCCAGCCTTATCTCCCAATGACCCCAAGGGAGTTTGGGACTTTGCCATTCCTTTCTTCGGAGTAAAAGGCTCTGGTTTGATCAGTACACGAGGCGAAGGACGGCGTTCGACGATTGCAGGTTTCGCTTCTTCAGAATCCTCAGACTTGAAGAATGAAGCTGGTGGTGGCGACGTGAGAGGAGACGTTGGTTCCTCAAGGACCGGTTGTACAACTTCGCCTTCTGTCATCTCCTGAAATTTCACCTGCTGCTGATCGTCTTGCATATGCTGGACAGGAGGTTCTTCAGTCATCTCCTCGTCATTCGTCGCACCATGAGAGTCATCAATAGCCTCAACCTCAGGTTCGTCATAGTTCTGCTCAACAGGAGCAGCATCAAACATTTCTTCATCATCACTGAACGGTATGCCACTGATATCATCATCCATGGGCGGCGGATGCCAGTCGTCCTCGTCTTCCCACCCAGGGACAACATCGTACTGAGTAGCCTTGGGGGTAACAGATCCATCCTCCGCATTATCAATTTGCATGTCTGCGTCGTGAGAAGACTCATTCTGAGCTGCTGCTAGAGTCGAGCCTTCGGTTGCAAGTTGGGGAGACGGTGCCCTTTCCATCTTTACCTCCAATGGCGATGACTGTCGGTCAGGGCTACGGCGACGAACAGGGCTTCCTGGAGGGGACATGTCTTCAGCATCACCCATGGCGTCATCCTCTTCGTCTTCATCATCGGTAGGAGAACCCAGATCAATGATGACTGCGGATGATCTGATAGGTGTTTTCGGCTGCTGGGTCGCTGGTTGAACTGCGCTGCTCGTTTCGGAGCTGTCAACGCGCTCTTTACTTTCAACGCGAACTGGACGCACAACCTCCTCTTCATCTTGTTGTGGCAGGCTTTGCGTCGGCTTCTCCTCCGCATCGTCGTCCATGCTGTGCTCCGGATAGGCTTCTTCATCAACCACAGTGGAGACAAATGATGTCTCTTCCTGTTGCTCAAAGGCATTATCGGCATTGGATTCGGCATCAGGATTCATGCCGAACGGATAGGTCGAACGTATATTCTCTCCAAACGGCCCATTCTCTTTCCTATACCCAGATGATCGCCTCCGAGAGCTCGATGACCGCAGCTTTTTCTCGGGTTTGAGGAGGTCATCAGAGGCAGCCTCCTCAACAACTGGACCATTCTCTTCCACTGCGGGTTGATTCATGTATTGGTCCATATATGAAGTGATCGAGCTGTCGCCGGCGCCAGGGAACGGAGAAGGCAGAGGCAAGCCTGCAGAGTCCACAGGCCCGAGAGTAGGGGTCCGAGGAGACTCCTGTGCTGGTTCCACGTCTCCAGGGTGCGAAGTTTGAATGAAGGGGAGCGCAGGAGGCGGCATCACTCGCTGGGGAGGAGCAAAAACCTTTCGGGATGGCCATTCAGGTGCTGGAGTAGATCGATGCTCGTCCATTTCAATGCCACTGCTACTCTTTTCGCTCTCGTCCTCTGCCTGGCCTGCTTCTTCCTCATCGCTGTCACTCAAAGCGATCACCTCTGGCATTGCGCGGGATTGCGGCGCAGGTTCGTCATCACTCAAATCGGACTGATCCTCCTCTTCAGGCGAAAAGTCTTTAACGGAAGAGTCCCCATCCTCTTCGTCCTCTTCAGTCTCGTCGAAACGATCACCGGCATCACGCATATAAGCATGGAACCCTGCTCGAATAGGTCCTTCCACGGCTTCAGATACCTCCGACTCGTCTGATTCTTCCGGCTCTTCTGATTCCTCGGACTCCTCAATTTTTTCGTCTTCGTCAATTTCCTCGTACTGCTGCAGGTATTCGTCGTAGACGTTCTCATCACCCTCCGAGACTGCGGGAATTTGATCTTCTTCGATGGGAGCGACACTGGACGATGGAATGGGCGAATGCTGCTCCGGTAGATCCGAGTCCTCTACATCCGTATCCACCTCAGTATCGCCGCTCGCAGCTTCAATGAGCTGCTGCGTATACTGCTGTAGCGAAAACTCGTGCCGATCATCCATTTCCACTTCGTCCGACTGTGATTCAGTAGTGATTGTGTCCGGGAACGCATTCTCTTGCATATCATTCTCCACCTCTTCAGTCTGAGACTGAGGAAGAACCGTATCCTGGACCGTAGTCTCTTTTGCCACAATCTCCACATCCGCCGACACTGGTGATCGCAAAGACTCCGCCGCTACCGCTGCCGCTTCCAGAGGTTCGACATCCTCAGACGCTTCACTGGCATCATCTCCCACCCACGCACTAGCCATCTCTTCCTTCTGCGGCGAAGGCGTCCTTGCAGCATACGACCACACACCAATATCCTTCCACGACTTCCTCGCACGTTTGCGGCCCTTGCCCGGAACAGTACCATCCGGCTCAGTGAAAGGATCATATGGCGAATCAACATCCGCACCACCAGAAACACGGGCGCGTTTGTGAAAGGCAGGTGAAGACCACACCGTAGCCGGAGTCGCAAAAGCAGGCGCGCGCCGAGAGTATGGAGTATGAACATCCCGCACCAAACCATCCTGCCTCACATCCGGTTCCAGCTCGTCCTCCACGGGCTCATCAATCTCAACTCTTGCAGCGTCCTGTCCATCTCTTGCAGCACTCAACGTGATCTTGTGACTGTACACCAACTCCCACTCGACACTGCGTCCCGGCGTATCCACTATCCCATCCTCTTTCTGCACCCATCTCGCTCCATCCAGCACAAGCGTAACAACATCATTAATCCCAATCGCACTCTTCGCGACCGTGGTCGCAGCCGGCTCTTCGATCTTGACACGGACCTGGCCCCTCCGATTGCGAAGGCGAAAGTCCGGCTCAGCAAGCAGCAGCGCGAGACAGTGTGTTGAGGAAGAATACGGCCAGATGAGCGTGACAACGGCTTTGATGGCTTTGTCGGCGGGGGAGGAATCGGGCGTCAGCGTCGCAATTGGTATGGTCTCCATTTTGGCGAACTGAGGGGAGGACGTGTTCAGATTTGGGTTTCCACTACCCGTGGAAGTGGGCAGGTGGAAGGGCGAGTGGTGGAGTTTGCATGGGGTGGACGAGCGTTGGCGGAGGCGATTTCACGCGTCGCTGCAGGTGTGTAGTGAAGCAATGGCTTGGCACGACCGTGCTCACGTGATGTGCTAGATCGAAAAGAACCCTGGGAACATCAACCTAATCTCGGCATTGCGATACAATATACTAGGTAGTAGAGACTTAGCAGCAGGTAGGAGTAGATATTTGACTTACAACCCAGGGAAACATCTATCATCTCCTTTCAGCGTAGGACACGTTAAACACGACCAAGTCTAACCAAAAGGGAGTCATTTCATTTTTCTAACTTGATTCAATCCCTCATCCAAACGCCAAAATTACAAAGAAATACTCATACACAGCTCCCCTTTTCCTCTCCCCCCTATCACCATCGCCACCTTCAGTCAGTATATCTAGCAACCACCTTTCAGAATACCATACCCTCAATTTTCGTTCTTCTCCTCACGAAAAGTCAATCCTCCACCCCTTCCCAATCTCCACCTTCGGATCCCTAACCACAGCCCAGTCCGCCTGACCCTTCGCACCCTCATGCCACACAAACGGCACCTCCCTCTTGCGCTGACTCTCCTTTGCGCCCTCTTCACTAACCACCACACTCGACTTGTCCTTCCACTCCTTGGGTGCCCCGACTACAATGACCTTCTCGACCCTCACATCCTTCATCGTCTTGAGATATTTCTGACCCTTCGATCCTTTCTCTGCTGCAATGTCAACGGAGGAGAGGAAGTTCGTCTTTCCGTCGAAGAGGAATTGGCGGTGGATGTAGGCGCCTTGCTGGTAGTCGAAGGTCTCGCCGTCGTCGAGGTAGAGTTCGCCGGTAGCGGAGCCGTCTTTGCCGAGGACCATGACGAGAGTGAATGGATCGTAGCGCATGAGGCCGCTGCTTCGACGCGGGCGGTCGCGGCGAGGGATGATGTGGCCACCCTGCATGAGGAGCGGGATCTTTTCCAAGGGTGCTTTGATGGTCTTGTGACCAGGGCCAGAGTAGATGGTGTAGTCAAAGTAGTCATAGTAGGGCTCGTCATCGGCAATGTAGATGTCGACGCTGTCAGCGCCCTCCTTGACGACGGGTTTGGCGAGGAGGCCTGTTCCGCCAATGTAAAGCTGGTCGTCGATGGCAAAACCCTTTTCGTCGGAGGGGTGCACATAGTAGTTGGGTCGAATGATAGGGGAGCCTTGGGTATGCGCTTCGTGGAAAGCTGTGTACCAGGCTGGGAGAAGCTGGTAGCGGAGACGGAGAGCTTGAGTGATGATGCCTGAGTACGGCTCTCCAGCAAGGTATGGTTCGCGCCGGCGAGTATCAATATGGGCGTGACCCCTGAAGAAAGGGTAGAAAGTTCCAGCTTGATACCAGCGGGTGAGAAGTTCTTTGCTGGGATTACCAAAGAAGCCGCCAACATCAGCTCCGGAGAAGGGGAAGCCGGAGATACCTTGATTGAGGATCATAGGGATGGAAATGGCTAGATGGTCCCACTTCGCTTCATTGTCGCCAGTCCACATTGCACCGACACGCTGAGAGCCCGGGAAGAAAGAACGCGTAAGTACAAAGGGACGGCTTAGCTCGCCCTTCTTTCCACGCTCAAGCATGGCCTCGTACGTGGCATTGTGGAAGGTCATGCCGTTGATGTTGTGGACATCTCGATGTTCCCAATTGCCGTGGTGGAGGTTGTCCTTGGGCATGGTCGTCTCAGGCCCGTTGAAGACAGACGGCTCGTTCATATCGTTCCAGATGAAAGTATTCGAAAAGGTTCCAATGAACTTGCTGTATTTGAACAGACCCTTCCACCAAGTAATGGCAGTAGGGTTGAAACAATCGATCCAGTGGGACGAACCAGGCCAGCACCAGCCCTCGTAGATGTTGCCGTCTTTGTTGTGAACAGCCAAATCTTGTTTCTTCAATTCATCGACAACAGGATAGTTGCCCTCATTCTTGATATGCGGATCAATGATAGCAACCAGCTTCCGCTCCCGCTGGTCCAAGTGCTTGTGCATCTTCTCGGGATTTGGGAAAGTCAATGGATCCCATGTGAAGTACTTCTTGCCTTCAGTGTATTCAATGTCGAGCCAGATAACATCATAGGGGATCTTGGCCTTGTCAAACTTGCGGTCCACATCCATGACATCCTCATCGGTGACGTAATTCCACCTACACTGATGGTAGGCGATGGCGAATGATTGTGGAAGTTGGCTGTAGCCGGTAAGCTCGCCGTAGGACTTGACAATATCTTTAGGAGTGGGTCCTAGGAAGACGAAAAGGTCCAGGATACCGCTCTCGGAGTACCAATGGGTGTGAGTGGTTTTGGTGCTACCAATTCCCAGGCTGAGAGGATTTGCGGTCTCTTTCGCTTTCGTAACGTCGACCCAAGTTTCAGCACCATTCAACCAGAAGACGCCAACAGTCGAATTTTTCTTGTGTGCCTGCATGAATGGAATTGCCCCGTACAAGGTCATCGGACTGTCAAGCTCGTACTCGAAAACGTCGGCATTGTAGAGCCTGTACGGCTCGCTGTAGCTGCCATCCCCGCCACGAGTCTCTTTCAAAGACAAGGGGCTAGCGTGCTCGGGAATGCCAAAGACATGCTCGTAGTATGGGAAAGAGATGTCCAATCCAATGCACTCTGGTCCTCGTGGCTTGGAGTCGGTATTTCCGCCGAAAGACTCGTCCCACCACGTAGATTCATCCAAAGCGGGATCCTTGTTCTCTTCAGCCGGCGTCTCTTCTTCGCCTTCTTTCTTCTCCTTGTCGACTTTTGGTCTCCAATGCTCCATGTTCAGCAAACCACGATTGTTGACCTTGATATGCGTGGATCCATCTCGCTTAAACTCCACTCCGAATGGAGAATGAGTGATGATGGCTTCAAACTTGCCTGCAGGCCCGTATCTGACGACGGTCGTCCCAGCGTCAGCATCGCTTCCAAGAGCGGCTCCTTTGCTAGGTGCCAGGCCGCCGACTATAGCCCATTTATCTGCCTCATTGTAACGCTCCTTCCGAGCTTTGCTATCATGTCGAAGTGTGATATCCCCTTTTTGTCTCTTCTCCTCATCCAGGGAGATCCTCGCCGTCCCCGATTCCAAGAAGCTCACGGTAAGAGGAAGTCGGACGGTCTCGCTGCTGTCGCCAACAGTCTTGAGAACAGTGCCAGATAGCTGACCATTACTGAATTTGATTGAGGATGGCTCGAGGTTGTAAGGGGCTTTCCAGGAGCTCTTCTCCAAGGCGGAGTCTGCGTAGGCTCGATTTCGCTTGCAGAAGCCGGATTGATCGCAGGTTTTGAAATTCTCATGCTTGACCATCCCTGATATGGGTTAATGTTTGATCCTGAAGAAATAACAGAGCAGAAAGGGCGAATTCGTCGTGAATAACTGCTCGTCGTCAGGTATAACTTACACGCTGGCGTAAACAGACAGAAAACAGCCGCAAGAAAGAGAACAAAGCTCGTCCACATCTGCGACGATGCCTTAAAGCCGTACATGATGAATTGCCATGCAACGAAGAAGCTTCCCTCCTAAATTTCGCGCAAAGGGGTTTTCAAAGCTAGGTTGACAGCTCCAGACTCGATATGCCACCTTGTCGGACGACTCAAGCTCGAAACGTGACGGCGTCTTCGGCGTACTCCTGATCACCGGCTTGGCAGCGCGGCTGCGGTTGCCCCACCCCCCAATCGTCTGGCTGGCGGCACCCCCACCAAATAAAACTTCCAGGCCCAGCACTGCATGAACCACAACAAATCCTCGACACTCCGAGACCAGCAAACCCTTCTAGATCAAGTCAGTCTTTCCTCAGCCCATTCACTCAATTGTACATCAGCTAATCGAGTCCTTTGAAGAACAATCAAAGCTATCATCATGTCTTCCGAGCAGACGTAGGTCCCTCTATTTACACTCTGCCAGTAATTGGCGGTGAAGCTAACATTTTCTCGCAGCTTCATTGCCATCAAGCCTGACGGCGTTCAGGTACGGATCTCCGCTTGCTATGACATACCTCAATCGAGCTGTATACTCACATCTCCCTTCAGCGTGGCTTGATCGGCCCGATCATCTCTCGCTTCGAGAACCGTGGGTGAGTTACTCAACCCAATCCAGCCCACATTTCTCATTGTAGTGTGGTTACAGTCCATAGATCTTGTAACTGACACGTTCATCCAGCTTCAAGCTCGTCGCCATCAAGCTCATGACCGCCTCCAAGGAGCACCTCGAGAACCACTACTCGGACCTGTCCGAGAAGCCCTTCTTCAAGGGTCTCGTTGCCTGTACGTCTCTTCTTCTCCCTCCCACCCAGTCCAGTCCTCGAAAGAACCTACACACTTCAAGATACTCGTATTGTGGGCATACTCAGAGTGATACAATCTGACATACAACAGATATGGGCAGCGGCCCCATCTGCGCCATGGTCTGGGAAGGCCGTGACGCCGTCAAGACCGGCCGCGCCATCCTCGGTGCCACAAACCCCCTCGCTTCTGCCCCTGGCACCATTCGCGGTGACTACGCCATCGTAAGTTTCCCATGTCTGCTCCAATACTCTTCGATCCCCTCGAGTCATCCTCCGCAAAATCCAGTCAACTAACACCCCCACCCCAGGACGTCGGCCGCAACGTCTGCCACGGCTCCGACGCTGTCGATTCCGCCAAGAAGGAAATCGCCCTCTGGTTCAAGCCCGAGGAGCTCAACTCGTGGAAGTCGGCTCAGTTTGACTGGATCTATGAGAAGCCGTAGATGCGTGGCGTGGCGGCAGAATATACAATCACGACAGCTAGAAAGGGGGAATTCCTAGGGATTTGATGAAGGATGGATGGAAATGAAGAGAAAAAGTCTTGCCGTTTAGTCGGTAGCTAGCCTGATGGAAACGAGAACGAGAAAATGAAATGGAATGGAGATACTGGCGAGACATCAAATTTCGCACGGCTTGCGCTATGACTGACTGTGACTTGTACATGTCGAATCACATTGCAGCAGTGAGTCAGATGAGGTATGGACGGGTTGCAATATCAATGATTTCAATTCGTTATTCCCTTCCCGTCTCTACCACGTTCTCATCGAACACTCCCAGCTCAAAAGTAGTAAGAATGCCCACCGACTCCCGAGTCCGCTTATTAGGCCAGCAAGAGTGCATTCTATCTCGTCTATAACGGTCTTACACCTCACGCGTCTCAATATTGCCCAGCCGTCGGGCGCTGGCAGCGGTGAAACCTCGAATTGACATCCTGTGCAGCTGAGACGTTTGTACGAAAACCGCGGTCTGAAATCAGTCGGTGAGTGTTTTTCTCGATTGGAAGATTCGCTTGGATACTCGTGGCGTGGACGAGGGCTTGGACGGGAGATGTCGTTGAAAATTCAGACGTAGAAGTGGATTTGTGGTGGCTGGACGTCGCGAGGGGAGCCGAATGTTTCGATCTATCGCTTGGATTTTTTCCTCGATGGACGGAGGTGTGAGTATTTCGAGGTCCGATATGGATTTGTGGGTTGTGGAAATCGCGGGTTTAGGGCGAGGCTGCGGTTATGATGCTTGGACGCGGAATTGGATGAATGGATTTTTGGAGAAGCGGGTGGTGGACGGCAATTGTTTTCGTTGGAGGGTTGATGGTCGTGGCGTTGGATATCGAGAATTGGGGACTCTAGGGACGGCCGAGTGTGGGAGGTGTCCTTGGATGTGTCCGAAATTTTGCTTTGACGTTGATGAGGCTTGGTACAGGCTATTGAAAGATTTGCAGTTGTGCACGTTTTTGTGTTCGAGCTGGGGTGCGTGATGAACGATGGACTCGATCTCTGTGATGGTGTTTTTTTTTCGATCGACGAGCAACGTCTCTGTCGAGCCCATCTCAGAACATGTTTCGATGAATAATGTCGCGAGCTAGTCGTACCGGCATGGATGTGCGGCGAGAAGGGCTCCAAAGGCCCTTCCGCGAGATGGGTGAAGTACGTTATGCCGCCCTGAAAGTTCGCACTCATGCAATGTAATGGAAAACGAGTCTCTCCCTGTAATGTAGCTCAAGGTACGAAAAATTGTATACCCAGGAGAGATCATTACAGGCCAAACTCAAGTTTCGGAGCGTTTTGCGAGTAGTTCTAGCTTCGCTTGCAAGTAAGCTCGAATTGCTGGATCCATGGTGGTGGTTTCATCTGGGCTCGTTGATGGGGGCTTAGACGTTGTCGTCTGTTCGAAAGAACGGTTCGGGATGTTATTCGTCCACGAGGCGATGGCTGTGTAGTCGCTAGATCCCAGGTACTGGTACTGGCTGTTGCTGTTACCCTCAGAGGAAGAGGTCGAAGACATGGCTATGGTGCTGATCAGTGTGGCCCCTGACGACCGGATCGTTCAACTTCCGGAGAATCAGGACCAACGACGGGGACAAAATACGAGGTTGAGAGGTAGAAGACTGACGGAAAGGAGCAGTAGTAGATATATAATGTTTATCGTTGTCGCCCTGGCTAGGCTGTTAATCGAAATCGAGGCGAATATGAGGATTTGAAACCAAAGTGCCACAGTGACCGCCCTCGACAGATTCCACCACTGACGACCAGGGACACTCGTACAGATTACTGAACCGCCTTGCTTGGAGCATCAGGGTACAACAAGCACTAAACAGACCAATAGAAACCTAGCGGCATGAGAGCGCGATGATGAGAGAAGCTGGGCAAGAATATCGGAAGGAACAGCGGAAGAAGGATGAAGAGAGAGGAGCACGGCGGCAGCAAGAGAGTGACAAATACCTCCCGACATGGCTGCAGCGTGCAGACGGACATTTCTCTGCCAATTATCCATTTGCTACCGGCGCACCAGTGTTCAACGGTCAAGACAGACAGGGGAAAAGATACGCCGGAGAGATGGTCTAGCATGAAGGTATTCCAAATCATTTGACACCACTTACCGATGCAGGATGGGATGCCGCACGACTGACCAGACCACACCTGACGGCATGGAAAGATGCCGCCAGCTCGCCGATGGAGCATGAGTGAGTAGGAAGTGGACAGCCTGACAAGCCATGTGGAGCATCACGATGGAGGTCACAGGAGGCTGATGTTGTTGTTTGCAGCAGTGGGGAGAAGATGGAAACCGGTGGCGAGTTGTGATGTTTCCTGATTTGGCATGGTGGAGGCCTCGATGCCAAGACCAAGTTTGACTTCTCGTCACCTCATCCATTTTCAATCCTTCATTGAATCCTTCAGCATCTCAAATCTCACATCTCGGCCGTAGTTTGGATGACGGACAGATTGATTCCTCAATAGCTTCATGTGGCCCCTGTCTCTCTGCAGCGCTGCCAGAGTGCCAGCAACCCTGATGTTTCGCATTCTCGAAAGTACGACATGTCCACCGTGAAACCGGCTGTCACAACGGCAATCGAGGAAGAACTCCAGGTCTCCAACCTCCTCTCGAGAAATGGTCGCCGAGCCAGAGACTGGCTGGTGTGATTTTGAGCATATCTTCACCTCGTGGTTTCACGTCGCACAGATGCACAGGGGCAATTTTGGGAAGCATTCCTCAGTTACTATCACTGACACGCATGTTCAGCTGACCTATTCACGCCGACAACCCCAAAGAGGCTCCCGGTAGCAATGAAAAGCCAAGCCGGATCTCACTGATACTCCTCCTTCCTCTTCTTGGCCTCTTCTTTCTTTCTTTCCTCCACCACGTGCGACCCATCTGCAATCCACTGCACTTCTCCTTTTCCAAATACTCTCAAATCAGGACCTGCTAGCCGTCCTCCTACATCGCTGTACAAATTGCAACGAAAGAATTGCCCTATACAATGGTGCGATAACATATGTTGGAAAGATTACAGTCATGAAAATAAAAGAATATGTTGAGAGTACCCTTTTTGTACATCTTCCCTTGGCGCCAGCTCCTCTCTCAATCTTTCCGAGGCTTGGTGTAAGTTCACCATCACGAATCCCATATTGGTCCGAAACTCGGGATCCCTCGACTCTCCATTTCAAAAACCAGATTTGTAGTCAACGTCATGTTTGAAATCACAATTACTGCTTCGGCTTTGGCCTCTTTCCACATGTTGTACGTCAGAGGAGCCAGATCTGGACGGCCTTCCTTGTTGGTGTCAATGATAAGAGCTTTGGGGTCCGCTCGGAAAACTGTCTCGACAATTTCCTTTCCATACGTCTCTTCGGGACTCTTGACAGACCATATCACTCTGCAGTTGAGTGAAGGGCGTCCATTGAAAAGTCCGAGGCACGGCCCTATCCCAGATCCCGTTGCCACAATGACGACAGGATCGAACATGGTCGCAACGCAAAGGACACCCCAGGCTGGGACACCTTTCACCCAAATCCTCTTCGGCGGGTCTTTGATGATGCGCTTGGTCCAGTCTCCGGCATTGGACACAACCATCGAGAAACCCTTCCTCCCATCCGGCTCCGGAATTAGCGCAAAAGCGTGCGTCTCTTTCAAAGGATTGTCGCCAATGCGCAAAGACGTGCATGCGTCGACGGTGTCGTGGGCAAAATGCAACCGCAATGCGTGATTGGAAAGAGGTTCTGCGTCGACGCTTTGTAATCGCGTCCGCGACCAAGGATAGACTACACACAGAGAAATGCCAACGAGGAGCCAGAATGACGGATTCACCACTAGCATTCGTCCCATTGGTCTTCCGGCTTGATGCACTTCTTGAATCGTAACGACCATGGTTTGTGCCCAGAAGAGGAGCAAAACAGTCCAACCGGCGAATCGATGTATGACCTCGAAGTGATTGTGATGCTTTTCACGCAGCGTCGGATGTGCGAAGGTAATGATGAGAAGCAACAAGAGCAGGATGATGCAGGTGAGTATGAGAGAGGCCACACTGTAGCCACTGCTGTCGAAGTTCCTGAAGGTGTTGACCGTGTACCAGATGTACCAAGCCACGGCACCGACACCGCATCCGCTGTGCATGCCTCCGTAGCTGTACACCTTGGCGAATGTTCTGCGCAACCACAATGGTGAGCTCCGAGGCAGACTGGTGGAAATTGCAAAGAGCAGATTTACGACGTGTTCGTTGCGGACGATGATAGAAACGAAAAGATTGACTGTAACGCACGTCGCAACCCAGTTTGAAGCAACGCATCCTGTGACCAATGCCGCAACCAGGATACTCACGTTCGCGGCGAAAATGAAGGTGAATATCTTTCTGTATGTGGAGAAGAAGTGCCATCTGATCGTTTGTAGCAGGGAAGGTCCAACCGGGGGTGGCAAGTCGTCCGTCCTTGTCACGACAACTTCGACTGTGTCCTTCTCGGCGGCGTGTGATGCGTCGGTCGATATTAATTTCAGCGTGTCGAACGATTTCCGATTCGATCCGAGGGCATTAAAGGAGTCTGCTTGCGACTTGATTGTCGTGGTGGAGGAAAGTCTAGAGTCAAGACGGCCGACCACGGTCCGGAGGGATTCGTCGTCCGAACTGAACCTCTCCTCACATACCCCTTTCTCGAGGTCGAAGGTAGCATCTCCCCTGGCATCGCGTCCAGAACCTGCATCCATATCTTGTACAATCGGAAGTATGAGCAATGGTAAACGATGGTGTGAAATCTCCACAAGCAAAGTGGGAAGAAGCGATTCAAGATGAGAAGAGAGTATTGAAAGTTCGAAGAGTATTTGAATTCGAAAAATGGCCTCGTCTTACGAGTTAACAGTTCAACCTCAGTCGAACGATTCGAGTAAGTAGCCGCAACCACATGGATAGACAAGACGTGTCTGCGGGCATGCGGGCCATATATTCGGCCGTTGACAAATTCGACAACGAGTCGATCCCGCTCGCGTGGCAACCCACATATCCACCCCAAGGAATTCTTCTGCGGCCAAGCACAAATGTATCAAAGAGGCGTATGCTATGTCGAAAAATCGCTGGAACTCTTTGCAGGGGGTTTTGAGCTCAGGCCCTCCCGATGAACCAACATTGGGTTCGGTCGAACGTTGCGCAAGGGAGTTCCGGCAAATAGACCGTAAGCAATTCAGCAGCAAAGGGTCGAAAACATTCATATGCATAAGCTAAGTGTGCCTCAAGAGCGCGAACACGCAGATTGCGCTTCCCCAGATCCGCCCGAGTCACACTCGCCATGAACTGACGGCTTCCCATGGGCAAGATTCGTCTAAACATTACCCAAAAATAAGCACACCATCTTTCAATTATACATGCTTGTCCAACAGAGTTTCACCTTTTTCAACCCAGAAGCATCTTGTCTCATGCTGGCGCAAGACACGCTGGATGATTTAGGGCTGGGCCGGAATGCAGCTCCCACATTCACATTCCACTGTTATCATCCCAGGCAACGCATGTTGTGCGAGCTCTAGCTGGAGATCACCTCCAATGCTATTGCCGCGTGCTTGGTGTGCGACAGAGCTCGGTGGTCTGGCTAGAGACATGATCGCCCGAGGGTACTCTCCGGCTAATAAGTCGATCCGTTCTCGTTTGAATTTGGACTGACATTTGGGATCCAACTCCAAGGTTGACGACACTTTCCTGTATACTTTTCAACTCTGCTAATTTTCGTTGTGATTTCCCCTTCAAGACCTCATCAAACTGATCGTTTTGAAGGAGATTCCTTAGTTGTCAGTCCGAATAGAGACTTTGCCGACGGCGCATGTACGGCTCCACGTGCATTCGCGGCAAGCAACCGACGACAACGGCTGGATGCACATCCAAAGTGGCCTCAGCGCTTACTTGCTGCTGGATTGGAAAATCAACCACATATGTCGACCCCATGGATGCTGAAGGGCGGAGCTGGTGAAGTAAATGCCTAGTTCCCCTGGCTGACGTCGGATTCCCAGAACATTTGGAACTAACAGGACGCAGTTTGAATCCACATGAAAAAGTCACCAACCCCTTGGCCGAATTCAAAGACAGTTTAGTTCGTCTCGAATCGATCCAAGTCTTCTGTTCGGTCGTGGTCCCAGAGTCGTACAAAGTTTACGCCACGCCTCAACGGTGTGGACGCTACCCCACAGCGCTCATTCATCCCTCTCGTGTCACGCAGTTGAAAATCTCCTCGCCTCCCTTGTTTCCATCCATTTTGAAATATCTGGACCAAATAGGTCCCAATAGGGCTATGCCTTGTTTTTTAGTCACATCAACGCCACGGACCTAAAGTCGAAGATAGTATAGCAACCCTAACCTAATTGGAGCCTCTTCTCCTTTTCTCAACCTATTAGTAGCCTTTACGTCTCCTCAGGCATCCCTCGATAGAGATACGACCCAAAGACTGGATTGTTTGAAACTGCGCCACGATACAACTCAGGAGCGTGCAGTCCGAGCCCAACCACCAGGCTCAGATTTTCTCATCTCCTTTCCATACCTTCATGTCCCCCCTCGCTTTTGATCTTTTGCAGTAGCATTAAGCTTGGAGGTAAATTATTTTCAGCGTCACCGCCATCTCCGAACCCGCAAGTCCGAATGCAACAAGTGACAGGGCGGCAAAATCTGTCGATTCCCTCTACGGAGCAACGCGCGTTGCTGCACACCTCCATGCCCATGTCTCTTGCGAGTCAGCACACCACGATGGAGAGATTGGTAAATTGCCACGCCTGATGTTGCCTCGAAGACCAGCAACTCCTGCGCTGCGCGTGGCTTTCGGATACTAACAGGAAAAGAGATGTATCCGGTCGCACAGCTCAACCTCATCAGGGAGACGTCGATTGTTCGATCCACACGCAAATCCTGAAAGTACGGCTCTGCTTCAAAACTCCAAAAGCGACGGCCAACGTCAAGAAAGAACGGAAAGCTCTCCCGCAACTGCAGTCGTGCGTCTAATGCGCGAGGTCAGGCCAGACGCAGGTACGTCGAGCTCGAGTCAACTGCGTATACTGCAGTCTTCCGTCCTCACGCTGTGGCCCCTTCACGCATGTCAAGACGAATTCGTCCTCCCCATTTCTTTTCTGTTCGGATGCCCACCTACTTACCGTCCGTCAAGGCGAGCTTTCTCGGCAGATGCCGCCAAGCACAACACCACTTCGCCCGCCTCGACTCGTCCTTCGTAAATAGATGCCCGGATTCACGGATGCGCCTGGCGAACCTGGACTTGGTGCGACGGAATCGGTCGTGCAACGCAAAGCAAAAGCACACTCCGTTGCCGAGAAGCGATTCGACGTGACACTGAGAGCTTCATCCAGGCCCCCGACTTCGCCGCAGCGTCCTCGCGGAGATGGGAAGACAAGGCCGCCTCTCCTCCCCCCAGGGGGCCACGACGAAGCTCCTTTCTTGCAGCACTGCGCAGGAGCGATACCTGGTCCCCGGATCTGAAGCAGTACGACACTTGCCTCGCATGCGCGAAGCCGTTTGAGTTTTGCTCGACTTCTGGACAAGAGGGCCAAGCTCTCTCTTCCCATGCGGTGTGCGGGCTAGAGCATATATAGGCGGATGAGACCATGGCCGGCGCCGTGACGCAGAGGGAGTTGATGAGCTTTGCTTTGGGACGACGGGAGCTTTTCGAGTTGACTGCTCTTTTTCTTTTTGGCGCCCGGAAGTAGCGTTGCCTGCCGCTTTGCGTTTTTGCCCCGCCTTGGCTGGAGAGCTGGGGCTGGAGAGCTGGAGTTGCTCCTGGAGCTTTTCTTTGGGAGAGGATTGGCTATCGCGGCATCACGTGCTAGTGCTACTTCTAGGCCTGGTGACCCCGCTCTGAGCGTTGCGCTCCAGCTGCTTGTGAAAGCGTGAGTGATGCTCGATGAGCCGTGGCAAGTCGATGTTGAATGCCAGCACCATTGTATCGGACATCGACACTCGGCTTCATCGTGTTCATTCTTAAAGACATGCATGCTTCCTTGGTATCAGAACCTCAAATGTAAGTGGGATACCTTCCTGAGCTTGACATGCGGGGGCGCAGTGAGTAGGTCACCTACGTCTGAATATTTCCAACGTCTTCGTTTGGCGGCTTTACCAACCCTCTCTTCGCCGTTGGAAGAAAGTCCTCCTGAATCGTGGTCGAACACCTTCAGGTATGCTTCTCCACCTGGTAGCTCGCCAAACAGCAAGCGAGAGATCCATCTCGACTTGCCTGCTCGACGCGAACGCAGCTGTGATTTCTAAGGCGAAAGTGTCACGCTGTATGGGTCCTTAACGTCTGTAACGGGTTTCTTTCTTTCATTTACATCTTTCATCCTCTATACCTTGGAGTGTCTTTACCCCTCCATGTCTGTCCCAAGCATCGATTTCTTTACAGTGCGTCGTTTCTTGCAGTCTTCTGCTCTCCCTCTTCTCGTCACCGACGATGGCTCCCGACTATGCGGAAGAATCCCTGACTGAGGCCTTCTCGCTCGATGGCATTGGCTGGCATGCTCTTGCTCCCGCCATTGCTTTCACTACGTTGGCTCTCTTCGCTATGTGTCTGCGATGGTACACGCGGATCGGGATCCTAAGAGCTCTCGGACTCGATGATATACTGCTTACTGTTGCGATGGTAAGTCGGATCTTCGAAGATAGGGACCTCGAACTGATGATGCTAGATTGTGAGCATAGGGATGACTGTCGTCGTTGCTCAAGGTAAGCCAACCTGCCTGAGAGCGAAGAGTTGTTTTTTCTGTTTGGAGCCGCCTTGGTTCCGGGGCCTCGAAGAGATGGTGCTGCGTACTTCCCTTGCGCAGCTAATCAGTCACTCGTTCCAGCTTCCTTCAGCTATTCAATGAGCGGATACGGTAAGAGGCCAAGGCCCATTTGAAGGAGTCGAAAGCGAGAACACTTCCCCTTTTCAAGCCGGATTTCTCGCTACTACACATGTATTTGCGAGTCGCAACTCAGGACCCTGAGAAAGCTGACGTTGTTGATGATTAGAATATTCAACCAAGAGCGGCCTCAAGAGACTCACGCCTGAGCAACAGGCCACGACACATCGACATGTCACATCGACCGCCGAAACAACAAAGGTACATACGCCTTCTCATCCACTCCTTCCCGCAGAAGCATCCAAGCATCATCCCATCCATCCCCCCATCCGTCCGTCCATCCGCCCACTCTCCCCCATTCATCAACACCCCTACTGACTCCCACCCAACCAGCTCATGATCACCGCAAACGCCCTCTACCACATCCAAACCAACCTAACCAAAGCCGCAATCCTAACCCAATACCTCCGCGTCTTCACCCCCGCAACGCCCCTCCTCCTCTTCATCCGCCGCGCCTGCAAATGCACCTACCCGATCCTGCTCCTCGTAACCCTCTACGGCATCTTCGCCGGCATCTTCAACTGCGTCCCGTTTCGCAAGCTGTTGTATCCCGATACCGAGGGCAATTGCTGGAATCTGAGGACGTATTGGATCAGTGCCGCGTGTATGAATGTGGTGTTGGATTTTTGGGTGTGGATGCTGCCGATGCCGGTTTTGAGGAGGTTGAGGTTGCCGAGGAGGCAGTTTGTGGGGGTTATGAGTGTTTTTGCGCTGGGGTGGATGTGAGTGTGTTTTCTTCTTGTTAGAGGTTCTTGGGATGGAATGGGATGGGATGAGGGTGGGTTGTTAGATATGGCTGACTTTGATTCTGCAGTGTGTGTCTGACGAGTATCGTACGTCTTACGGTCGTGCAAGTTCAGGGCAACAAGGGACAATTCATCAGTAAGTACACTCCTCTCCTCTCCCCCCTCTCCATCCCCCTCTTCCCCCATCCCACCTCCACCCCACCATTTCCGCATCCATTCTCCGCATCCACCTCCCCCCGTCTCTCAAAAAGACCGCTAGCCTCCAAAACCCAAACTAAGCCTCCCCCCCACAGATTCAGGCGTCTCCTCAGTAACCTGGTCCGCAATCGAAGGCAACGTCAGCATTATGTGCGCGGCCCTCATGGCCGTCAAACCGGCTGTGAACCGCTTTTTTCCCTCGCTTCTGCGCGATACCAGTACGCCGCGCCATGCGCTCAATTTGCCGCATATTGAGCAGGAGCAGTCCGAGGGATCGGGGAGTCCGCAGATGTCGGAGAGGGAGGAGAGAGGGGGTGGGTTTTGGGGGAGGAGGAGTGGCAGTGGGAGCGTGGGGAGTGTTACTTATGTGGGGAGTCCGACCGCAGGGGAATTCGGGGGGGATGTGAGAGCGGATTGTGGGAATGGTGATGGGGATGTTTGCGGGAATGGGAATGGGCGTGCAGGTCCCGGTGCCGGTACCGGTGTCAGTGATAGAGGAAACGGAATCGAGAGAAGAGACACAGGCGACACGGGCGATAGCATGTGTATCAAAGTCACCAAAGAGGTGCGCTTGACGCATGAGAAGGTCAGTCCAGACAGATTGGGCAGTTTGAGCAACAGGAGTGGGAATGAGACGAGGGTTAGGGGCGCGAGTGTGGATATTACGGGGATGGAGAGGGAGGGGGATAGTGAGGGGGAGGGGGAGGAGGAGGAGGAGGAGTGGGCGAGGAGGGTTAGGAGGATGAGGAGTAGTCATTTTTAGGGGATTGGGGAGGTGGAGGTGCTTGTGGTTTTCGAGGGTTGATGTCTGGAAGTTGGATTAGGGGTTTGATTGAATGGGGGATGGGCGTGCAAGATAGAGGGGAAGAGACTTGAATATCCATTGGCCACACTTCTTACGACTTTGTGAAGGTGAAGGTGTCTCATGGCGGCCCGATCATTGCAAAGTGACCATATATGTGGGATTACCCCAAACTTAACCTTGTATACGCCGTAAATGTAACCTCTGTCAATTCGGAATGGGTACCTTTGCGTATTTGTCGTAGGCCGCCTTCACCAGCCGGGGTTCAATGATCCTTCCGCTCAATGGTGAACTGGGTTTGTGGGTTCGATCCTCGCTTAGCTCTATTTCTATTCTGAACGTTTTAGTTTTGCGTATTTTTTTTGGTACTTTTTTGCTCCACATCCTCTTATTGGCATGTTTCGGCATTTTTGGGGGGTGAGGTCGAAGTTTAGCATCTAAGTTGGTGACTATCTAAGGGGAGGTCGTGCACGTGACATACATATTCCTCGGCAACTTCCGTCACCTTTCACTTTCACCTCAAGCTTTCTCCCACCCAGATGCATCTCATACAGCATCGCAACGCAACAATCCATCAATGATACTCCGACGGCTCGGAGCGCCCGTCAGGGTAGCTCTTTCAGCTTCAAAGTCCTCACTGAGCATCTCTCAATGCGCGCTCGATTTCCTCCGCGTCGCCAATGCCTCGACGCCGTCTCCCGTCCACACCCAGGTTCGACACGCAACGCACGCGACTGCGGGTATCGCCAATGGAACCAAGAATGGCGCGGGTAGGCGACTGGGTGCTAAGAAGGGCTCTGGTAAGTCACATTCGCAGCTTTATTCAAAGTCCAATGTCCATATTCAATTCCATCTCGACATGAACATGAAAACCTCATCGCTGACTTCCCACCCTCAGAGGAATACGTCGTCCCCGGCTGCATCATCTTCCGCCAACGCGGCACGAAATGGCATCCCGGCGAAAACTGCGACATCGGCCGCGACCACACCATCTACGCCACCCAGCCCGGCTACGTCAAGTTCTACCGCGACCCGCTGAAGCACAAGAAGAGAAAGTACATCGGCGTGACCTTCGAGCGACACTGGACGCTTCCGACGCCCCCAAACGCGCCGAGACGGAGGCGCTTGGGCATGCTGGCTGTCAAGATGGGGGAGGATACGCCGGAGAAATCGGTGCCGCAGCAGCTTGTTGATGAGGATGCTGCGAGGATTGCGAGGGAAGGGAAGGAGGAAGGTGTCAACATCGGCGGCGGCCTCCAAAGCGGCATCTCCGCTGATCCGGCCATCGGCATGACCAACATCCGCGACCGCGCCCGCGACCCCTTCTGGCCGTGGGAAGGCCCGCAGAAACCCGCGCAAGACACCGGCGGCCTCAAGATGAGCAGGAACTACCAATACCGTGTCTCGAACGCGGAGATTGGCCGTGCGGCGCAGAAGAAGGGGATTAAGGTGCAGCCGTTTGATCGCAGTGATCGGTGGTTGGCCTGGAGGAAGACGACGGAGAGGTTGGCGCGGAAGGCGGAGTTGAGGGCGATGGGGAAGGGGAAGAAGAAGAAGAAGCCGGCGGTCAAGGCTACGGCGTGAGGGGGTGGTGCGGATGTGTAGTATATTGTAGAGGGGTTTTATCTAGGTTCCTTTCTATGGGTGTGGGTTTTCGTTGTGACGGCGTGTCTCTTGCTCGTCGTGAGAGTTTCTAGGCTTGGGTTAGGCATTCATATCACGAGTAATCGGTGGAAAGCTGGAAGCACGAGTGTGGAAGAGCTACGGTAGTCATTGACGATGGACACCTGCGAGAACATAGCCTATCGTGGAGCGTCTGTTCTTCAAGTACAAGTCACCTTCGCACTCCTCATTCCTTTTCCATCTCCTTCTTGTCAATACTCATTTCATCTCCCTATCACCCTCGACTCTCTCCAAATCCAACGGCCAACCCAACCACAAACCCCTCTCACCCTCTCCTTCTCCTTCTCCACAAGAAAGGCCTGAGCTGCTCCTCTTACGACGATCCATACTCCCTCCTTCCCATAACTTAGTCTAAACCTCGACTATTTTTCGTCTTTAATTCTCAAACCCCATCATTCTTCTCCCCCCTCTCAACTCCATTCGCCCGCTCGCAAATACACATGGCGCTGATGAGCGCGTACGTTCCGTCCCAGTGGTCGTAGCCGCAGTGTTTGAGCATGCAGGATTCGGTGTGCGTGCGCAAGGTCGAGAGGTGGGGGCAGATGTTTGGTGGGGTTTGTTGGTTGTGGGGGGAGGAGCAGGAGGGGGAAATGGGTGGGAGGGAGAGGGTAGAGAGGTGGGAGGGTGTGAAACATAGGGGCTGTTGAGAAAGAGGTTAGTTTCGAGCTGGATGTGGTGGGAGGGGAGAAGGGAAAGTGACTGAGGAGGGACGTACGGCACAAGGATGCATCAGAGAAAGCAGTTTTGTGCAGTCTGGAAGTTCGACTTGAAGTTCTTCGAGGGATGATGGGGGTTGACTTGGTGGTGTTGGAGTCGTTGTCCAGGTGTAGAGAGGCAAGCGGAGTAGGTTCGAGAGCTTCATTTTGTTTCGTCGATGTTTGTTTATTTGGGTTTGGTTGGTGATGGATACCGTGGAGGGACGTAGACTCGGAGTTGAGAAGGAGTTGGGGTTGGACTTGGAAGTGGAAGTTGATTTGGACACGGAATTTATAGACGTAAGTCGAAACAAGAAGCGGACCGAGATTTATCTTGCAGTGGTGCGGTGATGAGTTCTCATGGGGATACTAACTTGGTTCACATAGGCTACATCGTCTCTTCAAAGATGTTCCGACCATAGCACTGAGGGTGTTCGAGGCCAGAACAGTTCATTCGTCAGGTGTCTTGCTGTTTTGTCAAAGTGAGGTGAGAAGATGAGTTCTCGATCGGCGGCTAGTTGCGGTTGGATGTCTGGAAAGGAGGAGATTGGGCGCATCCAAGGCTAAGGACGCCAACAGGAATCCGCAGAATCGAAGGTATATGGTCGTGAGGGATCTGGTTTGAGCAGCTTGACATCTGCGAAGGAAACATTTCGTCCCGTCCAAGGCATAGAAATGTGGATGGAACCATCGAAAATTTCACACTCGGTCAGGAATATTAGTACATGTCTTTGCCATGGATTTGGATCTCAGTAGAAGTGCTTCTTCAATTTGGCGGGCCGTCTCCGCTTGGGTATCTTCTTCTCCATTTCCTTGACTCTCCCTCTCCCTGCTCCTCAGTTTGCTCATTGAATTGCAAGATTGATTTCTAGGACAGCAAGAATGATCACGTGCTGTGGTCCATATCGTTACTTCCTCAGAAAAATGAAGGAATCGTCCCAACTTCCTCCATGGGGAATGCCTCTATGCTTTCACTTCCCGCTAAGCCGCCGCTTCCCCTGAGGTCTCCTCTCCACTTCATTCCATCTCATCTTCGTCATCATCAAGAGGTTTCCATCAAACATCTCTTACACTTGCGTCTCATATCAAGCGTTCCCATTGTTCCAACAGCATCCATGTCTTCCAAGCCCCCCGACTTGACCACAGCGCATATCCCCTCACCTTCTCCTAGTTCCTCCGACCCATGTCTATCCCACGAGTCCATCGTTTCAACAGCCTTCTCACTCTCAATCTCCACATCCGCCCATAAACATCCACGCCCAAGCCGCTCCACCGTCAAGAGCTTCGTCGACTATAAAGCCACCGCCAGCGAGTACACCGACCTCACCAAGCGCATCGAGGCAGACCTTTGGTTGCTGAAGCGCAAGAAAGAGACGCAGGATATGCAGTTTCATGATTTGTTGGATGAGGTGTTCGTGCTGAGGGAGGTGGCGGAGAATTATCAGATGGAGGTCGAGACGTTGAGGGGGGATAACAAGGCCATTTTGAGGTTGTTTGGGGGGGGACATGGGGCTTGTTTAAGGGGGGGTGGGGAGGTAGGAGCTAACCTTCCGTGTGAATGTCTGTTTTTGGCTTTGCTAAGCTGAGTATAAGGAGAATGAGGATCCTGCTTCCATGCCATCGAAGAAACGCAAGAGAACAGGCTCGGTAAGACTTCCCGCAACCTGTATAGCCCTCATGCAATAAAGACTCATGACGGAATGAATGAAACAGGGCGCCGACGCGTTTCAATATCGACCCGGGAGTCCAACATTAAACTCGTCAACCAACTCCGAACCCGTAATCAAGCCCGAGCCCCAGCCCTCGCCAGTACCTTCAGCTGTTCCAGAAGCGGTCAGAAACAAAGTCTACGAATTTTTGGACAATTACCAATTCCCACCGCCCACTGTGCAACAACAGCGACCAGCTACCCTCCCCACCACATCGCCGCCCTCCTCTCCATCCCATAACCCCTACAACTTCACCCCTCCAACTTTTCAACCACTCTACCGCCTCCCCGGCCGCGGCCCCCTCCACCCCATCCTCATCCCACCCGCAGGCGCCGCGCCCTTCCCCCTACCCGCCCTCCCCCACCTCCCCCTCCACGTCCCCGCCGAATTCCACTCCTCCCCCTTCCTCACCCACTGTCCGTCGACCCTCTCGGGCCTCAAATGCGACAACTACTCCACGTGCAGAGGCTTCCACATCTGCGCGTACGGCAGCAGCTGCACGAGTCGTGATGCTAGAGGGCCTTGTCGGAGGAATCATAGTGTATTGCCGACGTGTCGGAGTGCGGTGTTTGGGGGTTGTAGGAGTGCGAGTGCTGGGGAGGGGTGCAGATATGGGCATGAGGAGACGAGGATGAGGGCGTACATGCTTGCGGTGGTGAGATGGTTGGATGCGGAATATAGGTGTGCGAGCGAGATTGATCGGTTTGTGTTCTGAGATCGTGATGGAAGAGGGAAAGGTAGGAGTTTGATAGGGGGTTGCAGTGGGCAAACTTGGAGTGGCTTTTTGTTTTCTTTTTTGGACTTTTCTTACTCGCTCACTCCGTTGTCGGTTGTTGCATCCCGATCTCCACATGTCGAAAAGAGCAGGAAAAGCCTTCAGGATACCACGCCTCGCACAGCAAACAGAACCAGACTTGAGAGAAGGAAAGAGTTTGGGCGAAGCTGTAGAATAAATCAATTCTTTTCATTGAGCCTCCCTTCGTCCCACCGCGCCAAAGAAAAGCGTACGAACATTCATTGATATCATCCGAGCATCAAACATCAAACATCAAACATTATCACCACTACACCACGCCTTCCCGACTTTTCTACATTCGTAGATATCCTTGAGGCCTACCAACTGCTCATCCAGTTCCTCCTTTTGCAAAGTTTCCGAAACCTCGTGATGTTTTCGCCAAGGTGCTTCCACACCTCTACCCTCCTCCTCGTTGGAAAACTCAATCAAGCCTCCCCCCTTCGAATCCAGGAGAGAGCAACATTCCAACCCATGAACGAGGGTAAACCCTCTTCAAGGGACCAACGAAAAAGGATACGGACGGTTCTTTACATTTTCATCCCCTTACTCTTATCTTGCTACGCCTCTCCTCCTCTCCTCATACCAACCACAAACACACCCACAACGTGGTTATTCAGTGCAACACTGCCAACTCCCCAGGGGCGGCTTTACAATCCCCCACCTCCCAATTTCCTTACCCAAGCCTTTTTTCATCCCCTTCCGTGTTTTCCTTCCTCATCTCTCGCCTCGACGGCTCTGTCCCCAGGCACACTCCCAACCATCTCATAAATCTCCCTCGCATCACTCTCGAAAACCGGCGGCAAGCCCGCCCCCGGCGGCGCCATAAACATGTTCCGAGAATAACGACTGTTTCTCAGTGAATTTGATCGGCCTGCTCCTGCTCCTGCTCCTGCTCCCAATCCTGCTCCCATTCCCATTCCAGCTCCCATTCCAGCTCCCATTCCCATAGTTATTCCAAGCCCATTCCCCGAGCCAAGGGTATTCGATCGCGCAATACCATTAATTCGCTGAGTGGGAGATCCCACAGCCGCGCCGTTCATTCCACTACCGCTCGCTGCTACAGGTAAAACTGCACCGGCGGGGCCGAAGCCTACGCCTAATCCATCGCCTAGGGCTGCATACGGATCCGCCATCGCCATCGCCGTCGCCGTCGCCGTGGGAGTCGTAGAATCAGGAGTCGTAACTTCCGAAGTCGGCGAGATGATGGTCTTTGTTGGAGAAATCGTAGATGTGGATGTGGGATCTGATCCGCTCCTCACGTGCGCAAAGCCTGGTTTCGCTGTTGAACTCCTATCGCCATTTCCGTCCGCATTTCCGTTTCCGTCTTCGAGAGGTTGTTTTGGGCTTTGACTTTGACTTTGGCTGGGACTGTTGATGATAGAACTGCGTTTTTGACTCTCAACTCCATCCAACGCAGCCCGAGCGTAGGCGACGGGGTCCGTGCCGAATGTACTATTACGGCGGTTGTGTTCGCCGGAAAAGGGAGAGGCGAGGGAGAGGCCCGAGGTCGAGTAGGTTGAGAAGAGTCGTTCTTTTGTTGGGCCTGTGCTGCGGGGTCTTTGAAGAGGCTGCTGTAGTTGACGTTGGTTGTTCTGATAGGGTTGGTAGGTTGATGGGTAAGGCTGGTTCATGTAGCCAGCGTTTGAGTTCGAGTTGGTGGAGGATTGCGAATATACCGAGCCGGGAGAGGGTATGTTTGGGATAGGCGCCAAGTCGCTTCTCCGACGTGACCGCGAGGATGAAGTAGAAGTATTTCTTCTCGGTGGACTTCCATTTCCACTCCCATTCAACCTCTCCACCCTTTCCCCCGACAAGCTCCTCGCTCCCAACGCAACCGGCCCCAGCGTCGGCGGCGGCGCATAAACCAGACTCTGCCTCGTCGAAGCCGTCTGAGGGATAAGTCCTGGATCTGGCTGCGACATAGGCACGATATTGATATCGATATTCATCCCATCGACACTGGGCGGTCTGTTCTCCAGTTTCTGCGCCATCTTCTCGCGCTCCAGCCGGCGGCGCTTGGCTTTGAGCAAGTAGGCGATTACGAAGATGCCGGCAAGGGCGACGGAAACGAGGGCACCGAGGACGCCGCCGAGGATGGTGGCGGTTCTGATTTGCGAGTTTCGGTCGGAGTTGGTGGGGGTTGGGGTGGGCTTTTGGGGGGACCCTTGGGCTGCGGGCAAGGGAGTTGGGGCGTTGCTAGGGGGGGTTGGGATGGGATTTCCTGTGGATGACGACTGTGGAAGAGCTGGTGGAGTTGGATTTGGTGCATTTGATTCAAGTGAAGATACTGATGGCTCTGGAG
>ML977200.1:51195-63120 GCA_010015705.1 Aulographum hederae CBS 113979
GACATTAAACTTGGCGAAGCGAATGGAACTGGAGGAGGGGGTGGTGGAGGTTTTGATGTTGCAACGATTGGCGGCGGGACAGACGTTGATACTATGGCGGGAGGTACAGACGTCGGAAATGGTTGGACCGGCACAGGCTGAACAGTAGACGCCGGCAAAGGAGAGGGAGCTTGAGTGGGTGGTGGAGGCGTCCTCTGAGTAGTTGGAGGCGGTGCTGCCACTGGAGGAGGTGAGTTCGGCGAAGGCAGTACCGATGTCGATTGCGTTGATGGAGGACGTTTAGTAGTAGACGAGGATGATTCCGACGTCGACCTAGAGGTACTCGAGCTAGTTTTCCCTCCCTTTTTCCGCCCGTCCGAGTCCGTCGAAGATGACGTCTCCGAGCTGGAGACCGGCGTGGCCACTTGAGCCCCTTTGACATCTGGACACACCTTGTCTGTGCCAATGCCAGCGATAAAAGGAGCCAGCAGCTCCAGGAAGTCGATCTCATCACATGACTGCCGCAGCTTTTGGATCATGCCGTTGACACTGCTCTCGCAGGCGGGGCTACAGCCCTTGTCAAAGTCTTCCTTGACGCATCCATCGATGTTGGACTTGAACGTGGTCTTGCACCGGTCTGGGAGAAACGAAGGCGGCTTCGGCAGTTTGGTGTCGGCCAGCGAGATTGCAGTGGAGACTGCAGAGAACAGGGTAGCTGCTAGGACTAGGGAACGGCTGGATGATCGTCTTGGCCGACCCATGGCGGGCGATATCTCATAATCCCTTTGTCGACTCGTGGGTATCCGGATCCGTCAACATGCTGTGGGGCCGCAAACACAATAGAGCGCAAAAGACGGAAAACAGAGATTAGGGAGAGAGACGATGATATCAACCAAGAGAAAAGAATCAATGATTATGACGACAATGCCTACCAAGTCTTAGGGCAGAAAAAGGCCCGCGGTGTTGATTGAGACCATTACCATCTTCCCCATACTAAAACCAGAGGAGCAAGGGCTCGGAAACATGATGGTTGTTCGAAGATCCGATTCGAGTACAAAAGCTTGTCCGGACGGTTTCCCACATTGGAGGCCGATTTGCCTCGCATAGACTGTTTGGCAAGGCCAACGTGTGTTTGAGTGGTGTCGCATACTTCTGGAAGCTTGGAACATGGATATAGTCAAGTCGAGAATATCAAGTCCGCGTTGGCTATGGCTATTGGGCGAATGGTACAGTTTTGGTGTTCTGTTCCTAAGCAGACGGAAGAAGTGAAAAGCCGAATTTGTGTTTGATCCGGATCCACGAGTGGGAAATGGTTCCTCTAGAGGGTCGGATGTGTGTTCGTCAGCCTCACATTCGCGTCCAGCCATCCCTGGATTGGTGAACATGCCTTGACGCCGCAAATGTGAAATGATCCGTGATTCCAATACTGGGTATGAAACCATGAATGGCGTGGTGAAGTTCACTACCAAATGGGGTTGTCAACATTGATGGATTCCATCATACGCTGAGCATAAAGATTGATAGCCATTACGACCAAGTCTCGCGCTTGACAGCTGTCAGGACTGACTGGGAGAATCTGTCGGTGGAGTGAAAACAGAAAGTTTGACTGACCAGTTGCCCTTCACATCGGTAACAGACATCAGACCGGATATAGATGTAGGCGGAGGCAGGAGTAGTTCATGGTCGAGCGTCGACCTAAGCTTAGTGGTGGTGTCCAGTTAGACTCAGCCCGCAAACGGCAAGACCCGAGACGCGCAGCAGAAGCAACCAGGATCTGTTCCGTTTATCGGGTCGTGAGAGAATGGGAAACCCCCAATATGATGTTAGTTTATAGCCTCACGTGTCCTTTCGTACCGATAAGCGAGGGTGACTTGCTTGTCCAAGTGGTGGCTTGAAACCTTTCTGCTGCATCAGGCGAAACGCTTCAGTGCGTAGATTTTTTGCCAGAATAGCGAACATTTGCCGGGGGAGCAATGTGATTTCCTATACGAATTCAAACCCTACAAAGAGAAACCGCTTCGGATGGGTAGCTGGTTGTGAGGAGTTGGGTCGTGGAATAATGGAATCAAGATGCGGAATAAGAACGATGGAGCAGAAATCTCATTGCGTTGAAACATGATCAAGATGCTGAGAGAGCGATTAACAATGATTGAAACAGTTGCAGCAGAGAAATGGGCCAAACATGGAACAAAAGCCATGAGCGAGCTGGAGAGGTACTTGAAGACTCCAAAGAGACTCAACGTTGCAGCGTCCAAAAATCTCTAAGATGAAATGGAAGTCTTCCCCTCAGATTTCCGCTCGCCAGGCCGTACCTTGCCATGATTGAGGTTCATCAAATGAGCTGGTTTCGGAAAACACCTCCTTCGTAGTAAGAGACAGATCTTTTGAAGAATGCCAAAGGTTTGGCACCACTTCGTCCCGTTGCTCGATAATACTCAAGATTTCACTCTCTCGTCTTGCCAGCATCGTGGCGTCACAAGGCTCATTAGTCAGTTCAAACACAGAGGAAGCACTGCTGTTAGTCGGCGATTGATACCATGAAGACTGCCACAAAGTTCGGGATGACTTCATCCGATTATCCAAGATGCGGTCCACAAGACGGAACTTGACTTGACCACCGTAATTGTCAGACGGCTGATATTCACGTTTCAGAGTCGATGTTTTCTTCGAGCGGCAGCGCAGCTGAGGCTACTACTGCTGATGATTAGAGTCGGGTGAGCCGAGGGTAGAATATGAGAAGTCGGAGTGGTAAGTGTAGTGAAAATGCAAATTGGAGTTATTGGACTTGAGAGGATTTCGGCGCACGGGCCGCTAGATTTACATATCACGTGGATTTTCGACTTGAGAGTTGGATAGAGGGAGCGAGTGCTCGGGATATAGAATGAGACGTTCTGTCTGGATTGATTTGTTTTTGTAGAAGACAGGTTTTCGGATGATCAAGTAGTGTGTTTCCTATCAGTCACGTGACAGGTGAATATGCCTCCAGCGGACGCGATCTCCATGTTAATACATCCCAGAAGCTCGATCGGAATTGGATCTCAAAGGCCATGGAGTACATGCACCGCTTGTCTCCATATGAGTATCATTTCAGTCCACCCAAAACGCCATCGCCCACACCCCCAAGCTTCCCAACGCTCAAGTATGCAAAATTTCCCCTTCACTAAGCAGGCTTCCCCCGGTTCCCCTCCCCACCCTTCATCGTCCCCAACTCCTCCTTCTTCACCGCCCCCTTCAACTCCGGAAACTCAAAGGTTTCACTCCTCCCACCCTTCACCCCGCTCCACCGTCCCAGATCCACATAATTCGCCCACACCAGCGCGCCCACCCACGGCTGGATATTCCACCCCAGCTCCAGCGTCGCGTTCCCCCGCTCCGCGATCTTGCCCGTCGGGTCCGAGATCTGGTATTTTGGTTTCTGGTTGCGGAGGTGGAGGACGCCTGGAGCGTCGCCGGGCGCGGTCGCGCGGTAGGAGGGCGGGGGTTGCGGTTTTGATTTCGCGACCTTTTTGGGCGCTTTGGTGGAGGGGTGGATGTAGGTGTTGTGGTGCCAGGGGGCGCTGGTTGCGGGGATGATGGCGTCCCAGAGGATTGCTTCGGTGGGGGGTTCCGAGGGGAGGTGCGAGGGGTAGATTGCTTTTATGTAGAGGAAGACTTGTTTTGTGTTCCAGTTGAAGAGGGTCGAGAGGTCTGTGAGGATTTTGGTCAGTGCGAGGTTCTGCTTGGAGTCGCCGTATGTGTGGTATAGACTCACCTGTGTCCAAATCAAACCTGATGTTCGCATATTCCTCCCTCTTGGTGCTGTAGTAATGCGGCCGTCCTTTCACCCTACCAACGGGTCAGCCTTCCAAATCATCTTTCCACGCGTCATCTCCGCAGTCGTCCACGTACACTTGTATATTTCTCAATTCCATACTCGCGCTCGGCGATTGTGGGGCGAAGACTACGCTCACGGCGATAAGGGCTGCAATCGCAAACGCGACCGATGTGAAGAAGCCGAAGACATTCTGGACGCGCACGACGGTCGTGTGCATCGCTACGGAAAGTTGGTGCTGCAGTAAAGCAGCTTGAGGATGGAGAGGTGTTCAGATAGGGAGACAATGTCTTCCTGGAGTCGTGGCGAGGGTTTTCGTGATTTGTGGTACTCTGGTGAGGTTGATGGCGGAGGAACACGTTGACGTTTTCGACAAGGAGCTTGGACGTCCCGATTTGGAGCAACACCACCACCACCTACACAGTACATCCATCACCCCGACAATGTCTTAACGATTTTCACGACATCTCGTAAGCTAATGCAATACCGAATCTAGCGGTTCAAACACCAATTTTCCCAACAAATGTCCAAGTGCACGACTTCATGAGTGCTAATCATCGGGTTCCTCTCCTTGGACGATCAACTTGATCGTCTATCTCACGATGATGTCCCGTTCTGGTGAAAACCACCTGGTATAAGTAGAGGTAAATCCATACAGCTCCACTTACTGTCCAAGAATTTAACATATGCATCCCAAACTTCAAGTAGGTGCTCTGGACCCTCTGTCTTCGGCTGATTTTGACTTAGCTCTGTATTCCTTGAATATCTTCCAACACCATATCTTTCCGATGATCGCCTTGATCAGTATTTGCGAAGGATGACCACCGGCAATGTAGTCCTTTGATGAGAGAAAACTCTAACAAAAACTGTTGTTGTAGATCTTCATTGTTGAGATTTATTGATGGTGTTTTCGAGACGAGGATTCAACTACAGTTTCCCATGAGACTTTCGACCGCGAAGACGAGAGCCACCGAGCAAGGAGTGGGTTGCTTTCAAGTGAGACTTGTGCATCTAAGTCATGCGGAGTCACCTTATCTACTGATGGGCGTGTATAAATACACAATTTCCTCTCCTCTCTTCCCCGGTTATCCGCAATAGCACTTCAAGGTGTAGTCAGTGCACTACTGCTGTCTTTGCTGGATGGTTTGCAGCTCTTGAATTGTGAGACTTTCGGTACCAAAGGTATCCAGTGTCTTAGCTCTATTTCATTAGGTATATGTTTGTCTTTTTCCACTCGAAAACTTAGCTGGTTCCAGTGTTCAAGATTTCCCGCGGGAAATGCGAAGTATTTTGTCGCCTTGTACCTATAACTAGCCTCGGTCCCCCCTTTGTTTCTGGAAAACACACGTACCATTTAAGGCTCCAAGAAGAGGTGCAATGTCTCTTTTAGCTGTGCTATGGAACGAGCAATTGGTGCATTATAGCACGTGACAGGAAGCGGTGTGTGAATGCATCTACCCATAATTTCTCAGTATTTGTTGTCGTCTCTCCGAGGAACTTCAAAACCATATGACTTTCAACTTCGTAACAAGTCGGACTTCACTTTCTAAACACGTTTGAACCGGAGTGTTCTCGTACTTGTTGCTGTCACGTGCTCACGTACAGTTCTTTCCTTCCTAATGAGGTAACTTTTTCGTGTGAGGAGCTGCCATCTTGCACCAACACTTCGCTTCCCTCTCTACTCCATCACTCTCTCAACTTGACATCAGGTAGTCAAGAGCTGTTCAACACACACGAAACAACCCTCCGGACCTCACTTCCACCCCAAAGTCTCAAGAATCCTGTGTGGGCATTGAACTTCCCACTTGAACCACTATGGAGCAGCCTCTCACGCCAGACCACACCGAGCCGAGGGCATCCGTGTCTCTGGAATCCACCTTCACATCGTCGACCACCGACGAAGCCCCAAATGTCAAAGAGGAGGCCGCAAACAATCCTAAAGTTCCAACCTTCGAAGACTACGCAGCGACGTCGAAAGGATACGACCTCTGGGAAACCCGTATGGTGAATGCCCAAAACTCACTCAAATCCAGGAAGACTACTCTAGATGTGCAATTCAACAGCCTCCTGACCGAAGTTCGCCGACTCCAACTCGTCGAGAAAGAATTTGTCGAGCTCCAGACCGCACATACTGAAGCAAAGGCAAACTTTGGAAAACTTGAAGAGGAAGCAGGCGAGATGAGAGCAGAGCTGGAGGTCTTACGGCGAGACAAAGAGGCATACCTGAGGCTGTTTGGTGGCCGTGCGGAGGAATTGCTTGAGCGGGTCTCGGTAAGATTCCTTACTAACGTCCAAATTCAAGATATCATTACCAAGTCCAACAGAAGTCCGTCTCTACCACAGAACCGAGTTCGGCGAAACGCAAGAGAGTCGAACATGTATGTGAAATCTTCCAATGCAAAGTCATTAAGAGGGGCTAACTCATGAAGTCCGAACAGGAACTAGTAAGCTCCGTACCGACCACCTACTCATCGTCCTCACGCCAGACTTCCACGTCGACTGCCGCCATTTCCACCCGGGAGAACTACATTGTTTCCGACATTCTCGTGCGACAGACGCCAACGGAGCGAAACCGAGGTCGATCTCTCAAGAGCAGAATCTCAAAACCGCTACTATTAGAAGAGTTGCAACACCCATACCATGAAGGGGGATGGGGTCCTTGTCACCCCATCCTCTTTGAAATCGCCGGCGTACCCCCATTCCGTCTCCCTTTCCTACGAGACGTCCCCGTCCACGTCCCAGAAGAGTTCCAGCACAGTCCACTGATCAATTACTGCCCCACCACTTTATCCGGCGCCAAATGCCGCTTTAGAAATGTTTGTAAAGGCATTCACATCTGCCCTTTCGGCGGAGGCTGTTCTTTCAAATGTACTATGCATGGTTGTGCGGACTCCCACCTTATTCGACCAACGTGTCATCGCGCCGTCTTTTGGTGGAGGTCGTCGCTGTGGGGTCGCAGAGTGTCCAAACACCCATGCTGATTTGAGGGTTCGTGCTTTCATGTTGGCTGTTGAGCGCCTCCTGAGCAAGAGCCATCGTACGGTGGTTCGCATTGATGACTACGAATTCTGAGCGCCCGAAATGACATCCTTCGATGTTAATCGGAAAATTTGATAATGGAGCCCTGGACACAGAATGGCGTTCACAATTACACTTTCAATTTGATTCTCCTGATTACGGCAGTTTCATATGTCAGGCGCATGGCATCTTCAAGGGAGGTAGTGGAATTCACACGGCTGGAATGTTGGTCAGGAGATCCCGATGAACACGAGAGACGCCACAGAGTCAATGACATAAATTGGACATTTTCCCGTTAACTACTTGATCTTATTTTCAGCTACGAAGTTTCATACGACATACGACGCGTGAACTGCTGACGTGTTTTTGTTGCAACCATTTTCCTATCCCACACAATTGTAGGCCGCTTCTCTGTCCCTTCACAAGACCTCCCGTGACGCCATCTACTCGGATTCGACTCTCCGAATTTCTATTTAACCATGCGGTTCCTGCCCTGAAGACTCGGCAAGTAACGAAGCATGCGAGAATCCAAAGCGCGCACTTGGCTTTCACCATCGCAGAGTTCTTTCAATTTGTGGAAACGCCTTTTTATCATCCAGTCGTGGTGATGATCCGCAATTGACTTTGACCATCGAGTTGTCATGCGACACTATCTGGTGATGGGGAATTTCATTACCTAGGCTTGCTGGTGATGGTGCTCGGGAAGGTGGTGGGATTGCGGTCGTCGGCGGAATGTGGTGACGAAGATGAAAAGAAATCAGGAAAAAGGGCGGGATTTTTGCGACAGCGGAAGATTCCGGAAGATCACGAAAATTTGTTGAAGCTAAGCTACGCGGGCTCGCTTGTGAGAAGTATAAGCTTGGAGGGCTTTGGTGTGGTTTTATACTTTCTTCTCGTCTGGATTCGTATCCTCATCATCTGCATGCGCATACTAGCCATAGAGACCAAACTGGGAGTTGTATACAAGCTGACACACCTCATTCATACGTCAAAGAAATTTGTCAAAAGCCCTCGTAAGACTGAACGGGTATATAAGGCTTCCTTCTTGTCTTCCTCTACCTTTGAATGTTGAGAACAAGCGAAGACTATACCAGAATTATCGTCATCTGTACTGGTCCCGCCCCGAAGACATGTCAGGTTGATTTTTGTCTTGCTTATTCCGAACTAAATCTGTTTTCAGACATCATCGTCTCTTTTGCGTGAAGAATGGCATGAAGGACAGTTCATAGCTATTGTCTGTAAACTGATCTGTGGACGGTCATCACCACTTCCCTCCACAACCTTTGTTATTACATTAATGTGATGATACTCGTCAGCTCCACCATTTGAAAGCGATGATGGAAAAGGAGAGACCTTGAAACTATCGAGGGGCACCTCGCGAACAGCGCAGGATTAAGTCCAAGAGCGACTCAACTTCTGAGTGTGTCTTCTGATCCCTTAAAAGATGTACGGGTGACCCGGGCCGAAGATACGCTTCCATCTTCCAACGCAGTCTTCTATCAGCCTGATGGCTTTCCCCTCCTCGCCTTTGCCCTTAAAAGCCTTCATCAAACACAAATGAAGGCTCGATGAGGAGTACCCGACTAAGGCTTTGATGTTTTTTTTTGGAGTAGTGTGTCGATTGTGTTGGAAGTAGGAAGAGCAATGCGAAAGGTCGTTACAGAAAGTGTAGCTGGACAATTACTAAGATACGTAGTATGGATGTACGCCCTTAAGAAATGTATGTCTGAAAGCTTCTCCGTATATGGAGAAATTTTACTTGCGCCCGAATGTCAATCCACTAACCGAGCCATTGACCACCCCAGCTTGATAGCCCTCATTGTGACTTCCGAAAGTCACTTTGGGTGAACTGCTGCTGTGTTCTTCGCTAGCAGAAATACCACTCTTGAGACTCCTTGCAACCTCTGCCTGTGACGGGTGGATTCGAAGTAGCAGCTCTTTGGCGTATGCAGCCGCCGTCATTGCTGCATAACCTTGCCACTGATCGTTCTTGTGAGTATCACAGTAGTCTGAGATACCTCGGATAATCAAGCAGGGGAAGTGGTTCATCAACCCTGCAGCTTCCATCTCAAAGCAAAGCACATTCCTATCCTTGGCTAGTTTGTCACGGATCGTTGCGTCCTTCATCAGTTGATTTGCAGACGCAATTAACCCGTAGTGTATGGCTGGGTCATCTTCGTGCGGACCTCGTTCGCGCCGATGGACTAGCAGGTCCGCGTCTTTGCTGCTCGCACTTGCTTCGTCATTGTCGGAATATACCACGTTGGATAGATGCAACTTGTCGCTGTCTTGTTCGGGTCGCTGGAATTCCTGCTGAAGCCTCGGGTAGCTCTGGAGGACCGCATCGATTGCATTCTTTATAGTGTGCCCTTTCATCTTGTGCTCCGTTACGAGAGCACTAACCGCCGTTCGTAAGAAATTGGGAGGTTGGTCTAAGAACTTGCTGTTTTGGAAGCTCTTTGCCTGCACTGTTTTGCCAAAGTCATATTGAATCATGCCGCCATCTCCACTGCGAGGAGAGCTGACGACAACATCGCCAAGACGAATATCGTTCTTGTCAGTAGGAGCACCGCCGCCGATGCCGACCATCAAACCCACTCTGACGTTGGGAAAAGCGTGGACCATATCTCTAGCAACGCTAGCAGCACTCGAAATACCATATTCTCCAGCAGGAAGTACCGCAATAACCACGTTATGCTTTCCAATCTTGCCTAATGTGTAGCTATTGTTGTCGTTCTGGGACACGTATTCAGGTCCTTCGTGATGCTCGTCGAGAAATAGCTGAGCTGCAACGCTCTCGCATGACAAGGCGCAGATCCATCCGACGGTATATACCTCTGGTTTCGGCATGATGGCGGATTCGTCGTTGAATACTATCTTCGAACTCTTCTCGTTAGCCCTGTTCATCTGAAATGGTTTAAAGGTGGTTTTGTGAGCTCCACGTACAGAAGGCGTTAATTCTCCGACTGGAGAGATCGCTCGACGAGATGAAGTTCCAGGATGAAGAGGTTTCTATCCTACGCTTGAAATATAACCTCAGCCTTGCGAGCTCAGCCTTGGGAAGTGGGAGCTCAGCCTCGTGAGCTTCAGCCTCGTGTCGCGCACCACCATACCTCATTGCGAATTTCTATTAGCTTGCTAGAGATTAAGCCTATGGCCGCAAATCGACCCCGGAGGAGCAACTAAGGCCCGAGCGGACAGCTTATTGGTAAATTTTTCGGGAGAACAGCCCGTCGAACCTCCAGTCTCAGCCTCGCCCGCGCCCGGCCTGGGTATAAGCGCTTCCTACGCCAGGCTGAAGTCGCCTCTCATTCTACCATCAAAACCTATCTACCCACTTTGTACGATTATGGCCGCCTCAATATCCTTCAGCGATACCAACTCTGGCTTACAGGTTGGTATCAATAATGGACGGATAGAGTCATATCTTCCACCAGGTAAGTTGCTTGACTCAAAGGCAATCAGCGCTAAGTACGGGCCGACCCTAGAACGACCAGAGACTCCACCGAACCCGTCAGCTATCATACCATTCAGTCGCGACAGAGATTTTGTCGAGCGCGGGGCGATACTCGATCAAATTCACCAGAAATGTTGCATACTAGGTTCTCGGACAGCGCTTATCGGCTTGGGTGGTGTCGGGTAAGCATAGGTGGTATTGTAAATATGGAAGGCTAACTAGCGGGAAGGAAGTCGCAACTCGCCATCGAATACGCATTCCGCACCCGAGAGCGATCGCCGGAGACGTGGATACTCTGGGTTCACGCGAGCAATGCAGCCCGATTTGAACAGAGCTATCGTGATATTGCAGATAGGGTGAAGGTCTTTGGGCGGCGGGATCCAAAGGTCAACATATTTAAGCTCGTGCACGACTGGCTATGTGATGAGAGAAGGAAGTGGGTGCTCATACTTGACAATGTTGATGACGCTGGCTTCCTGTTCGGCGGCACCGGTCAGAATAGAGCAGAGGATTCACCGCTTGTGTCGTATCTTCCGCAGTGCCAACATGGGGCCATTCTAGTAACGACAAGGAGCAAAACTACGGCGCTGGAGCTCGTCGAAGAGCGCGACTTCATCTTAGTCGAGCCGATGGACAAGACAGATGCTGTAGTGCTGTTTAAAAAAAAGCTGAGTAACCAGAACGACAACGGTAGCATTACCGAGCTTGTCACAGCGCTCGAATACATGCCACTTGCAATCGTCCAAGCGGCTGCCTATATCTCTAAAAGGACACCACGTTGCTCAGTGCGACAATACCTCGAAAAATTTCGGGAAAACGATCGCAAGAGAGCGAGTCTCCTCGACTTCGAAGGCGGCAAGCTCCGGCGGGACCGCGATGCGAAGAACTCTATCATTATTACGTGGCAGATATCATTCGATCATATACGCAAGATCAGATCGTCAGCAGCCGAATTACTGTCACTGATGAGCTTCTTTGACCGGCAAGGCATTCCAGAGACTCTGCTTCGTGGGCAAAATGAGCCGAGAGACGCCCGGCCAGACGAAGAAGATAATAACGCTGAAGATAACGTGGATAATGACGATAACGACGATAGTAGTGAAGATGACGATGTGAGCACTGACGAACATGAAGAGTTCGAAAATGACATCTCAACTCTACGGAGCTATTCTTTCATTTCCTTCAACGCGAATGAATCGAGCTTCGAAATGCACGGTTTAGTGCAGTTAGCTACGCGGAGATGGCTTGAAGCTCAGGGGCAGCAAGAAAAATGGAAGCAACATTTTATCCGAAATCTCTACTTAGAATTACCTGGGGGACAACACGAGAACTGGGCAACATGTCAGACGCTATTCCCGCACGCACAATCCGCGGCTAGGCAGAAGCCAGAAGAACAAGAATCATTGAAGATGTGGGCTACAATTCTATACAGAGCGGCGTGGTACGCGGAGCAGATTGGAAACGGAGCTACGGCGGAGGAAATGTCGGTTGCAGCAATGAAAGCGAGGAAGAAGCTGCTCGGCCGAGAGCACCAAGATACGCTATGGAGTATGTTATTGGTTGGTGCTGTTTACAACTTCAGGGGCCAATGGGATGCGGCAGAGTCGCTGTTTGTGCAAGTGATGGAGACGAGCAAGAGCAAGCTTGGAGTGGACCATCC
>ML977200.1:65066-81944 GCA_010015705.1 Aulographum hederae CBS 113979
GTGCAAGTGATGGAGACGAGCAAGAGCAAGCTTGGAGTGGACCATCCTTCCACGCTGACCAGCATGGCCAATCTGGCGTCGACGTTTTGGAATCAAGGGCGATGGGAAGAGGCGGAGTCGCTGTTTGTGCAAGTGATGGAGACTCGCAAGAGCAAGCTTGGAGTGGACCATCCAGACACGCTGACCAGCATGAATAACCTTGCGCGTACTTTTAAGAGTAAAGGTGAGGAGGGAAAAGCTATCAAGCTGATGGAAGACTGCGTTGGAAGACTGAAGCGTATCCTCGGCCCGGGTCACCCACACACGAAGAGTTCTGAAGACGCACTTATACATTGGCGCATGGAAGACTTAGACTAGATTTCTCGAATGAAGAAGCAAATGCACGGTAGTTGTAGTATAGCTAGGGAGTAGAACAATGTGGCGCTGGGCGCAAGGGTTCCTGAAACTGTGTAGATGTCGGAGACCAATCACGTGATTGCTTTGTCAGGCATCATGTGATCTGGAGCATATATTCCATCTTCGGCTTTTGGCACTCCTAGATAGAAACAACACACTTTTCACACTTTACAATGACAATCTTCACCTCTTTGCTTTCTCAAAGACTTCACTTTCTCCACTGCGTTATTGCACTCCCAACGTGATCACGCAGTATCCTCGGAGCTTGGCAACTATCACCCCAAAGACTCCGACACTGTCCCAGGTATATACTCGGAAATACATCCATGAAAACTAAGAATGGAGATTTGAGACGGAAAGGTGCTGGTGGGAGAAGGACACGCGATGATGGGCGGGGAAGCAATGCACCGAGTCTTCAAGAGCTGGCATCGAAAGACGCAGGATGGAAGATCATGAGATCAGGTTTGCATTCTATGATGAGATCCGCTGACCACCGGATACTGTTAATTTAGGGTAGTTTTTACGTAGGTAGACACGTAGGTAGATAAGTAAGGTACCTAGGCAGGTAAAGGTAGATAGAAGAACACTCTAATGAGACAACAGAAAAAAGGACAGGAGAGAAAGTAAAGAAACATCTCTTTCGAGCATCATGGAAGATGACAAATTGCGTTCGTTTCACCCGTCATTCGTCACAACATCTCTTCCCGCAACCAAAAACTCCACCACCAAACAGCCCAACTTTACACCCTCCCTCTTATCTCCTCACGTCCACCCGGGCTCTAACACCCCCACCCCGTAAGCACGCCCACATCCCCCCCCTCCCCACTCCCCTCAACCCCCTCAACACCCTCCCCATCAGCATCCTCAAGCAACTCCCTCATGTACCCCTCATCCTCAATGCCCCAAAACGCCTTAACCCCCTTAACAAAGCTCTCGCTAATCCCCGCCACCTCCTTCGTCTCGACCGCCGCAAAGCAAAGTCGAAAGCACTCCCACGCGTCTCTGTCCGCGATCTCCTTGGTCGGCGCGAAGATCAGGCCTGGGGAGACGAGGACGCGGAATGCGGGGCGCGTCCAGAGGACCCAGAGGGCGCGGGCGAGTTCCGGTCCCGTGAAACCTTCTTTCTCGCCGTTACCCCTAAAGAGAGGGTGCGACTCAAACGCAAATCTCACCCAAAGAAACATCCCCCCAAGCGGCCGTTTAAAGTCATAAACCCGCGTCTTGCTCACAACGGCCCAGTCGTTTTCCGCGGTATGGTCTTTGCTGCTGCTGCTGCTGCAGACGAGATCGCGGCCGGCGAACAGGATCTCGCACATGAGCGACATGCGCCGTTCGTATTCGCCGCGCAGGCCCTCGAGCCAGCGGATCCAGCCCGACATGTCCCAGCCGCTGCCGTCTTTTGCGCCGCCGCGACCCGGGTCGCTGGAATTGCCCACTCCGCCCTCGCCGCCGAGCGAGCAGGCGGATTTGGCGGATTTGGCTTGGTGCGGTCCCATGATCAACTCGGCGACGACGGCTTGTACGAAGCCGGAGGGCTGCTGCGTCGACGTCTCTGTGATGCGCAGGATCCGCTCGATGAGCGCGGGTTGCGCGGTGATCCAGCCGAGGCGGCAGCCGGGCGCGACCGTCTTGGAGAAGGTGTCGAGGCGCAGGATGCGGCCTTCGGTGTCGATGGAGAGGTACGAGGGGACGAGGGAGTCGAGGAAGGGGAAGTTGGGTTTGCGGGTGTTGGTGTTGGGGGTGGTGGAGGGAGGGTCTTCGGGCGAGGGCTCGGAGGAGCAGTCGATGAAGGTGGAGTTTGACGGCGTTTCGTCGGCGTCGGCAAAGTCGTCGATGGAGGAGCTGTCGTCGGCCGAGGTGTCTGCGGGGGGGAATTGCAGGTACCAGTATGGGTCATCTTCGACGATGATGATGTCGTATTTGCAGGCCAAGGTGTAGATTTCCTTTCGGCGTTCGATGCTGAGGGTGCCGCTGGTGGGGTTTTGGCCGATGCTAGAGGTTGATTAGCGCCGTGTCTAGACTGTATGCTGTATATCAGACGGCACTGTAGGTTCTGGTACTCACGTCACGGTATACATCAAATGCGGCCTCTTGCCCTTTGAGAAATCCCAATTGGCAAGGACATCCTCCAATCCACCTTTTCCGGACGCCCTCATACCCTCGTCATCAATGCCAACCGGGACAATGTTCAATCCGCGAGGCCTGGCCGCTTGTATAGCGTTCATGTAGCAGTATTCCTCAACCAAAAGACCCTCTCTTTCGTGGATGAAGTCTCGCCCCTCGATCCATTCATTGTTGAGACACTGCAAAGCCTTGGAAAAGCCATCAGTGGAGCCGCAAGTGAGAATGACCTCCGCTCCGCCCTTGTATGGGATGGTGGGATGGAGATATTCGCGGGTGAATTCTCGGATGAAGCTGTACAGAGCGGGATAACCTTGAGCTTGACCATATTGCAAGGCCGTGGTCAAGTCGATCTTGCGCAGGATGTTCGAGGTGCTCGACTCCTTTGGCACGACGATATGACCTTCCTGCGGACCCGACGACAACAGCGACGTCTTGGCCAGTTGAGAAATGGGCGGGTCGATGGGTCTGATGGCGGTAGGCTTCCAGCGGTCTGGGAGGGCCACGCGAGCTTCTAGTGTGTCGTATGGGAAGTATGAAGCATTGGGAAGTCCTTTGATGGGCGGTCAGTGGCGATGAATGGGGTTTTGAGGTGGTTGAGGCTCTGCTTACCTCCTGCCAGCTGGCCAATTCCGGGGATGGCAAAGTACTTGTAGAACTTCTTGATATTGGAGGCCTCGCGACTTCTCGTGGTGCGAGAGATGTGATGTGAGAGGTCTTTGGGAGGCGGAAGCTCGCTCGCGGCGCCATTCTGCGGCGACGACATGTTGTGGGGCATGGTGCAGAGGATGGAGAGTGTGGTCTAGGAGGAGGCTGACTGCGGGGGACGCGGGAGCTATACAGAAATATAGGTGGGCAGGCTGGCTGGTGGTGGTGGGAGTTCAACAAATGCAGGGAGTCGCCGATAAGGACCTGGATGGGGGACAGGGCGTCCGCGACTCGTATCGGATGCGCCGTCACGTGATGTTCCGAATTCCGACCTGCCCGAGCATTACCAATCTTGTGCATAGCCGACGACAAGATATCATGGATTAGATTGACTCTGTTCGATGCTGAAAGGAGAGACAGAAAAGTCACTGAGTAATATAAACAGGAAGCCTCTTCGGCGGTTTGTACCTACTCGGTCATCTCCAACCCACGGAGCCGTCTGGCGATTTGATATGGAGCACTCATGACCCATTGTACCCCAACTCCTGTTGATTGTGATAGGCGCAAGGAACATGCTTCGAGACGTTGGCATGGCTCGACGGTTCATCTGTCAAACCTGTCGACAATGAGAGCGTTGGGAAGCACGAGAGTGACAGGTGGAACCGATGGATTACTATCCAACCTACCGTGCTATCAGAAGCTGATTACGTGAACACTCTCACGTCTGCAGGTGATATCGACAGAGACCTAGGTAGAAAAGTCTAGGATGGGCATCCTTCAGATTGAGGGTCTTCATGATGAGAAGAATTGTTGATTTCAAAGAGTGAGGTTCTCCAAACGTGAGAGAGTCTTCGAACGACGATGTTTTCTGGTGGTTTGGAAGACCCCCACACCCCACACCGCGTGACCGTGTGCGCGTCTCCGCGCACGAGCCAATGGGCGAGGATGACGCAGCGGGCTGCTCCACCAACGGCTCCGGGGTCAGCTCCGCGACACAGCCCGTAGAACACCAACAACAGAGCAGACTCTCTCCATTTCTTGTATATAGCTCCGTCTTTTCTCCTCCATCTTGAGTTCTTTCATAGCAGTACATCCGTAAACACATTCCCCCCACAAAGTCCCTCTCCCCCCGCTGCAATTCTCGAGTTGAACCCCCTCAGGCCGCCAAAAATGGTCGGCCGCACTCGAGACCAACACCCCGACAACACCCACGACCCAGACAACATCCTCCCCTACCACGACGATGGCTCCGACACGGACGACACTGTCAACAACGAAGAAACCGGCACCTTCATCATCCGCCCCGGCGACGACGAGAGCCCCGGAATCGACGACGAGCTGGTCGTCAACCGCCGCAAGAACCCCATCCTGCAGTACATACCCACAAGAGTCCAAAGAGTATGGCATGTAGTCGCAGAGTGGACAAAGGGACCGAATCCCCCGCGCATATACAGTATTCGCCCGTTTTACCCGGAGGTGCAGGAGTTTCCGCCCGCGCTGTTGGAACGCTATTTCCCCAAACGCGCCCACAAGGTTTGGCTGTTGATCGGCTATTACTTTGTTTGGTTGCTGTGTTTTGCCATCGTGTTGAATAGGTCGGCGTTTTCGGCCGAGATTCCGGGATATGGGTCTCCTGTGACTTTGAATTGTGGAGCGAGATATTGGTACGTGGACCACTTTTTCGTATTATACCCCTGAAACCTGGTTTGATGGAAAGGAGCACGGAGTATTGTGTCTGTGATATGAAACGAAGAAAACGAAGACCAGAGAGACCGGTGCAGCGGCCCAACGTCGCCATGTCATGTGATATCGACAATGTCGCGTGATATCAAGTCGCCCCATTGTCGTTCCTCGTACCTTCATTCGGTCCAATCGTCTACTACTCTAGTCTGCGTCTTCTGACCACCATCTCCAGGTCCAAGGGAAACATATGTGGAATCAACGGCGACTCATGCCGCCCCTTCAACAACGTCATAGTCCCCTTTCGATGCCCAGCCAACTGCAAACGAGTCGAGCTGATGGAGCCATACGCCGTCGGGGGTGAAAGCTACAACTACCGACCTCTGGTTGTGGGTGGCCCCACAGAAAGGGATGACCTCTCTAGCACCATCTACCGCGGAGACTCATTCATCTGCGGCTCTGCCATCCACGCTGGCTTCATTGACAACATGCGCGGCGGATGTGGTGTCCTCAAACTCATCGGACAAAAGAAAAACTACCCATCCACTAAAGCCCACGGCATCACCTCCATCCCCTTCGACTCGTACTTCCCACAATCCTTCAGCTTCGTCCCTGGCACCTCCGCCCAATGCCTCGACCTCCGCTGGCCCCTCCTCGCCATCTCCGTCGTCTTCTCCGCCATCCTCTCTCTCTTCGTCACCTCCCCACCCGTCTTCTTCTGGACAATCTTCACCGCCCTCTTCTTCCACGTCGCCCTCGTCTCCGACCCACCAAGCCTAACAAACTACCACTCCCTCATCTCCCTCGCCCTCGGCCGCTTCCTCCCCGCCGCCTTCTGCGCCGCAGTCATCTACAAAACCGCCGTCAAACGCACCCTCACAAACCTGACCGCGCAAATCGAAAAGACGATCCTCTGGCTCGGCCCCTGCTGGGTTGGCGCCCTCAATAACTACACCTTTGACAAGATCCCGATTCAGCGGTTGACACCGCATGACATCCAGCAGCAACCCGGCGCCATCCCCGCCCTCATCATTGTGGTTCTGTCCATCTTCACCATCGCCCTCGGCCAAGCATACGCTTTCCGCGTCGAGGGCCGCATGCGCAAATACCTCGCCATCTACGCCCTCTTCGTCGGGAGTCTGCTCCTGCTCGTCGCCGTCCCGGGCATGAACGTCCGTATTCATCACTACATCCTCGCCCTGTTATTACTCCCCGGAACATGTTTCCAGAACCGGCCTAGTCTGGTGTATCAGGGGCTTCTGGTCGGTTTGTTCCTTAATGGCATCGCGAGATGGGGGTTCGACTCGATACTCCAAACACCTGATGATCTGCGCGGGGACGGACAACTCGGCAGCCTGCTCCCGCATATCCTCCCTCCCATCATAAACAACAATTTTGACATCCCCTCTCTAGCGCCCAACATCACGTTCGAGTTCCCAGACCCCCTCCCCAGAAATAAAGGCTACGACGGCATATCAGTGCTGGTCAACGACGTCGAGAGATGGCGCCGGTATGAGGAGGGTGGTGTGACCGAGAGCTTTACCTGGGTTAGGGCGATGGGAGATGTGCCGGAGTATTTTCGCTTTGCGTATATGAGGGGGAGGGGGACGGGGGATTATACGAAGGCGGGGACGTGGGGGGTGGAGGGGGGGTGGAAGGAGGGGGGACGGGGGCCTAGTAGGGCGTGAGGAGTGGTTAGAGTTATGGAGAGGCAATGATGGGATGGTGGATTGGAAAGGAAAGGAAAAAGGAATGGATAATGGAATGGGAAATGGAAAAGTTTTGGATATAGGTGTTTGGTAGGGAGAGGCGTGTATGTACAGGTATACAGAAGAATCTCAAGAGTCTACGGTAAAGGTTCACTGTCTTGATTCATCATCATCATTCTGCGATGAGTATATCCATCTCTCACTCACTCGTTCCATTGCCAGCTTCAACATCTCTGCAAATGTCTATATATTCCCCGCCGTAGGCAGCTCACTTCAGCTTGTTATGCGACAAGTACCATCAGATCCTCTTCCCTCATTCCGCGCTGGTGCCCTTGAGCTCAGAAAGTTTCTTGGTCTGATTATCGATTTCTTCATGTAAGTATGGCGATCATCACCATCACCGCATAGTTGTGAGGAGTCTCCTCATCAACCTTTCTAAATCCTCATCGGCAATACTACAAATCGTTGTTAATCTTCCCCATCACCACAGCAAAAGTATCACCATCATCATTTGTCAGTGACGAGCGAACATGTCTGGAATAGGAGGAGTAGGAGGGAATGTGATGGGAGCGACTTGCCGACAGTGCGGGAGCAGGTGGTAGAATAGCTGCCCTGCGGTGAAGATAGATTTGGGGAGGAGAAGGGGAAGTAGGGGGGTGGTGGGAGTTAAATACCTCCTCTCCCCCGTTCCCTCGCTTATGTTAAAGTTAAAGTATACGGCTGGGATCAGAAATGTGGAAGGATTATTTAATATCTGCAGAACCGCAACTCTTCTCTGATGATAATGATCATCACCGTCTTCCAGTTTATCTCGTTATCATCAAACCTCAACCACACCCTTCGTCATCAATGCTGAGAAAATACCTCCATCTCTACTCCTTAACGGCGACTGAAACTTTGCTCACAGCGAAATCGAAACAAAACAGAAGAAACAGAGAAGCCAAGGGACCGAGGAAGTGGAGGAAGCTGCTTTATACAAAGTGGGAATTTTGGGGAATTGGCAAAAAGGGGAGGGCGTGGGATTTTTATAGGAAACTGTATCAGTCCAGGGGAGTGAGGTTTTGGCTTTGATGAATGTTTTGGCTTTCGCGTAGGTGTTTCGCTTCTCTTTCTGATGATTGTTTTTGTCGTTGTTGTGTTTTGCTGCTTGGAGTCATCAGATTTTCGACGATGTCTGTCATCATCAAGATCTAGCGATGATTTCTATCTTCAACGCCAGGAGACTAAGATCCTCACCTCCACTTTCCGCTGATGAATGTCATTTCTCATAGAAAGAAAACACGGCAAAATGCAACCAAGCGGGGATCCGAGAAGATGGATATGCTTAGAAACGAGATGAGAAGTTGATGGAGTAGAAAAAGAGCGGAGGGAAAGGGGGGCTTATATACCAGGTAGTTTCCAGTGCTTCAAGTTTATTCCTCCACTCCGCACGCATCTCACAAGCTACGTCAAAGTCATACTCAGAGGGTCCAATTAAGGTAAGATAGGTAAGCAGCACAGCACAGCTATAATAACAAAAGGAACTACTTTACCCAAGAGAAGCGTTGCATTCATTGAAACATTTCCACAAGAATGGCTACTGGGCAAGGGAAGACGCGCGTTCGATTGCGAGACTGGAGCATCCAGCTCAGTAAGGTCTTCCTCTTCAGCATCTCCGGTTTTTGCTGAATATCTTCACCATTTGATCCTCTTTTTATCATCATCAGTAATGAGAGCTGACTACACTCGTCTTCACCTTATGGATATAAGATCTTTCATTTCAAAAGTTCGGTGATGAACGGCGTTCTTTCTAGAAAACCCCGATATGATAAAATGCAGGACGACCGCCGACCCTGGAGAATGTAGATGATTTTGGCTATTTGAGAAGGGCTTGAGGAGTTAGAGTTAGGCGGAAGGAGGAGGATTTTATACCACCTCGATATTCATTTCCGAGTCCATATCCGAGTTCGTCTCACTAAGAGGAAACATCTGCCTTTCTCATGGAGATGACATCTCCCCCGATGCGGTATATAACAAGGACCCCAAAGCCAATTTCGGAATCCCCACGCTGGACGCTCGAGGTCCTGACGGACCCTCTTAAAGCAAAACTCGATGCGCTGGGCTACTGGCCGAGCAGAAGGCGGAGCGTTGTGATCGAGAAGCAGGCGTTGGAGGATTTGCGTGGACAGTTTGGCAATCATTTGACGAAAGACGGAGAGAAGGAAAAGGACTGGGATGATCTGAGTGTCCTGTCTGAGTTTCCGAGTCCGCCGCCTAGAAATCCGGCAAGGGCATCCAGCGGTGGGAAGAGAGTCAGCTGGGGAGAAGATGTGGGGAAGCCGGGGATGGGGATAGGTCTTGGTCTGGGGATGCCTGTGGTGGTCGAGCAAGAGCAAGAAAGCGAACAGGAAGAGAACACAACAGGACAGGAAAAGAAGATCGAACGCGGTGTAGGAGAGACCGAACAAGGCGCAAAGCCAGTCTCAACCGTCCTGGAAGTCTCAGACACCCACTCCCTCAAACGCCGCTCCACCAACAACGCACCTTTGGCACTCAACACCAAATCGCCTATTGGCGCAAACATCAGCCGCTTCAGCGCCGACTCCACCGTGTCACCCATCAATAAACCCTCGCCCATCTTCAGCTTTGGGGGAATCGGCTCCGGCAACAGTAAAGCCTCCAGCAATCCTTTCGATTTCGATCCGTTCTCAGCATCGTCGTTGAAAGGCAACCCCAGGGCCTCCGTTCGTGAATCCGGGATGGCGAAGGTCTACTTTATCCAGGAGGGCAATTGGAGATATGTTGCTGTGACCTGCTTGCTGAGTTTCTTTTACGGAGTTGTGGGGATGGGAATTGGAGATAACAACAATGAGGTGCTGGATGTGTTGTGGAGGACGAGACGGGATGCATCTGAGGAGATTTTTGACGAATTGGCTGATAAGGCCGAGCATGTGCTGGTGTTAGTTTGTCTCACCACGCTGACGAGCGGAGTGGCGTGGTTCTTTGCGGTTGATAGGATTTGTAGGAAAAGCTGCTTGTGGGGACTTTCACGGGAATCGGAGCAGCGTTGTTGGTTTGTGGGATAGTTCGACTTGTTTGGAGCAAAAGGGAGAGCGCAACGGACATGCTAATCGTTGTTGGGGTATGCCAAATCTTCTGGAATATATGTAAGTTACCAGCCAACATGAAAGCAACTATGCACACTGACAGGGTAAGCGCCTATCGGGCTGCTGCTTTTCTTGGTACGTCGTTTGAGAATTGAAGGCGCGTGAGCTTTACTGATGGTCATCCCAAAGTTCCCAGCGGAAACATTTCCCTCGAAATATCGGTGCATATGCCATGGTGCTTCGAGGGCCTGCCTGGCGCTGGGTGCTATAGTCGGTTGGGCGGTTGCTCCGAGTTCAGTATTCAACATGGTGACGAAACAGCACGAAGAGAGGCTCGGTGTATTGCTGATAGTGTGAGTTGTCCATTTTCAGGTTGCATACAAAAGCCTTGTTTCGTTGGGTGCTGACCAGCAATAATTTCGCAATGCTGATGGTGGGATCCGCCGGACTGGCGCACTACTGTCTCCCAGAAACACAAGACAAATTGAAACGAAGCAAAACGCTCGAAGAATTGGCGAAAGGACGTGTGGTAAAACACTTCGAATCTCAAAACGGAACTGGTGTCAACTCAAGAATAGACAAATATGGACATGGAAGGACGTCGTCGATTCAGATGTAGACTTGGATTTCTAGGAACGCCCTCGTTAGCAAGTCTTGAAAATTTAGTTAAAGCATCGACGACACCGGCCGAGTGAACAACGGACGTCTGCACCTTGGTCCAATAATTAGATGGCAGTTTCTCGCGGACATTTGGCCGTCCGCACTCCACAAAAACATCCGCTCCCACATCAAGACCCTGTCCAATTGTTGCTGGCGGCTATTTCCCTCGTCCTCGCATAACTCTCATCCACAGCCTTGATCAAGCAGTAGATGACTTCCAGCCTCGGACACGGCACTTTTTTTTCCCAGGCACACTTCAAAACGCCTCCCACAATGGCTTCCACCTCCATCCGTCTGCCCATCCTCACATCACCAAGCATACTTGGCTCTTTTCCAAAACTGCCCACCCGATTCCTTGCTCTACTCAATTGCTCCTCGACCATGCCTTCGTTGATCTCGGAATACCCTTGTGCTTGCGCCACAGCCACGACCTCAAGCATGACATCTTTGATCATACGATCGGCATAAGGCGATGAGCTGAGAAAGAGTGAGTCTGACGAAAGCGTCAAGGCACAGACAGGATTCCAGGCGGCGTTGACGGCGACTTTGATCCATCTGCGGAGTTGAACATCGCTATAAATAGTCGCTTCGCCTCCAGCAGTCTTGATGAGGTTGCGAAACTCTAGGCAGGCCTGAATGTGTGCGATAGGAGGACGGGAGGGAAATGTTCCCAACTCGAGGATCTCGAGGTCCTCCTGATGGTCGACATGGCCCGGGTAAATCTCAGTGACGGGGAGATAGATGGTACAAGAGATGATGGGGTTGTCTGGGAAAGCCTCCTGGTACTCGTCCTCAATGTGGATGCCATTCTGCAAGAGCGCAATGGCGGTTTTTGGACCAACAGCGGGCTTGATGAGCTGAGGAACAGAAGGATTCATGCCCGGAAAAGCTTTGCTGCAGACGAGGATGAGGTCCCAGTCGCCTACTGCATCTACTGGAGAGGACACAACACCAGGCCTGATTCGCACGCCTTTTCCGTACTTGGGGGAGTCGAGTACTATGCCATGTTCTTTCACAGCTTGATAGTTGGAGCGGCATACGACGGTGATGTCGGCGCCGACTTTGGTGAGCAGGTGGGCGTAGAAGCTGCCCACGCCGCCGGCTCCGAATATAAGGATGCGAGGCATTGCGGCGTTGGCGGTGGAGGAGACATGATTGTTGATAGAAGATGATGTGCATTTATGAGGTGTCTTCCGATAGCGCTGACCAATGCGTGCTGGAGGTGGAGACGGGATATATCGGAGCGGAGTTTTGATTGTCCGAAGTGAAATCTGAAGATGGATGACTAAGGAACTGATAATCCACCTTGCACCAGTCACCTGTACTTCAGCTCTTCCTCCTCCCCTACTCCCTTCTGCAGCTACTCCAACAGCAGAGACTGGATCTATCAACCAACAGGCATTTCGAAACCGAGGAAAAAGAAAAAAGAAAAGGCAAAACTTAACCACCTATCATGGGTGGTTAAGAACAGGCTCTGAGCAACTGTTTTTGGATCGGTCGGGGGTTGATCTTGTACTGGAACCATCACCTCCCTTAGGCTTTTATTATGGTGGCCTAAGCACCCCATTCTCCCGTCTTACTCCCATCTAACTCCCATCTACTCGAACAAATTGTGCAAATTAAATCGGTCGGCCTGGGAATTGAACCCATGGCTGAGCAAATTATCCCGTCCCGACGTGGTGAATATTACATACCAATAAGCCAGCGCAGTCAGTGCTCAGTTTAAATGGGACTATTTTAGCAGGCTTATATGGTGAGGTGAAAGAGTTGCAGGTGAGGTAGGTGGTGAGGTGGGGAATGGGTAGGAGGGTGGATGAAATGTACTCCTCTGGGACTCGTGGAAGGCTAGGGAAAGGAGGAGCAGCGAGATAGAGAAAGCCACTAAGTCACTAGAGATTGAGACACCAAGATGATCTCGTTCCTCGAACGCGGGTACATTATCCCTATACGAGCGAGCACGTCTGTGCGACCCTATCCCGGTGCGAACCATTGCTCTCCAATCCGTCAATCGACCGACCGTGGCCATTCAATGCCATACCCACTCTGGCTACTGAGACTCCAGTTGATGTTTCGACCGGAGAGCGCAATGCAAGGGATACGGTAGGGCCCTCTTGTCTGCCTGATCTTCGATTCCTCGCGATGCGGTATCATGGAGACACGCAGGTAGTGTGATGTGGGCACCAGCCTGTCCACCTGGGAGTTCTGACCTGGTAAGCGATAAAGAAATGTTATAATTTTTCAATTCTCCGCAATGAAACAAACTCTTCCTTGGTTGGAGGTTAGATTTGTGGGTATGGGTGTGGAGGTCGGAGGTAGTTGGAAAAGTCCCTTCGACGTGCTCATCGTTGCGTGTGGATGTGTATCTCAGTTACTCTTCATGAGTACACACTGAAAAGGGTATGGAAAAGACTGGATGAGAGTAGAGAGCAGAGAAAGCTTCAGAGAAACAAAAGTGTTCACAACCATAACAAGAACGCTCAAATAGATATCAAACTCCCGCCTAACCCTTCCCATCCCTACCTGTCGCCAAAAGGGCTAACAATCTCAAACCCAGGCGTCTCAAACTTCAGCTCTTTACTTTTCCCTTTAACAATCACCTCGATCTTCCCCTGTACCATCCAGCTACTGCAGATGGTATAACTCCTGAATGCTGGCTCCACGTCCGTCGGCATCCGGACTTGACAGGTCCATCTGAACTCGCTTCCTTCAGCCCGCTCATCGTCAACTTTGCTCTTCTCCCCAAAAGTCTCGTGGTTTTCCTTGCTTTTCTCGATATACTTCTCCTTCCCCTTCTCCTCCCCAAATCCATTCTCTCCCCTCTCTTCTTCATCCATTCTCCCACCACCCCTATCCTTTTCAACAACCTTCTCCTCCTCCACCACACCCAACTTCAACCCATGCTCCTCAAGCTGCGCCTCCTCCCCTGCATAATTCGGCCGATAAAATGTCCGATCATCCCTCAACGCCCTATACGCGACGAAATTCACCAGCGCGACTTTCTCAACCCTGAACAGCACGTCCGGGATCTCGATCGCGGGGTCTGACGTCTTATTGATTTTGAGACAGAGGAAGATTGGGAGGATTTGGTTGGTCCCAAGGACGATTGACTGGGGTAAGGAGGCCGAGAGCGTGATATCCGTCCAGGGAAGCGAGGAACTAGACGTAAAAAGATCTTTCAACGTATTCCTCTTCGAAGCCTTCCCGGCCATCTCCGTCGGCAGAAACAGCGCAGAACTCGCGATCCGATGGTCCTGAACAAACGGATAAAACCCCCTTCCCACTCCCATCCCCAATTGCATCTGCTCCACCGACCGCAACGGCAAAAAGCAAACCGGCTGCGCAAAGAAAATCGGTTTCCGTCTCCCCTCGCCTACGAGCGTGACGCGCAACTCATACTCCACGACGCATTTCGCCTGGGACGTATGCTCGAAGCTCGGCGGCAGGGCATGTGGCATTGATGTCTAGATATCCGGGTGGAGTTCGTAAGTTTTGCCCTTCCAGCGATCCGTTGGCGGTCTTCTCGCGCTCTCATCCACGCGTTCTGGGAAGGTGAACGAAAAGGGCAATCTGTGTCCGCGATCCCGCAGCAAAGTTTGAGGCTGGCCGTCTGCGGTGGTGGTGATGAGGGTTTGCGAGAGGGTGAAGAGAGGTGTTTCTTCGTGGTAGCCGACCCAGCGACGGTCGTCGCCCATGCCGTGGCTGACGCTGAAGTCGACGGTGGTTTTGCCGATGAGGGAGATGAAGAGTTGGGTTGCGAAGTCTTCGACGGAGCTGGTGAGGAGGGCGTGGCCGGTCACGGGGGCGCCGGGGTAGTAGGGTTGGTCGATTGGTTGGTTTAGTTGGATTGAGAGGTTGACGGGGTCGGAGGAGAAGAAGCCCATTTTTGCGGTGGAGGTGCTGGTAAAGTATGAAGAGTCAATGTTCAGAGGCTGGATCTGTTATGCGAGGAGAAAAGAGATTTACATACTATGCTCGTTGTTGCTGAGTTGATGATGTCAAGTCCGAGGCTGAGAAGAGGGAGTATGCTCAGCCTTGCGGGTGGAGTCAGCACCAACCACGATTCTACCTCTAAAATAAGGCATCTTGTGAAACATCAACGGCAACATCACCGAATGCAAGAACAATGTGAATGGAAATGGAAAATGCTTCATAAGAACGTACGAAATGTATCAAAAGGATACTCGCAAGTCTGAGAAAATGGCTAGATTACACAGTAGCACCAGTAAGCTGGACTTGATAGCTCAACCCCCTCGCGACATTACCAGAAATCTGGAACGGATCGTAAGTATAAAGTTGCGCAGGGGTATTCGCAACTACCAGACTCGCCGCTTCTCCAGCTGCCAAGGTCGCCTGTCCAGCACCATCCACGAGATCGACATAACGAACAGCTCCCGTCGCAGGCTTGATCGCCAGTGTCGCTGTGAAAGCAGACGGCGCAGTAACCATGACAGACACGGCGCCGGAGCCCTTGAGCGGGATGATGTTTGCGCCAAAGTATTTCGGCGCGCGAGCCGCCTTCACCCGATACGTCCCAGCTCCAGCAGCGTCCAAAGAGGGACGAATGTAGCGGGCGCCGGAAGTCGCAAACGCGCTTTTGATTTGCGCGTGACCGATATCGCCGTAGGCCATGCGGGCCCAATAGCGACCGACGAGTTTCTGAACAGATGCGCCAGTTGAGACGCGCGCGACAGTGTGGAGAGGAGTTTCGTTGCTTCCTTTCTTGTACTGGCGAAACAGCTCTCGCATTGTCATTTCTCCGAGGGCAGGGTACTTGTCCGGGTTGTAGGTCAAGTAGGCGAGGAATGGCCATGCTTCATAGTGGTTGCCGGAGCCGGATGATCCATCGACAAGAACTTGATGCGAGGCACCGATGACCTTAGCCAGGGCCACGATGGTACGGCCTTCGGGTTGGTTAAACTGCTGCCTTGCTTCGGCACACATAGGCGAGGTCATGTACGTGTCTGCGACGAAGTTTGCGACTGTCTCCCACCAAGCACCGGTGTTTCCCTGGTTTACCCACGTCTGCCCGTGGTAGGCGAGCGCGTGTCCCCATTCATGGACCGAGACCTTGGGGTCTGTGAGGGAGGAAGCTATGATTTGGAGAAAGCTCAGGCCAGTCCTTGGATCCGACTGCATCACGCCAGCAGCATTGCCGAGGGATGCTTTGCTATAGACGTTCATCTTGTAGAAAGGCCCTGAATTTCCTGCATCGTTGTACGATAAGCCGGTCGATCGGTAGCCCATGCCATCAACAAAGCAGGAATAGGCAGCTTCGAGTTCGTTGATGGTGCTTTTGGCCTGGGAGGCGGTTCCCCAGATCCGGAAGTGGGCAGAGTCGGTGTACTGGCCGGTGCCTCTTCCAACATTCGGAGGAGCTTGGAATTGTGGGGCCACAGGAGCTGAAGGTGTGCTCTGAGCGGTGACAGAGTCAATGCCCAGGGCAATGACCGCCACCAGAAGCTGTTGGATGGATCCCATTGTGGTGGAGTACTGAAACGAGCAAAAGAGACCAACGAGCGACAACTGCTAAGGAAAGATAACGACTTACCCTTTGCTTATACTTGGTGATAGAGAATGGAGATGAGTATAGATTATCTCCTTGCCCATGTCGTACTTAGATGAAGAAGGGATGAAGAAGGACGATAAGGAGATGACTCAATCAACATGGAGCAGTTCGCCAACAGATTCTGGAAGTTAAGATTATCGCCAAGAGCGCAGTGGCCGCCAGAGGGCTGTTCATTGACTTGTGTCAGTCACGCGTTTTCTTGCAGCCTTGTGGATGATATGTTTGTGGGGAGCCCCGCGATGGTCGTGAGGGAGTGAACGGGATCAAGCTCGCAGAAAGCCCTGAGATGCTTGTGTCTTGCGCTAACGCAAAAGCGGATGCGGGCTTGGCATATATCGTATAAAGGCGGAAGGTCAATGGGTCGTTCGATTGTGGAATGCGGAGCGTGCCAGCGATTATCCTGTTTTAATTTAAGTTGTTAGAGGTTCTGCAGGGCACGTGCACTCGCGGTGCCCGTGCACTCGCCTTTGCCCACACCACCAAGAATTGAATATTGCAATATCTCCACAACCATGGATCCGATTGAGCTCGCAATTGAAGATTTGAGATTGCAGAAAGCTCCCAATATAGCTAAAACCGCGCGCGCCTACAATCTTGTTCCCTCTACGCTCTTGCGCCGATTCAAAGGCCAAACCGTTGCAAGTGTCACGGAATCACTAGAGGCTGTGTGTGAGATACAAGCAGATGTATTCAGCGGAGCTATTCTATTCGATTGCGTGATGAAAGAGTCAATTCAATTGACAAGACGTTGCGTGAAGAGGAAAGAAAGCAGAAGCAGAAGCGGATCTGGTGTTCTCGGGGAGTGCGGGGGTCTCGGCGCAGCTCGGCCCGGATATCGGGATTCAGCCCGATATAGAAATCCAGCTGCGTGTCGGGTGATTAGCTTGCCAATGATATGGTAAGCCCAGGCGTGTCACTCCCGTGACATCAACTCCCTACTTTCGCAGGCTTTCTCAGGATCTGATATTACCCCTGAATCTCAACGCAAGATTTCTTCTGTAATCCACCAACT